>CM065911.1:45989787-46314787 GCA_033439115.1 Firmiana major
TGATAAGACCGATGCTAAAGAAAACTCCTTATGAGCTCTACAAAGGTAAGAAGCCTAACATTAGTTACTTCCATCCTTTTGGCTGCAAATGCTTTGTTCTAAATAATGGAAAGGATAATTTAGGAAAATTTGATGCCAAAAGTGATGAGGGAATATTTCTAGGATATTCATTGAATTCAAAGGCTTATAGAATTTATAACAAAAGAACATTAGTGGTTGAAGAATCTATTCATGTTGTATTTGATGAATCAAATAATATATCTAAAGATTCAACCAACAATGATGAAAATGTTGAGATATTTGATGAAGGCTTAGAAGATGACTTTCTAGAAAAGCTTGATTTGAATAAAGAAGATGAAGAAGAAATAGAAGTTTTAGAAAGAGAACCTAGAGCACCAAGAGAGTTAGGATATGTAAAAGATTGTGAAATAGTAGGAGATCCAACTCTTGGAGTTAGAACTAGGTCATCCTTAAGGAATATGTGCCAATATATAGCCTTTGTATCTCAAATAGAGCCTAGGAATGTCAATGAAGCCTTAGAGGATAATAATTGGTTCCTAGCAATGCAAGAAGAGTTAAATCAATTTGAGAGAAGCAAAGTATGGAAACTAGTTCCAAGGCCTAGTGATCACTCTATAATTGGAACTAAATGGATATTCAAGAACAAAATGGATGAAAATAGTGTGATCATAAGGAATAAGGCTAGGCTAGTTGCTCAAGGCTATAGACAAGAGGAAGGCATAGACTATGATGAAACATATGCACCGGTAGCTAGATTAGAGGCAATAAGAATGTTACTTGCCTTTGCATGTTATAAAGATTTCAAGTTATATCAAATGGATGTAAAGAGTGCATTCTTGAATGGTTTCATTAATGAAGAAGTCTATGTAGAGCAACCTCCCGGATTTGAAAATCATGAATTTCCTGAACATGTTTTCAAATTGTCTAAGGCACTTTATGGGTTAAAACAAGCTCCTAGAGCTTGGTATGAAAGGTTGTCAAAGTTCTTAATAGAAAAAGGGTTCTCAAGAGGAAAGGTAGACACCACATTATTTATCAAAAATAAAAATAAGGACTTACTAGTTGTACAAGTATATGTAGATGATATAATTTTTGGTTCAACTAATGAGTCTTTATGTCAAGAGTTTGCTAAGATCATGCAAGGAGAATTTGAGATGAGCATGATGGGAGAACTCACATTCTTCTTGGGACTTCAAGTGAAGCAAACAAAGGATGGAACATTCATCAATCAAGCAAAGTACACCAAGGACTTGCTCAAGAGATTTGGGATGGACAATTGCAAACCTCAAACCACTCCAATGGGCACCAACATCAAGCTTGACAAAGATAAAAGTGGTAAGTGTGTAGACACTAAACTCTATAGGTCTATGATTGGTTCTTTGCTTTATTTAACTGCTAGTAGACCAGACATATTGTTTAGTGTATGCCTTTGTGCTAGATTTCAATCCTTTCCTAGGGAATCACATCTATTGGCAACTAAGAGAATTTTTAGATACCTCAAAGATACTCCCTCACTAGGACTTTGGTATCCCAAAGACTCCACTTTTGCCCTTCATGCATTTTCAGATGCTGATTTTGGAGGCTGCAAAATAGATAGGAAAAGTACAGGTACTTGCCAATTCTTAGGAAATAGGTTAATTTCTTGGTTCTCCAAGAAGCAAAACAGTGTAGCTCAGTCCACAACTGAAGCTGAGTATATAGCAGCTGGTAGTTGTAGTGCTCAAGTGTTGTGGATTAAACAACAAATGAGAGATTATGGTATTGACATGAAACAAGTGTCTATTAAATGTGATAATACCAGTGCCATTAATCTGTCTAAGAATCCTATACAACACTCCAGAACCAAGCACATAGAAATTAGACATCACTTCCTTAGAGATCATGTACAAAAAGGGGATATAATATTAGAGTATATTGATACTACACATCAAATAGCTGATATATTCACCAAACCCCTTGATAGAGATAGGTTCTGTATCCTTAGAGGTGAATTAGGACTCATGAATATGCCTTAGGACTTTCATGTTGTAAAAATCTTGATTTCAAGTTGTTTTTTAAAGAGTTTTTGCAAAAATTATCTGGCAAAAAGGATGAGAGATCGATCTCCTTGAGATATAGATCGATCTCTATCCCTTAAACAAGCCTAAACTATCAAGGTTAAGCTAAGAAGATCGATCTTCTAACCATAAGATCGATCTCCTTACGTCTCTGTTTAGAGGCAGATCGATCTGTCCACACGACAGATCGATCTCATCAAGCTTCCGCATTCTACAGATCGATCTTTGCATTTGGCAGATCGATCTGCCTAAGCCTCTGTTAAACGACAGATCGATCTGTGTGTGTAACAGATCGATCTCCTTAAGCCTCTGTTTGCGACCAGATCGATCTGGCCTTACGACAGATCGATCTCTCTTGGATTCTGGAAGTACCAGATCGATCTGTTGCCTCGACAGATCGATCTCCTATGCCTTGGAGTATAAATACCCGCGAAAAATCCCCAAATCTCCCAAAACCTAAAATTCAAATTCTCCCATTCCCTCGCATCCTCTTCTTCAATTCCTCCTCAGATCGATCCTCGTACGGTCTTCCTTGCGTCTCGGTGTCAAATTCCGGTATAGTAACCTACATTTCTCACTAATTTCTCAAAAATTTTCTCTGATTTGCGTTGTTTTTCATTCTAGGGCAACCCTAGGTACTGTTTCATTGCTTCTCTCTTTGTTGAATTCATTTAGCAAATCTTTAAGGTCTAAGATAATGCCTAGGAAGTCAGTAGCAAACAAACCCCCTAGAACCACAGGAGAGGCAAGTTCCTCATCCCAACCCACTTCCATCGCTTCTTTCAATAGGTGTTTTAAAACACCTGCAAAAAGGAAGCGATACGAAGAGTTCTTCTCAACCATGCCAATTAAGCATTGGCGTCCTATCGATTTTTCCTTCCTCAATCACATAGACTTTCCATACCTATCAAAATTTGAGGAATTTGGTTGGCCGAAATTTTTGAAAATAAACACTCTCGTACCTCAAAATCTCGTTCGTGCATTCTTTTCCAATGCCGAACTCAATTACGATCCCATTGATTCCTGTCAAATCCTTGGTTTCACAACGTTTGTCATGGGACGATCAATTGCCGTAACCCCTGAAATTTTAGCCCAAGCCTTCGACATACGTGACGAAGGTTTGACAAACGAAGATGAAGAGGTTCCCTTAGAGTTTGATATTCCCGGGGAAAAGGCAAGTGAACTTCCGATGCATCCCCGACTACTCCATCTCATCATCTCGTGGAACCTTCGTCCGTTTGGTACTCGACACTCAACTATTCGAAGGCTAGATAGGTTTTGGATTCATCATATCCATACCACCAGTCAAAAACCCAATCTAGTTCACTTCATCTTCCAAGACTGGTTAAAAATAGTCCGAGGACAAGCGACAACGATAGTGTTCCCTCAACCGTTAGCATACTTTCTTCAACGCCTCAAGATAGACAGCAGTTGCGAAACCGGAGAACTGCCCTCTCCCAAGAGCGTCCTCAACATCGGGACCCTCCATCACATGGGATACTACAAAGATATCCGAGGCAATTGGACGAAAAAGAGGGAACAGCAACCTGCTGAGGCTGAGGAGGACCTCACTGCTGAACCAGCACACCCATCTGCAGTACCAGCTCCTGAACCGTCATCTTCAACAGCTGCGCCAACTGCACAAACATCGTCTCCTGCTGACTTGGAGCTAATCGTGAAGATGATAAGCGACCTCAGTCAGAGGATCGATGAAGGACATACCACTCAGCAGCGTATGATTGCCGAATTGACTCAACGAGTGGATCACCTTCACGACACTCAAAAGGCGATGTTCGATAGATTTCAAGAAACTCAAGAGGCAATGTTCGATGAACTTCAAGTGACGCGCACGCATGTTGAGGAGCTTTTGGATCGTGATCCTCCCTCACATTAGGCATTAGGTGCTTAGATTTAGTGTAGTTGCAACATTGTTAAGCTACTTAATGTTCTTTGTGAAAAATTTGCTTGAATGAAATGTTGATTGACTGGTGTTAATGAAATGTCATTCTTGAGATTAATGCAAAATATTATTTTGAAATGATGAGTTTTCCATTCTTGTCTTATTGATATGACAAAAAGGGGGAGAAGTCACATAAGAAACAAACATGCATGTTGTTATGTTTGTGTTTATAGCTTACAAGAATGATTTAATTGAGGGGGAGTTAAGACATGTGTAAGGATGATAGGATGATTTAATTGAGGGGGAGTTAAGAGCTAGAGCTAACTAAGGGGGAGTTAAGATTTAACTAAGGATGAGTTAAATCTTTAACAAAGTCAAAAGCTCACAAAAAGGGGGAATTTTGCAAATTCACTAAACATGTTTATTGGATGAGTTTTGTCATATCAAAAAGGGGGAGATTGTTGAGTTAATGTATTTTGAAATGACAAAACATGTTAATACAATAATGATAAGATGGTATACAAACATGTTTAGATGATATCAGGACCAGAACTTAGAGTTCTGCTGATGAGAGATCGATCTGAGGTGTGAGAGATCGATCTCCTGGGTTTATACTTGATGAGAGATCGATCTCATGATGGAAGAGATCGATCTGGCAAGCCTTAAAACGTTGAAAAGGGATTAAGGTAAAGAGAGATCGATCTGCAAGGGTTAAGAGATCGATCTGCTCTAAGTCAGAGAACTTAGGAGATCGATCTGGTAAGGAAGAGATCGATCTGCTCAAAGTCAGAGAGCTTTAGAGATCGATCTGGTGTATTGAGAGATCGATATTTCCTCAAACAGAGAGGATAGGAGATCGATCTGCCTATTCGACAGATCGATCTGCCTCTGCCTATTGAAACTAACAGATCGATCTGGTAATGTATGAGATCGATCTCCCTGTGTATTTGTGCTTTGTCATTGCAGGATTTAAAACTAGGAGATCGATCTGGCCAAGATAGGAGATCGATCTGTCTGACCACTGGAGGTTCCCAACGGCTATTTTCTTCAAATCTCAACGGGAAAAACTGCATTTAATGCTCCAACTACCCAACCTTCAGTATATAACCAAGCATTGAAGACAAAGCAAAGAGAGAGACTATCACTGAATATTCCAAACATTCTCAAGCTTTAATTCTTTCATTCATTGTATCTCTATTGCTCATTTATTGAGATTAATTGTACAAGCTTATGTACTACAAGCTTTGTTAGTCCTACCCACTAAAAGGCCTTATTCTGTATTCATCCACACCTTAAAAGAAAAGAGGATTGTTCCTCAGTGAGTGTTATTGTAAAAGGGTGAATACATTTTCTGTATTGCTAAGGGTAGAGAGGTTATTCCTTAACCTGTAAAAGGAACTTTGTAAACTCTGTTGAAAGAGAGAAAGAAACCACTTGACAAGAAGGTCAAGGAGAGAGGACGTAGGCAAGAGTTGGCCGAACCTCTATAAGTCGCTGTGTTTGTTTCTCTTTCCCTCTCTTTGCATTAAATTGTTATATTGCACTGTTTTATTCATTATCACTTGTGTTTAAATTGTGATTGTTTTAAAATCTCCCATAATTGTTAGAAAATCGATTCACCCCCCCTCTCGGTAGAGCCAACAAGGATGAATACAAATAGGAACTTTCTTTTGTGGGTAGGAAGAATAACTTTTTCATAAGCTATTTAACACAGTACAATAAATATGAAGTGGAAAACAAAGGGAATGTTAAGGAATGATCTCTTGAGAGTATTCAAAATTTTCAGCACAAGTCTCTTGTCTACCAGTGTCTTCAATGCTTGGTTTTATATAGCAGGATTTGTAGTTGAAGCATTTAATACAGTTTTTCCCGTTGAGGATTTTGCAGAGAGAGCCGTTGGGAACCTCCAGTAGAGTACCAGATCGATCTTCTATCATGACCAGATCGATCTTCTGGTTTAAACTCCTGTAATTACAAAGCAACTCAAAGCAAGGAGATCGATCTTATAATTTGAAAAATGTTAGTGAAGATCGATCTATCGAACCATCAGATCGATCTTCTAAACTCTCTGTTTAAAGCAAGATCGATCTCCAGATCGATCTAGCAGGCATTCTCGTAGAGGGGAGATCGATCTTTAATCACCCTAGATCGATCTCCTAAACTCTCTGACTTTGAGGAGATCGATCTCTATCCATATGAGATCGATCTCATAAGCTCTTTGTTTGAACATAGATTGATCTACAGATCGATCTAAGACCTTTAACCTCTGCCTTTAGATGCTATTGATTTCTTCTTAGACCAGATCGATCTCATATGCATTTTGTAAGTCAAAGATCGATCTCCTAACCTTTAGGGATCTATCTCTCCTTCCTTAACTTCCTATACATGTTCTTTGAGTCTTTAATCCTTTATCAGATAGATCTCATATTCTCATGAGATCGATCTTTCATCTCATGAGATTGATCTCTCAACCTTTAATACCCAGTTTCTGGCAATGACATGTATCTAATTAACCTCTTTAACATGTTTAAAACATTTCTAGATTTATAATATCCATTATTGAATTATTGTTTTGTCATTTCAAAATATATTAACTTAACAATCTCCCCCTTTTTGATATGACAAAACTTATTTAATAGACTAAGTTTATAAACATGCTTAATCTCCCCCTTTACATATGCATCAAATTTTCTAGTTTCAAAAAACTCCCCCTCAGTTTAAGAACTCAAGAACTCCCCCTTAATTTATGCTTCTCTTGACATGTTCTCTCATGCTCTCTTCTCCCCCTTTTTGTCATATCAATATTACCACAAAGCATAAGACTATTTATCACAAATCATAAATCAACAAACTCTGAAGCATAAAACTGAATGAAAATTCTTCCATTTCAAAATATAATTGTTCATACAACAAAAACAGAGTTCAAAGCACAGCAAAGAAAAATCATTTTCTACGAAGATGGTGAAGGAAAACGATCAGCAATGTCCTCAACTCGAACGCGAGTGGTTTGAAGCTCATCGTACATAGCTTGCTGCGTTGCCTCAATTGTGTCAAGACGTTTCTCAAAAACTGAGAACCATTGTGCAAACGTCTCCATCGTTGTATCGAAGTGTTGCCAAAAATCCATTATGGCCGTAATGGTATCAGTTGGTGCAGTAGGCTGAGCAGCAGACGTAAGAGGAACCTCAGTGGATGGTGCGATAGGCTCAGCTGGAACGTCCTCTTCCATGGTGCCTCGGGATGGGTTTCGCTTTTCTTCCTCCACTGACCGTGGAAGTCTTTGTAGTACCCCATGTGGTGAAGAGTCCCGAAATTTAGAACACTTTTTGCAGAGGGCACTTCACTGGTCTCACAAGAACAGTCAACCCTGAGTTTTTGTAGTAAAAATGCAAGGGGTTGAGGGTAGACTATTGTTGAGGCTTGACCGCACACGATTTTTAGCCAGTTTTTGTATATGAAGTGGACTAGGTTCAGTTTTTAGCTTTGAGAGGTATGAATATGATGGAGCCAAAAATGGTCTAGTTTTATGATTGTAGAATGATGAGTACCAAAAGGTCTGAGGTTCCAAGAGATGATTAAGTGTAGTAACCTAGGGATCATGGGTAGGCCACTAGCCTTGTCTCCGGGTAGGTTAAATTCAAGGGGTACCTCCTCTTCTTCATCAGTCAAACCATTATTTTCGATCTCAAACACTCGGGCTAAGAGATTGGCATTTACGAAAATCGTTTTAGCCATGACGAAGGTTTTAAAACCTAGAATTTTATATGTATCGTCAGGGTCATAGATAAGCTCGGCGTTTAAGAAAAATGCCCTAATAATGTTTGGAGGAGCAGGGGTGTTTATTTTGAGAAATGGAAGCCAACCAAATTCTTCCATTTTTGACACATATAGGAAGTCAATGCGGGAAAGAAATGAAAAGTCAATGGTCCTCCAGTGTTTTATGGTCATGGTAGAGAAGTACTCTTCATATCGCTTTCTTTTTGCATGTGTTTGAAAACACCTGCTGAAAGTGGTGATAGAAGATAGGGGCAGTTTGAGATTGGGAGGAGGAGCTTCTATCAACATTAGATTGTTGTCTAGGTGGTTTGGGATCTTTGGTTGCAATTCTCTTAAGATGAGGCATGATGGTACACTAAATAATCAGCTAAACACACTCTAAGATTGTCTTAAAAGTTCTCTAAAATCCTAGGCAATGAAACAGTTCAATAGGAGCCCTAATGATGATTAATTAAAAACAAAGGAATTTTTTAAGGCAAATCGATAATGTAGGTTACTAGAATGAAGATTGATGAAAAAGATTGGACGAGAACCTTACCAGAGATCGATCTGTAAGAGAAATCGGAGGAGGAGGCGCGACAAAGGGTTAGGGATTTGAATTTTGAGTTTTTGAAATTTAGGAATTTTGAAGCAGTATTTATAGCCCAGGGCTAAGGAGATCGATCTGTCGAGGTACCAGATCGATCTTCTACATGATGAGATCGGTTTGTTGTTTAATGAGATCAATCTACAAAATACAGAAGCTCAAGAAGATCGATCTGCCAAATGCAGAGATCGATCTGCAAAATACAGAGGCTGAAGAAGATCGATCTACCAAATGCAAAGATCGATCTGTAAAATACATAAGCTTAAGGAGATCGATCTTATGGGATAGATGATCGATCTGCTTAGCTTAACCTTACTGCTTTAGGCCAATTTTAAGCATGCTAGATCGATCTATATTGAGAGGAGATCGATCTTTATACTCTTTGCCCAGAAAATGAGTTGTAAAATCAGTTGAAAATAAGTTTGAAATTAAAGTTTTAAAGGCAATAATTCTTAAAGAGCATACATAAGTCCTAATTCACCTCTAAGAATACAAAATCTATCTCTATCAAGAGGTTTGGTGAAAATATCAGCTATTTGATGTAAAGTATCAAAATATTCTAGAATGATATCTCCTTTTTGTACATGATCTCTAAGGAAATGATGCCTAATCTCAATATGCTTAGTTCTAGAGTGTTGGATTGGATTTTTAAAGAGATTAATGGCTCTGGTATTATCACATTTGATGGAAACTTGCTTCATGTCTACACCATAATCTCTCATTTGTTGTTTAATACATAACACTTAAGCACTACAACTACCAGCTGCTATATATTCTGCCTCTATTGTGGATTGTGCTACACTATTTTGTTTCTTAGAGAATCATGATATTAATCTATTCCCTAAGAATTGTCATGTTCCTGAAGTGTTTTTTCTATCTATTTTACAACCTCCAAAATCCAAATCAAAATATGCATGAAGAGCAAAGGTGGAATCTTTAGGGTACCAAAGTCCTAGAGAGGGTGTGTCTTTAAGATACCTAAAGATCCTCTTTGTAGCTAGTAAGTGTGACTCTCTAGGAGAGGATTGAAATCTAGCACATAAGCATACACTAAACAAAATATCAGGTCTACTTATAGTAAGATAAAGTAATGAACCAATCATAGACCTATATAGTTTAGTATCTAAACACTTACCACTTTCATCTTTATCAAGCTTGATGTTGGTGCTCATTGGAGTTGCTTGAGGTTTGTAGTTATCCATTCTAAATCGTTTGAGCAAATCCTTGATGTATTTAGCTTGATTGATGAAGGTTCCATCCTTAGTTTACTTCACTTGAAGTCCCAAGAAGTAGGTAAGCTCTCCCATCATGCTAATTTCAAATTCACCTTGCATGATCTTAGCAAACTCTTGACATAGAGATTCATTAGTTGATCCAAAAATGATGTCATCTACATATACTTGAACAACTAGTAAATCTTTATTCTTATTTTTGATAAAAAAAGTTGTATCTACTTTTCCTCTTGAAATCCTTTTTCTATTAAGAACTTTGAAAGTCTTTCATACCAGGCTCTAGGGGCTTATTTCAAACCGTAAAGTTCCTTAGAAAGTTTGTAGACATGTTCAGGAAATTCAGGACTTTCAAAACCGAGGGGTTGGTCAACATAAACATCCTCATTGATGAAACCATTTATTAATGCACTCTTTACATCCATTTGATATAATTTGAAGTTTTTGTAGCATGCAAAAGCAAGTAGCATTCTTATTGCTTTTAATCTAGCTATCGATGCATAGGTTTCATCATAGTTTATTCCTTCCTCTTGCCTATAACCTTGTGCAACTAGTCTAGTCTTGTTTCCTATGATCACACTATTTTCATCCATCTTGTTCTTGAAAATCCATTTAGTTCCAATTATAGAGTGATCACTAGGCCTAGGTACTAAGTTCCATACTTTACTTCTTTCAAATTAATTTAGTTCTTCTTACATGGCTAAAAACCAATTATTGCCATCTAAAGCTTCATTGACATTCTTTGGTTCAATTTGAGATACAAAGGCTATATATTGACATACATTTCTTAGAGAGGACCTCGTTCTAACTCCAAGAGTTGGATCACCTATAATTTTACAATCTTTGACATATCCTAGTTCTCTTGGTGCTCTAGACTCTCTTTCTAGTATTTCTAGTTCTTCTTCATCCTCTTTATTATTGTCAAGTTTTTCTAGCAGATTATCTTCTATCTTTGAGAAATCTTTCAGGGTCTCATCAAATATTTCAATATCCTCATCATTGGTAGAACCTTTAGATGCATCGTTTGACTCATCAAATATTACATGTATTGATTCTTCTACCATCAAGGTTCTTTTGTTATATACTCTATATGCCTTTGAATTCAAGGAGTACCCTAAAAACATTCCTTCATCACTCTTGGCATCAAATTTTCCTAAGTTGTCTTTTCCATTATTTAAGACAAAGCATCTATAACCAAAATGGTGAAAATAGCTAATATTAGGCATCTTTCCCTTGTAAAGCTCATAAGGGGTTTTCTTTAAGATTGGTCTAATCATGGCTCTATTTATGATGTAGCATGATGTATTTATAGCTTCAGCCCAAAAATATTTAGGTAAATTATTTTCACACAGCATTGTTCTAGCTATTTCTTCTAATGTTCTATTTCTTCTCTCAACTACCCCATTTTGTTGTGGTGTCCTAGGGGCTGAAAAGTTATGACTAATTCCTTAATCATTGCTATATTCATCAAAACCAATATTTCCAAATTCCTTGCCATGATCACTTCTAATGCTAGCTATAGTGTAACCTTTTTTATTTTGGGCTACTTTTGTATAGACAATGAATTTTTCTATGGCTTCATTCTTTACTCTTAAGAAAAATACCCAAGTAAACCTAGTGTAGTCATCTACAATCACAAACCCATAATGCTTACCACCTAGGCTTGTAGTTCTAGTTGGTCCAAATAGATCTAGGTGAAGTAGTTGAAGAGGTCTAGTGGTTGATACACTATGTTTAGGTTTAAATGTTGTCCTTTTATGTTTTCCCTTGACACAAGCTTCATAAATTTTGTCATAGTCAAATGACAACTTAGGTAATCCTACAACAAGGTCTTTTCTAGCTAGCTTAGATAATACATGCATGCTAGCATGACCTAGTCTTCTATGCCACAACTAAGGTTCTTTTTCTTTATCTACCATAAGGCATACATTTTCATTTTTAAGTTCATTTAGATACACAATGTATATGTTACCTTGTCTATGTCCTAGAAAAAGAACTTTATTTGATTTAGGATCTATTGCATGGCACTTCAAGCAATCAAAAATTACTTTGTAACATTTGTCACAAAGTTGACTAATACTTAGAAAATTATGTTTTAGACCTCTAACAAGTAAAACCTTTTCTAATGAGAAATAGTTATTACCAATTGATCCACTTCCTTCAACTTGGCCTTTGGAGTTGTCCCTAAATGTGACTTTTCCACCAACTTTTGATTTGAATGAGTTGAAGTAGCTTCTATCACCGATCATGTGTCTTGCGTATCCACTATCCAAGTACCAAGCTTCCTTTATTTTTGCCTTGTAGCAATGCTCAACTACCTATAATCAACATTTAAACTTTTGTCTTAGGTACCCAAATTTTCTTGGGTCCTTTGGAGTTAGTGTATAGAATTCTTAATCCTTTTGGGATCCATTTTAATATTACATTAATATCTTTTGAATTAACTTATCTTTTGGGACCCATATTCTTCTAACTATCCTTCCTCTAAATGTGGTCATCTTCACATTGCAACTATATGATGCATGCCCCTTTTTATTACAATGTGAGCAAGTAGTAGAGGTTATGCACATTCTTTCTAGCTAAGAAACTTTTGAGGTGAGTTTCCCTACTTTTGCCATCATATCCTAGCCCCTTTTTTTATCAAAGAATGCCCTTTGAGTTTTTAGCATGTGATCTAGTTTTTGTTGACCCATGGTAAAGGAATTATGTAAGTTACTATTCTTTTCCTTTAGGTCATGGATTTCAAGATTTGTACTTTCTAATCTCTTTTCACATTCTATCTTATCATTTAGTATTAACTCATTTTCTTTCTTTAGTTTAGAAATCAATTTTTTGTACTTCAAATTCATGCACTCATATTCTAATGCAAGATCATCAAATGCATCTTGTAGTTCATCAAAAGAGTACTCATTGGGATCAGAAGTTACCTTCTCATCTTCATTTGCCATGAAGCATAGATTGGCAATATCTTCATTTGAATCATCATCGGAGCTGTCACTATCGCTCCATGTTGCCATCATTGCCTTCTTTTTGTGATTCCTATCACTTGATCTTTTTAGAAGAGGGCAGTTAAATTTAATGTGTCCAGGTTTCTTGCATTCATAGCGCACAATGGTATCTTTTCTACCTCATTCTTCTTGTTCTTTCTTGTAGTTTCTCCTACCACTACCATTTGCTCTCATTCTCATAAATTTATTAAATCTCTTGGCAAACATTGCAATTTCAAAATCTTTTTCATTACCACTCTCATTTTTATTTTCTTTCAAATCCTCTTGAGTAGTGGATTTTAGAGCTACTCCTACTTTCTTGGGTAGCTCTTCATTTCTCCTCAATTTCATTTCATATGTGAGCAATAACCCTATTAATTCATCTAATGATAGTGTGTGGGGGTCCTTAGACTCTTCAATTGCTGTTACCTTAGTTTCCCAATATTTTGGTAGGCCATTCAAGATTTTCTTTACCATTTCTATATTGGAGTAGATTTTGCCTAAGGACTTTATTCCATTTATTACATCAGGAAATCTAGTGAACATGTCACTAATTGAATCTCCTTCTTTCATCCTAAATAACTCAGAATCATGTGCGAGCATTCCTACCTTAATCTCTTTTACTTGAGTTGTGTCTTCATGAGTAATTGCCAATTTATCCCAAATTTGTTTGGCATTATCACAACCGAAGACTCTATTATACTCATTGGGCCCTAATGCATAAAATAAGGTATGCATGGCCTTTGCATTTAACTGAGCACATTTTACATCATTAGAATCCCACTCATCTTCTTCTTTTGGGATATCTCTTCCCTTTATCTTCTTAGTAGGGATTTGAGGACCTTTAGTAATAATCCTCCATACCTCATAATCATTAGCTTGAATGAAAAGCACCATTCTAGTTTTCCAATATGCATAATGTTCACCATTGAATATGGAAGGCCTAACTGTAGAGTGCCCCTCTCCTACTAGACTTGTTGCTACATTGCTATGAGTCATTAGATCGTTTTAACTCTTAGGAAGTTATTCCTTAATGATCAAAGAGTTCAGGCTCAGATACCAATTGTTGGCTCTACCGAGAGGGGGATGAATCGATTTTCTACAGTGAATGCTAAATTTAAACTTAATTGAATTTAATTGCAAGTAATCAAAGAATAAGCAATAGATTATAGAGCAGTAAATTAAAAGAGATAAGAGAGAGAAGAAGCAAACTCAGTAATTTATAGAGGTTTGACTAATCTCTTTCCTACTTCCTCTCTTCTTGACCTTCTTGTCAAGAGTTTTCCTTCACTATCTCAATAGTTGATACAGTCTCCTTCTTAAGGTTAAGGAATAACCTCTCTACCCCTTTTTACAAAGACATATATTCACCCCTTACAAGATTCTCTCACAGAGGAACTCTTCTCTTTTCTTTTGGATTAAGGATGAATACAAATAGGAACTTTCTTTTATGGGTTGTCAGACCCGAATTTTTGTAGCTTATTTCCTTATGATTCTTATGTGTATGAACACTATGTAATTATGGTTGAATCATAAGAAGAGTATTTACTAGATTTAAAGTGTTATTGAAATGAATTAACACTCAAAAGCTACATAAAATGCCTAATGTGAATGATGGGTATCACAGGCTAAACCGAGTCATTCTAAATCACTATGACTAAAAATAAGAGCTAAAAATAAGAGGGTGTAAAGAGCTCATGAAGGAAAGTCAGCTTGATTTAGATCCGAACATACAAAACGAGAGTAAAAGCTAAAAAGGGTAAAATGGACCTTTTTGGCGAGAAAAGGAGTTTCGGGTGAAATTATCCACCGAGAGCGGGTGGGATATAAAGACGAGAGTGTAAGACATAATATATGGCACTTTCAAAATTTGGAGAAAAAGTCAACTTAGTCAATGGTTAAGAGAAAAGTCAACTATAGTTAAGAAAGTGGACTTTTACCATAGTTGACTAATCAAGGTTAGAAATTAACCTAAGTATGGAGAAAAATTTGGGGAAAAATATCCTTGGCCAGAATACAAGATAATCATCCCCTAAAGTAAGGAAAATTTATTCGGAAGGATTCCGGAATAAATTTAATGGTTAAAAACGTAATGGGCCTAAGGTGAAAATTTTAAAGCCCATTAAGGTATACTAAACGTATATCGAAAATGTTAGGTCCTTTAGATGGAATTATTGGACTAATTGATCAGCCAAATTTTGAGACAATAAAAGGCCCGAGGTATAGTAAAAATTTCAGCCCGAAAGCCCATTAGGAAAGCCCAAACCGAGAAGCCCAATTGGAAAAGCCCATGAGATAAATATCTAACCATAGTTAAAGTTAACTATGACTCATAAGGTGACTCATAAGGTGACTCATGGTTCAGATTTGGAAAGTCAAGCATAGTGGCTGAAAAGTAAGGCTTAATGGCTAAGTAAGTGGCTTATAAATGCAGCCACACCTTGGTCATCTTCATCACACCATTTCCGGCTAGAGAAGAAACCATTGAAACCATAACCATCCAAGCTTTCTCTCACTAGAAATCACTAGGAATTAGACATATTTGGAACTTGCATTCTTCATAGAAGTTGTTCCAAATTGAGAGGAGATTAACATATGTTGGATTTGGCTATCAAGGAGCCATAGAGAGCAAACCGAGAGCCTACAAAGATTCGGCCAAAAGGAGAACACTACAATTGGTATATTTTCTAATTTCCAATTTCATATATGTTAATGTATGAATGATTTCAAGTATGTTGATATATGTTTTAAGCATTGAAACATATTAAATCACCATTAAGAGGGTTAGGCCGAGAGTGATCAATGAGATATTGAAATATGTCAATTGGATTTTAAGACATAAATGAATTAGTGTACATGTATTAATGTTAATGGTGTAATTAGAATTAATCAAATTGATTAATTAATACATGTAAATTGTTGGCAATCAAGGTGTTTGATAAAATGCCTAAATGAACAATAGGATGATTGGTAATGTTGCCTACCAAGTGTTTGTGAAAATGCCTAAGTGAGAATGGCTAGCTCTCGGCCAAGGCATGTGGCCGAGAGGCCCAATGGGTCAAGCCCAATATTTTTAGGCCCAATAGGGTGTAATGGGCCTAAGACAAGCCCAATAAGAGTTGGTGGGCCCCACAAGCTCAATAGGCCCAACAAAAGTGAATAGTAAAATGGAAATGGGCTTAAGGCCTAGTTAGGCCCATTGAGGATTTTAAGGCCCATTAAGGGAAAATTTAACTGTATTAATATGTAATACAGTAGGAAAATGATAATTAACCTGAGGAATGGTTATTTACAGCTCCGGAGTTTACATCGAGAGCTGATCGGACTGCGGGATTTAGCAGCACCGAGGAAGTGAGGTCACTTGACGTGATCCGAGGTAAGGGACTTTTGCAAGTAGTTAGAGATACCTGCAAGTATTTTCAACTGCTTCTGCATTCACTTAAAAACTCTGAGGGTCAGAGAAAGTGAATAATAATTATTGCGACCCGATAGTGGCAAATTATGATTTTGCCCCTAGTTAGTCAAAAAGTCAACTTTTGTGAGAAGTTGCAAAAAGCATGGAAAATACTATTGTGAGTGTTTAATTGCTATTAGCATGAAAATAAATAGATGGGCTAATGATTTTAAGGTTGATATGACTTAAGCACACTTTTAGTGCTGATTTTACTATTTTGTAAACAATCCATTTTTAAATAGCCATCTATCATATTATGTGAGAATGAATCATGCTAGAGCACAGCTCGCACTGGGATTCATATGTTTTCCACATAATATTAGTGCTGGATTTTGATACGCACTAGATTTTCATGACATGCATGATAGAGTACTGGAGTTTTACTCGTACTCAGCTTTGAATGATATATGCATGACAGAGTGCTAGAGCGTTGCTCGTACTCGATTCTTCATGGTTTATACATGACATAGTACTGGGAGCTATTGCTCGTACTTGATTTTGATATTGTGTATAGCATAGTACTGGGAGCTATTGCTCGTACTTGATTTAATACATAAACTATGCATTAACCTAGTTGCTAGAGATTGCTCGCACTAGAGTTGAGTTTTATGATGTGAAACAGTGTTTGAGCGGAGTAACGACTGTGAGTCGCACTCAAGACGCATACTGTATGTGATATGTAATACATGTTGTAACCCATGCCTGAGTCCTTGTGTGACTGTGTGTCATAGCTAGAGAGGATATCCGCATGAGGTTGATATAGACGTGGTATACTTATTTCCATGGTTTCGAGGGCTAAAGACCCTGGCTATGAGGTTTTCCATGGTTTCGAGGGCTAAAGACCCTAGCTGTGAGGGTCCACGGGTGTACTTTGTACCGTGTTTGGAACACGAGGTGTACGCTGTACCGTGTGTTACGTAGCTGGCGGTTGACATTGGACTGACCATCCTCCCGTTACAGCAGTGATTGCCGCACACCGAGTACTGTGTTGCATGGGATCACTTTTCGGATATGATCATAATCCAGGATACTATTTGCATTTACCACAGAGTCTCACATGATATATCACATTGATTGACTGAATTAAACTGCGGACAGACCTGAGGGATGGGTCGGACTCCGATTTTGTGTTGTGAATCATTTGATGCCATATTTATATGTGATTTAAATATACATGGCATGATTTACATAAAGGCATGATTTATATATAACTGCATTGTTTTGCACTACATGCCTACCTTTGAGAAATAAAGCATGACTTTCTGTACATGGGATTTATTCTGTACAAGTACATACATATTATATTTCAAGACATGCTTTTAAAGTGAGTAAGGAAATAAATGTTTTCAAGGCATAGCACTATTTTGAGTAGATAGTGTGGATATCTACTTGCTTGCCTGATTTCCTTACTGAGCGCGTTATGCTCACCCCCTTTTCTTTACATCTCTCTACAGAGCGTCAGTAGAGCGAGAGCTATTGCGGGAGAGTGTCCCAGGGTCCACTGCTAGTTCCTATCGATTCATCAGGTATACTTATTATGTACAGTTGTGTATCTAAACATAGAAACAGCACAGTGATGTATACATTATATAGTTTGGGGAATGTATTTGTATTAGATTTTATATAATCTTACATGTAAAATAAAAAGCAGCTACAGTCATAATTAACATATTGACATGTATGTATGAGAATGAATATTATGGTAAGTGGAGACTCTGACATCGAATCACAGCCCAACCAGTGAAGAGAGGAAAGGTAATTTAAAATGCGAAAAATTTATAGTGATTTTTGGATAAAGTCAAGGATTGAAACTGGGGTCCTGACATGGGTAGGAAGAATAACTTTTTCACAAGCTATTTAACACAATACAATAAATATGAAGTGGAAAACAAAGGGAATGTTGAGGAATGATCTCTTGAGAGTATTCAAAATTTTTAGCATAAGTCTCTTGTCTACCAGTGTCTTCAATGCTTGGTTTTATATAGCAGGATTGGTAGTTGAAGCATTTAATGCAATTTTTCCCGTTGAGGATTTTGCAGAGAGAGCCGTTGGGAACCTCCAGTAGAGTACCAGATCGATCTTCCATCATGACCAGATCGATCTTCTAGTTTAAATTCCTGCAATTACAAAGCAACTCAAAGCAAGGAGATCGATCTTATAATTTGAAAAATGTTAGTGAAGATCGATTTGTCGAGCCATCAGATCGATCTTCTAAACTCTCTGTTTGAAGCAAGATCGATCTCCAGATTGATCTAACAGGTATTCTCGTAAAGGGGAAATCGATCTCTAATCACCCTAGATCGATCTCCTAAACTCTTTGACTTTGAGGAGATCGATCTCTATCCATATGAGATCGATCTCATAAGCGCTCTGTTTGAACATAGATCGATCTACAGATCAATCTAAGACCTTTAACCTCTGGCTTTAGAGGAGATCGATCTCTTCCTAGACCAGATCGATCTCATATGTATTCTGTAAGTCAAAGATCGATCTCATAACCTTTAGGGATCGATCTCTCCTTCCTTAACTTCCTATACATGTTCTTTGAGTCTTTAATCCTTTATCAGATCTATCTCATATTCTTATGAGATCAATCTCTCATACTTGAAAACCCATGAGATCGATCTCTCATCTCATGAGATCGATCTCTCAACCTTTAATACCCAGTTTCTGGCAATGACATGTATCTAATTAACCTCTTTAACATGTTTAAAACATTTCTAGATTTATAATATCCATTATTGCATTACTGTTTTTTCATTTCAAAATATATTAACTTAACAAAGTGGAAGCACAAGAGCAAGGTTTCTAGAACAATGCATGCTTGTGGGCATGATGCTTAAGTTGCTATGATTCTTAGTGTTATAGAGATTTTTCAAGTACATTAAAATGATAGGTTAGTTCCTTACTATATTTTCCTTTTGTTGATTGAGATAATCCTCTGCAAAATATTAATACTTATATAAGAATAAAATGGTGAATTTTGAAAATGAACCATCATAGTTGAGTGGCGATCAACCATATAAAACTATGTCCTTTAAAGGTTGGTAGTTATGATATAGAGAGAAAAAGGAGAAAAGGAGGAAAGAGAGAAAGGAAAAAATGAAGAAAAAGTAAAAAAGTCACACCATCGCCACTACACAAAAATAAACCAAATAAGCAAAGTTAATGCAATTTCAATAAAAATCAACACCACATTAGTATTTGTAAAGATCTTCAACAACGTTATTGATTGGAGTAGTATTTACAAATCAAAATAGTAAATGGATTTAATATTTCTGAATTATATTGGAGGGACTAAATTTCAAATTTCATGAAAGTACATGGATCAATCATGTAAACAAAAAAGCCACATCGTTACATGTCAATAATTGGTGCACATGTAATCTAAATAAAATTCCATGTCAGCATTTTTAATGA
The DNA here is from genome assembly GCA_033439115.1 of Firmiana major. NCBI lineage: Eukaryota > Viridiplantae > Streptophyta > Magnoliopsida > Malvales > Malvaceae > Firmiana > Firmiana major. Next base: position 46,009,219 of record CM065911.1, read on the forward strand.
AAAATTTTACCGGCATTATCAATTAGACTAGAAATTTCAAATCATAATACTATAGAGACGATTTTTATGAAGTATAATAGAAGAACTGAATTGCAAATATCTTGATAGTGTGAAGGTTGATAGCACAATTTGACTTTTATTTTTCTTATGACTCTGATTTTACGAAATAAGTGTAGTCTTTCTTCTATTTTTCATTTTTATAAATAAATTAGCACCTTATTTTAGATTACAATTTTTAAAGTAAACATAGTATTTCTTCTCATTTTAGAATGTTTTAACTACGATTTTTCTTTAAGCCATAGTCTTTATATCATTTAATGTAAGACCCGATTTTAGTTAAAAACACGAAATTAAAAATGAAAAAGGATTGAAATGGAATTCTCAAACACGTGCAAGGGTAAAATGGTTAAAATGATCGAAAGTCGGTATAAATTCGAGAAGAAAATTTTAATTAAAAATAATGGATTTGAGAATCTTGATCAATAACGAAGAAATAATTAAATTTCGGGTTAAATCGATCAAGATATGAATTTACTGGAATTAATCAAAAATTTTCGCTCGGGATAATATCCCGAAAATACGGAGAAAATATACCGAAAATGGTTAAAATAAATTAAATAAATGAATTTAAAATAAAATAAGAAATTTGTAGATATTTGTAGAATATTGTGAATATTTTAATGATTAAAATATTAATAAAATAAATAAATAAATAAATAATTAGTTAATTAGTTAAAAAAAGAAAAAAAAGAAGAGGAAGAAATCAGAAAATGGATCGGGGAGAGAGAAACGGAAAGAAAAAAATGAAACTGAAATCGGGGAAGAGGACCGAACGACCACCGGTGACCCAATCGGTCAGGTGAGGGCCGAAAAAGGAAGACGGTGTCGGCGCGACCTCCTTGGTAACGGCGACGCGCCACACCGACGTCGGAGGAGGTCGAAAATGGAAGGAGAAGTCGCGGAAAGGGGAAGCGAAATCGGCGGCCACCGGCATCGATTTGACTTCGACCACCGCCAACCGAACCTTCCCCACTTAATGCCGAGCCGATTGGTACCGAAAACGGCTGCCAAAACTGACGGACGGCGTCGAAAACGGCGGAAAGAGGAAATGGGTACCGACGGTGGAGAGAACATGCCGGACCGAAGACTTTTCGGCGGCCTTGGACGAAACTGAGGCAGATTTGTGCTGCGAACGGCCCAGCGGAGCCACTGGCGGTGGAAGCCGGCGGAGAACCGACCGGCAAGGTCGTGAACCGACCGACCCGGAGTGAACCGACGATCTGAACCGGGTCTGAACCGGACTGAACCGGTTCAACTAAGAAAGAAATGAAAAAAAAAAGAGAAAAAGGGAAAAAGAGAAAGAAAAAAATTTGGGAAAAATCCCAACGATATAATCGAGCTACGGGTAAGTCAGTAGTGGTCGAAGTTGACCGATTTAAATTTTGGAATATTTTATTTAATTAATTTTCGACTGGAAATTTACTCAAAAATTATGAAATTGTGTAGCTTGACAATTGGCATCCAACGAGAGCTCAAGATAGCCTCGATTTACGTACTAGCATGGAATCTCAGGTAAGTAACTCTTATTTACGATAATTTACATCGTTATGCATGCTTCGGATTTAATTATCGCATAAAATAAATTAAATTATGGAAATTTTGATAAATTATCGTAAATAATAAATTGAGCTATTCGAGAGTTAGAACGAGGCCCAATAAATTGTTGGTGGGCCCAATGAGCCCAATATGCCTCGATAATGTGAAAATTAAGTGGAAAATGGTCTTAAGGCTGATTAAGGCCCATTAAGGTGTACTCGAGCCCAATAGGGGTAAAAGGGCCCAATGATTTAAATTAAACTCAAAAAATAGGAAATACAATTAAATCGTATGATATCTAACTTGAGGAATATTTATACGCGATTTCGGATATTAGATTGGGAGCAGATCAGACTGCGTGACGAGACAGCAGTGGAAAAGGAAAGGTCAGACTCTACAAAAAAATAAGGTAAGGGAATTCTACGGACGACTAGAGGTACCTTTACGAAATTTCAAAGTCATATGCAGTCTTTTAAATTATCTGAAGGGTCTAGAAGTAAATAAATAATTTTAGTGCCTCGAATGGGCAAATTTACCAAATACCCTTGTTAAGGGTAAGATTTTCAATTTTAGGAAAAATTGGGAGGAGCAAGAACAAGAGGTTCCTGCTCTTTCTGGAGATGTTTTGATGCATACATGAGTAGGCTGGCTAACCTTGAAAGAAAAATGCACAGCATTGCATATTTTCAACGAGGAAATTGTTTTAAAAATTGTTTTGAGGAAACAGAGCCGCCTACGTGTTTTTATTGACAGGTGACGTGCTAGAGCTCAGCTCGCACGATGATTTGATTAGTGTGATGCATGCATTAGTGCTGGAGCGAGAGCTCGCACTAGAGTTTTACATGTATTGGTGCTGGAGTCTAACTCGCACCTGATTTTACATGATTTTTGTGATACGGTGCTAGAGTCTAACTCGCACCAGGTTGTATATGATTTTCGTGACACGGTGATAGAGTCTAACTCGCACCAAAGTTTCCATGATTTTCATGACAGGGTGCTAGAGTGTAACTCACACCAGATTTTCCACATGATTTGATGAGAGTGCTAGAGAGCTTAGCTCACACTAGTTTTACTTGAATTGACGAGAGTGCTGGAGCATCGCTCGCACCCCCCACTGATTTTTATGAGAACATGCGATGAGTCGTGCTTGGAGCATTGGGTAGACTGTGTGTCACCGATTAAATAGGCTCGCACGTGCGTTTTGAAACATGGCGTGAGTATAGAGATATGATATGGGTCCACGGAGTACGATGTACCATGCAAGTAGCATGGAGTACGATGTACCGTGTGGTATCTTCGGATACAGGGTATCTTTGGATACGGTATCTTCGGATACGGGGTATCTTCGGATACGGCATCTTTGGATGCGTGGGATCGGATAAGACTGACGGGATAGATTGACCCACCTCCCGGGCGGTTCCCGATCAGGGTGAGACCCCGCACACTAGGATGCGTTTAGCAGAGGGGCTCACGAGGACACACGACCATAGTCCTGGTTATTACCGATATACAGATGTTGCCTAGTCTCGCATGTTGATGATCTTGACGATGATTGAAATTGGGTTTTAAACTAAATTTGCATGATGCTATTTCCATGCTTTTTAAACCCATGTGTGATGTAAACTGATTTTCATATTTTTGTGTGAGCCAGGATCACCCGAGGGATGGGTTGAGTCTTGACTTTATTGTGAAATTTTTAAATGAGAAAGAAATGATTTAAAAAGAGTTGCATGTTGAATTTTCCATGCGAACGTGTTTTACATGACATCATGAATCATAGCATCAGTTTTAAAATGTGTGGAGAAATGGTGGTTTATGCATGGCACCACGTTCAGTAGGTACTATGGTTACCTACTTGTTCGTAGGATTGCCTTACTGAGCTTGATGTGCTCACCCCTTTCATTTTCTCACACAGATAATCTCCAGTAGATGTTGAGGTGACTGAGTACTGCATTTCGAATATCCGCTGCTGCCCATCACTTAAGGTATATACATTTGTATATATTGTATCTAAATAAACATAGTACAGTAACATGTTTGTAAGTAACTTTAGGGGATGTATAAATATTGTAAACACTTATAAATGACTGAAAAATAATTAAGTTATATGGTAAATGAATGGTGGGACTGGCATTGACTCACAGCCCAATTGTTAGTGGAGTGTGGTCACGATCAGAAGACAGGTAAGCATGAAAGAAAATAACAAACGCAAAAAATTTACTCTGATTTTTGCGTAGTTTTGGGTCGTGACATATAAAGGTGGTATCATGTAAGACCCGAATTTAATTAAAATACGAAATGAATGAGTATTCGTGAAGGAAAGTTGGGTTAAATTAATCCCGAACACGTGTAAGGGCAAAACGGTCAAAAGATCGAAGGTCGGTATAATTTTGATAAGGAAATTTAATTAAAAATATGGATTTGAGAAATCTTGGTCAATAAAGATGAAATAAATTTATTTTGGGTTAAATTGATCAAGATATTAATTTATGGGAATTAATCGGGATTAATTGAAATTTTTAGTTCGAAAAAATAATCTCGAAAATAATCAAAAAAATGTACCGAAAAGTCATTCGGGACAGTATCCCGAAAATACAAAGAAATTATACCCGAAAAGAGGTTAAAATATAATAAATAAATTAAATAAAAAATTAAATTAATTAAATTAGAATAAAATAATAATTTTTGAGAGATATTTAGGGTATTTTAATATATTTTAATGAATAGTGTAATAGTTAAATAAATAATAAAAATAAATAAAAATTAACTAATTAATAAGTTAAAAAAAAAAAGAATTGAAAACCAAAAAAAAAAAGATCGAAAACGAAAATGCAGAATCGCGAAAATCGCGATTCTGCCAAAACAAAGCCGACGACCGAACGACGGCACCGGCGGCCCCGGCGAAGGCAAGCCAGACGAGGACCGACCTACCACCGGCACCGTGGAAGCACGAACGGCGGCGAAACGGCGAGACCGAAATCGAGAGGGGGAGAGAAGAAACGCCGGCGATCGGCGCGATTCTGGTCGACCTCGACCCCAGCCGAGGCTTCCCGAGGTGCAGACGAACCGATTGGAGGCAGCCACGACCGGCGAAGCTGCCGAAAAACGCCGTAAACAGTGGAAGAAAAAATGGGTTTTCGACGGCCGAGGGAGAAGAGCCGGACCGGCGGCGTTTCGGCGACCTCGACCCAAACCAAGGCCAGATTCGATATGCGGACGACCTTGCGGAGCCACTGGCGGTGGAAGCCGACAGAGAACTGGCTGGCAAGGCAGTGAACCGGCTGTGAACCGATCGAACCGGAGAGAACCGACGGTCTGAACCGGTCCGAACCGGACTGAACCGGTTCAGTTAAAAAGAGGGGGAAAAAAAAGAGAAAAAAGGTAAAAAGAAAAAGAGAAAAAATTGAGAAAAATTCTTGTGATGCAATCGAGTTTCGGGTAAGTCAGTAGTGGTTGAAATTGACCCGATTTAAATTTCAGAGTATTTAATTTAATTAATTTTGGGTTGAAAACTTACATGGAAAAATTGTGGAATTGTGTAGCTCGGTAATTGGCATCCAACGAAAGCTCGAGATAGCCTTGATTTGCGTACTAGCATGGAATCTCGGGTAAGTAACCCTTATTTATGACAATTACCTCGTTATGCGTGATATTGATTTAATTTCAGCATAAATTGAATTAAATTATGGAAATTTAGATAAATTGTCGTAAATAATCGATTTTGGCTATTCGAGAATTAGAACGAGACCCAATAAATTATTGGTGGGCCCAATGAGCCCAATAGGCCTCGATAAAGTGAAAATTAAGTGGAAAACGGGCTTAAGGTCGATTAAGGCCCATTAAGGTGCAATCGAGCCCAATAGGGGTAAACGGGCCCAATGATTTAAATTAAGCCCAGAAAATAGGAAATACAATTAAATTATATGTTATCTGACCTGAGGAATATTGATACGCAGTTTCGGGCATTTGATTGGGAGCTTATCAGACTGCGCGACGAGTCAACAGTGGAAAAGAAAAGGTCAGACTCGACAGGAAAATAAGGTAAGGGAATTCTGCGGACTGCTAGAGGTAACTTTACGCAATTTTATGTTCATTTGCAGTCATTAAAAATTACCTGAAGGGTCTAGAGGTCAATTAATAATTTTAGTGCCCCAAATGGGCAAATTACTAAAATACCCTTGTTAAGGGTAAAATCTATAAATTTAGGAAAAATTGGGAGGAGCAAGAACAAAAGGTTCCTACTCATTCTGGAGGTGTTTTGATGCATGCATGAGTAGGCTGGCTCACCTTGAAAGAAAAATGCACAGCATTTCATAGTTTCAATGATGAAATTGTTTTGAAAACTGTTTTGAGGAAACAGAGCCGCCTACATGTTTTTATTGACATGTGACGTGCTAGAGCTCAGTTCGCACGATGTTTGATTTGTGTGATGCATGCATTAGTGCTGGAGCGAGAGCTCGCACTAGAGTTTAACATGCATAGGTGCTAGAGTATAACTCGCACCAGATTTCACATGCTTTTTCGTAACACGGTGCTAGAGTCTAACTCGCACCAGATTTTACATAATTTTCGTGACAGGGTGCTAGAGTCTAACTCGCACCATATTTTTACATGATTTTCGAGATAGGGTGCTGGAGTTTAACTCGCACCAGATTTTATAAGATTTTTATGTGATTTATATACAGAGTGCTGAGCTTAGCTCGCACTAGTTTTACTGGATTTGTGGAGTAGCGATGTCTGCCCTTAGAGTCAGCCAAAATGCCCAACAGGCTCAAAAGACCTCTTAAGTGGGGTGAGAGTGAGGGATGAGGTTGGCGGCCTTGTGGGGATGTAAAGCGGGCTCTGCCAGTTTTACTTGATTTGATGAGAGTACTGAGCATTGCTCGCACCGATTTTATGAGAATATGCGATAAGCCGTGCTTGGAGCATCGGGTAGACTGTGTGTCACCGATTAAATTGGCCCGCACGTGCGTTTTGAGACATGGCATGTTAAAACAACCTGATGAGCCCAAACGAGGGATAAGGGTTAGAGAAACAACCTGATGAGCCCGAACGAGGGATAAGGGTTGGAGATCCACCTGATGAGCCCGAACGAGGGATAAGGGTTGGAGGACCAGCTGATGAGCCCGAACGAGGGATAAGGCTAGGGGTCCACGGAGTACGATGTACCGTACAAGTAGCATGGAGTACGATGTACCGTGTGGTATCTTCGGATACGGTATCTTCAGGTGCAGCATCTTCGGATGCCTGGGATCGGATAAGACTGACGGGATGGATTGACCCACCTCCCGGGCGGTTTTCGATCAGGGTGAGACCTCGCACACTAGGATCCGTGTAGCTGGAGGGACTCACGAGGACACATATGGCCATAGTCCTGGTTATTGCCGATATACAGACGTTGCCTAGTCTCGCATATTGATGATTTTGACGATGATTTAAACTGGGTTTTTAAATTAAATTTGCATGATGGTATTTCCATACTTTTCGAACCCATGTGTGAATGTAAATCGATTTTCATGATTTTGTGTGAGTCAGGATCACCCGATGGAGGGGTCGAGTCCTGACTTTATTGTGAAATTTTTAAATGAGAAAGATATGATTTTGAATATAATTGCATGTTGAATTTTTCGTGCAAATGCGTTTTACATAACATCATAATTCATATCATCTGCTTTAAAATGTGTGGAGAAAGGGTGGTTTATGCATGGCACCACATTCATGTAGGTAGTATGGTTACCTACTTGTTCGTAGGATTGCCTTACTGAGCTTGATGTGCTCACCCCTTTCATTTTCTCCTACAGATAATCTCCAGTTGAAGTTAAGGCGACTCAGTACTGCATTCCGGATATCCGCTGCTGCCCATCATTTAAGGTATATACACTTGTACATATTGTATCTACATAAGCATAGCACAGTAACATGTTTGTAAGTAACTTTAGGGGATGTATAAATAATGTAAACAATATTAAATGACTGGAGAAGAAATAAGTTAGATGGTAATGGAATGGTGGGATTGGCATTGACGCACAGCCCAATTATTAGTGGAGTGTGGTCACGATTCGAGGACAGGTAAGAGTTTAAGTAAATAAACAAAACGCAAAAAATTAACTCTGATTTTTGGGTAGTTTGGGTCGTGACATATAAAGGTGGTATCAGAGCACAATTAGTCTGATGTGTGTCAGTGTCAGTAATTAGGAAATTACATCCCCGTGTTACTGTGCTTGGTTAGATACAATGGTGTATATCGAGATGGGTTTTGACTAAGAAATGGTTAAGAATGCAGGAATGCCTAATATGAGTCGCGTTAGAGAAGATAGTGCACGAGGCAGAGGTCGTAGAGGTAGACCTGAGTCTGCTAAGTCCTGCTGAGTTAACCTATGAGAATCAGTATGAGATTGAAATGGAGGCTAGTGTTAAGCATGCCCCACTGAGTGCGACAGAGAGATCGGACAGTATTGAGACACGCTTCGCGAGGTTGGAGCGGAGTGTGGAGATTATTGTGAGGAGCTAATTGCTCTGATTATGTATGAGATATGAGGGCGCAGCGGAGCATTGGTGGAAACCCGCTCGACCCATCTTAACTGTTAAACATCCAGAGCTGACGTGAGAAATGTTTATGGATGTATTCCGGTGATAGGATATCCCGGACATGATTTAAAGGAAATTATGGATAAAAGTCCTTACTCTGACCCAGAGAAATTGATTTATTGACGAGTATGAAAACTCGGTTATATTCTTGGGCAGATATTACCTCGACATTATGAACAAGTGACAGTTGAGATATCTAAAAGTTCATGAAATGGCTCAACTTTTCAATTAGAGTCCGATTGGCCCGTGAGATATTACCTATACCGAGGCAGTGCGAAGATTCACAGTTGGGTAAATAAGAACATGAATTGCACGCCTCTGAGATTGGGAAAGGTAGTGAGGGCTGAAATAGAGACAGAAAAGAGAATCGAGAAATGAGAAAGATGTTAAAAATGAGAAAATGGTAATTGGTAAAAGATTAGATTTGATGAGTTATGGAGTAAAATAATTTGTAAGGCCCCAGTGCATCCAATTTTGGCACTCCTGATGGGGTATTGTGATTGGAGGACCCCGACCTGCTACGAAGCAGTGTAGCAGTGTAAGCACTGTGAGCAGTGTAGGATGTGTGGTAGATACCATGGAAGGAGGGTCTATACCTACACTGTATTGATGAAAATGGCCGTTAAGTGTGGTAAGACGGACCATTGATTTTGATTACACAGAGTTGGGCGAGATCGCCCCACAGAAAAGTAAAGAGACAGAGAAAAACTTCGTTGGTATAGCTGAAACGAGAAGGGAGGCAATAGCCGAAAGGAAAAAGGAAAGTAGGTTATTGGACGAAGGCGAGAGGATGTCTTGGACCAGGACACTATTGATGTTTCATGGATGTGGTGTAAGATACCACACTTGTTATGAATAATGAAGTACATATGTTCATTGATCCTGGTGCCACACATTTATTCATATCGCCTTCATTCGCATATAAGTGAGTAAAAGGCATGAATGCCTACATCATTGGATACAATATTGATAAATGAGTACCCCAATAGAGGAGGATTAATTAATATGGATAAAGAGATTTTAAGTTGAAAACAGGGGTGAAAACATCGCTGAAAAGTATACTGTAAGTGTTGACAAGTGATAAAAAGGGGTGCAACATTTGAAATTAAAGGAGTAAAGGATTGTACTCACGGAATGAATGATGAAAGAGTTTCGTTATGATTGATATACGAAAGGAGATAATTTTTGAGATATGTTGATTCTGAATACAGGATGTATTGGAGTAAGAGGTGTATGCAAGGTAAGAACATCCTTACGATAAGAAGTCATTAGGATTAAAGCAATTAGTAGCGAATATAAATTTTGACCTCATGGACTGGTATATAAAGTAATTGTGGTTAAGTCTGAAGGTTAATAAAGGTATTTCAAAATACCTCCCCGCCTGAAGACTTGACAGCGTCTAAAAGTATATATGTATAACCTATAACGTGAAATCGATCGTCGTAATAGATAACTTTAGCATTAGGATACCTTTACTAAGACGATAAGAATATTAAAATTCGACAAATCATAAAGGTTATCATAGTAAAAATTTAATAAGAGCTATTAAGATAAGAAAAGGAAATGACGCAGGTTAGTACCTGAAAACGTAAGCGATTTTGAAGGATCTTATACGCTTATGCATAAATAAGTCAAGGATTGGACCGATTGGTAATCATCATTATCGAGGATATGTTGGGTGTAGTTAAACTCTAGGGCAAATTATAAGCAATAATTGGAAATTGCTCTTACAATTGGATTGTTGTGAATTCTCAAAAATGGTATACCTTGTGACACGTTGAACTAAGAAAACGTGGTCTTTGAATGAGATGATAAATAAGATGATAGATGTGACGTGAATTTGGTGTAATGAAGTATGAACTGACCACCGTGATTAATTTCACCATACCCAACAGCTCAAGAGGTTCTCAGTGAGTATGGATACCTCGAAATAATGAAGGAGCTGTGTATTGATGTATAATGGGAAGATAGTCAATTATGGAGTCAGACAACTCCTTGATCACGAAATAAACTATTTGACCCATGATTTTAAGTTGGCAACGGTAGTATTTGTACCAAGGATATGGTACTATCATGTACACGGTGAGAAATTTTGGATATGCACTGATCATAAAAGTCTCAAGTATCTGTTGTCACAAAAAGAGGCGAATATGAGAATACATAGTGGGTTAAAGCTTCTGAGAGGTTTTGATTTGTGAAAATTGTACCACCCAGGAAAGGCTAATGTGATGACTGATGCCTTGAGCATAAAGAGTCTCGGGATGGTACCACATATGATGGTCAGGGAGCATGAGCTGCTTGAGCAGTTGTGAGCCTCAATAGTGATGTGATCCCTTCTGATGATGACAGTGATTGTATGACAGCTAGCCTGAGATTAGAACCAGATGAGAGTACCCGGATTTGACAGGCTTAGCGTGATGATCGGCACGATGTTGATAGTTTGGGTCAGATTCAAAAGGGTACAGGGACAGAGTTCACGGAGTGTGTTGATGGTTTACAGAGAGGTTCATAGACAGTATAAGTGCTCCCCAGGACCATAGTTGATGAGATAGTAATATTGTCAGAAGCTCACTCTTCAAGATATACAGTGCATACGGAAGGTAATAAAAATATATAAAATATCTGAAAAGGGTATGGGTGGCCAGATGTGAAAAGTGACACGGTAGAGATTGTGGAAAAGTGCCTAGTATGGCAGTAGAATAAGGTAGAGTATTAAAAGTCTGCAGAATTATTGCAGTCTCTACCTATATCGACATGGCACGGAAATGAGAGCAAGTCTCCATGAATTTTGTGATGGGTTACAGAGAACCCAGGTGAATCACGAGGCTATTTGGATGATAGTCGATAGAGTGACTAAGTCTGCCCACCTTCTGGTTATGAACTCCCCAGATACTCAGAGTGTGTATGAGGATTTATGTATAAGGAAGATTGTGGAACATTAAGTAGCATTCCAGTGAGCATGGCATCATATAGGGATTCTCGCTTCACTTCCCACCTCTGAGGATATTTTTAGGAAGCTATGGGAACCCAACTGAGTATTAGCACAGCTTTCCATCCTCAGACAGATGGTCAGTCAGAGAGGACTATACAGGTTCTGGAGGATATGATGAAAGCATGTGCCCTTGATTTTATAAGCTCCTGGAATGATCAGTTGTCACAAATTGAAGTCGCTAATAACGACAGTTGGCAATTGAGCATCGGGATAACAAGATATGAGACAGTGTATGGTTGTAGGGGTTGTTCCCCAAATTGGATAAGAAAAAGTGGGTGACAGATAGAATCATTTTCGACTTTGGATAATAAGTCTCTGAGGATGTTTAGTTAAGGATGAGAGATTAAGAACACCTCAAAGCAGATAGACAAGTAGTGGAATTCACCCTTGGTGAATTGGTATGGTTGAAAGTTACTCGTCCTAAAAGAATAAGGACATAGCGAACTTTTGGAAGAAGGTAAATTGAGTTGCGCTGGATGAAATATTTTGAGAGATTGGACGAGTGGGAGATAAGACCTGTAAGTTGGTGTTATCACCTGAATTAACAGGCACTCATAATGTGTCTCAGCTTTTGATGCTTCGGCAATACTATCCAGATCTAGCATAGGTAATCGAATATGAACTCCAAAAGTTCAGTTTTATGAAAATATAAGTATATTGATAAGTTGATTCAAGCATTAAACAGGAAAGAGAAAGTATTGAGGTTTAAGACGATCTCCCTAATTAAAGTCCTTTGGTAGTAATACACTCCGGAGAAGGTCACATAAGAATTTAAGAGTATGATACGATTAATGTACCTGGAGTAGTCTATGGACTCATATGAATTGGTTCTAATTTGGAGGACCAAATTCCTTAAGTGGGGGAGAGTTGTAAGACCCGAATTTAATTAAAATACGAAATGAATGAGTATTCGTGAAGGAAAGTCGGGTTAAATTAATCCCGAACACGTGTAAGGGCAAAACGATCAAAAGATCGAAGGTCGGTATAATTTCGATAAGGAAATTTAATTAAAAATATGGATTTGAGAAATCTTGGTCAATAAATATGAAATAAATTTATTTTGGGTTAAATTGATCAAGATATTAATTTATGGGAATTAATCGGGATTAATTGAAATTTTTAGTTCGAAAAAATAATCCCGAAAATAATCAAAAAAATATACCGAAAAGTCATTCGGGACAGTATCCCGAAATACAGAGAAATTATACCTGAAAAGAGGTTAAAATATAATAAATAAATTAAATAAAAAATTAAATTAATTAAATTAGAATAAAATAATAATTTTTGAGAGATATTTATGATATTTTAATATATTTTAATGAATAGTGTAATAGTTAAATAAATAATAAAAATAAATAAAAATTAACTAATTAATAAGTTAAAAAAAAAGAATTGAAGACCAAAAAAAAAAAGATCGAAAATGGAAATGCAGAATCGCGAAAATCGCGATTCTGCCAAAACAAAGTCGACGACCGAACGACGGCACCGGCGGCCCCGGCGAAGGCAAGCCAAACGAGGACCGACCTACCCCCGGCACCGTGGAAGCACGAACGGCGACGAAACGGCAAAGGAACGGCGAGACCGAAATCGAGAGGGGGAGAGAAGAAACGCCGGCGATCGGCGCGATTCTGGCCGACCTCGACCCCAGCCGAGGCTTCCCGAGGTGTAGACGAATCGATTGGAGGCAGCCACGACCGGCGAAGCTGCCGAAAAACGCCGTAAACAGCGAAAGAAAAAATGGGTTTTCGACGGCCGAGGGAGAAGAGCCGGACCGACGGCGTTTCGGCGACCTCGACCCAAACCAAGGCCAGATTCGATATGCGGATGACCTTGCGAAGCCACTGGCGGTGGAAGCCAGCAGAGAACTGGCCGGCAAGGCGGTGAACCGATCGAACCAGATAGAACCGGTGGCCTGAACCGGTCCGAACCGGACTGAATCGGTTCAGCTAAAAAGAGGGGAAAAAAAGGAGAAAAAAGGGAAAAAGAAAAAGAGAAAAAATTGGGGAAAATTCCTGTGATGCAATCGAGCTTCGGGTAAGTCAGTAGTGGTCGAAATTGACCCGATTTAAATTTCGGAGTATTTAATTTAATTAATTTTGGGCTGAAAACTTACCTGGAAAAATTGTGGAATTGTGTAGCTCGGTAATTGGCATCCAACGAAAGCTCGAGATAGCCTTGATTTTCGTACTAGCATGGAATCTCGGGTAAGTAACCCTTATTTACGACAATTACCTCGTTATGCATGAAATTGATTTAATTTCCGCATAAATTGAATTAAATTATGGAAATTTAGATAAATTATCGTAAATAATCGATTTAGCTATTCGAGAATTAGAACGTGTAAGACCCGAATTTAATTAAAATACGAAAATTAAATAAGAAAAGATGGAGGAAGTATGAAGGAAGTCGGGTTAAATAAATCCCGAACACGTGTAAGGGCAAAATGGTCAAAAGACCGAAAGCCGGTATAATTTCGATAAAGAAAAATTAATTAAAAATATGGATTTAAGAAATCTTGATCAATAAAGATGAAATAAAATTATTCTGGATTAAATTGATCAAGATTCAGGAAATTTAAAAATACCAAAAAATTACCGGAGCGGTATCTCGAAAAGCGCGCAGAAATAATATCAAAAAAATTTAGAGAAAAATATAATTAATAAATCAAATTAAATTTAATAAATTGAATTAAAATAAAAATAATAATTTTTGGAGATATTTGGGATTTTTGGAGTATTTTAATGAATAGTAAAATAATTAAAATAAATAAAAATAAAAATAATAAAATTGATAAAATAAGAATGAAAAAAAAAAAGAGAGAGAGAGTGTCGGGGAGAGAGAAACCGAAACAAAGAAATGGAGAGGAAACGGAGCCGAGCAACCCGAGGAGCCCGATGAGCCACCGGCGGCCGAGGGTCCCAGCTGCAGGTCGAAAAACTTAGAGCGACGCCCGACGAACACGATGGTACCGGCGGTGCAGCTTACCGACGCCGGAGGAAGCCGAACGGAGGGAGAGAAGCCCGCGGGGAAAACGGAGTCGGTGCCGGCGATCCACGGCAGCTGGGGGCGATCGGCGGGCACCGGCGTGACCAGGAAGAAGAGCCGATCCTTTTGAGGCCAATACCGACCGACGAAATCGTCGGAATCCGCCGGATCGGGAGGAAACAGCCGCGGGGGAGAAGAAGTGATTCGCCGGCGATGGCGGCGTTTCGGCACCAACCGAGGCCAGATTCGGAATGCCCATGTGAAGCCGAGCCAAACGGCACCGGAATCGGCCGGAGAACCGGCCGGACGGCGCCGGCATGACCAAAGGAGGATTGAACCGGCCGAACCGGCCTGAACCGGCCAAAAGTGAACCGAACCGGACCGAGCTGAACCGGCGGTCTGAACCGGTCTGAACCGGTTCAGCCAAAAAGAGGAGAAAAAAGGGAGAAAAAGGGAAAAGGAAAAAGAGGAAAAATTGGGGAAAATTTCGGTGATGCAATTGAGCTTCGGGTAAGTCGGTAAGCGGTCGAATTGACCGATTTAAATTTCGGAATGTTTTATTTAATTAATTTCCGACTAGAAATTTACCCAAAAAATGTAATTAATTGTGTAGCTCGACGATTGGCATCCACCGAGGGCTCGAGACAGCCTCGATTTTCGGACTAGCATGGAATCTCGGGTAAGTGATCCCTATTTACGACAATTTTCTCGTTATGCGTGATATTGATTTAATTCCGCATAAATTGAATTAAATTATGGAAATTAGATAAAAAGTCGTAAATAGTGAATTTAGATATTCGAGAATTAGAACGAGGCCCAATAAATTATTGAAGGGCCCAGTGAGCCCAATAGGCCTCGATAAAGTAAAAACTAAGTGGAAAACGGGCTTAAGGCCGATTAAGGCCCATTAAGGTGCAATCGGGCCCAATAGGGGTAAACGGGCCCAATGATTTAAATTAAGCCCAGAAAAGATTAAGTACAATTAAATAGTATGTTATCTGACCTGAGGAATGTTAATACGCAGTTCCGGGCATTGGATTGGAAGCATATCGGACTGCGCGACGAGACGACAATGGAAAAGAAAAAGGTCAGACTCGACGAGAATCGAGGTAAGGGAATTCTGCGGACTGCTAGAGGTAACAGTACGCAATTTTAAATTCATTGGCAGTCAATTAAAATTTATCTGAAGGGTCTAGAGGTCGAAGAATAATTTTAGGGCCCCGGATGGGCAAATTACCAAAATACCCTTGTTAAGGGTAAAATTTACAAATTTAGGAAAAATCGGGAGGAGCAAGAACAAAAGGTTCCTGCTCATTCTGGAGGTGTTTTGATGCATGCATGAGTAGGCTGGCTCACCTTGAAAGAAAATGCACCGCATTGCATACTTTCAATGTGAAATTGATTTGAAAATTGTTTTGAGTAAATAGAGCCGCCTACGTGTTTTATTGACATATGACGTGCTAGAGCTTATCTCGCACGATGTTTGATTTGTGTGATGCATGCATTAGTGCTGGAGCGAGAGCTCGCACTAGAGTTTTACATGCATAGGTGCTAGAGTATAACTCGCACCAGGTTTCACATTTGCTTTTCATGACACGGTGCTAGAGTCTAACTCGCACCAGATTTTACATGATCTTTCGTGACACGGTGCTAGAGTCTAACTCGCACCATATTTTTACATGATCTTCGAGACAGGGTGCTAGAGTTTAACCCGCACCAGTATTTATAAAATTTTCATGTGATTTATAATATACAGGGTGCTGAGCATCGCTCGCACAGATTTTATGAGAACATGCGATGAGCCGTGCTTGGAGCATCGGGTAGACTGTGTGTCACCGATTTAATAGGCTCGCACGTGCGTTTTGAGACATGGCATGAGTATTGAGAAACAAACCTCTGTGGGAAGCAGGCCAGTTGGGCTGGAGTACCTAGAGATATGATATGGGTTCATGGAGTACGATGTACCGTGCAAGTAGCATGGAGTACGATGTACCGTGTTGTATCTTCGGATACGGCATCTCCGGATGCAGCATCTTCGGATGCCGGGGATCGGATAAGACTGACGGGATGGACTGACCCACCTCCCGGGCGGTTCCCGATCATGGGGAGAACCCGCACACTAGGATCCGTGTAGCTGAGGAACTCCCGAGGACAGATGTGGCCATAGTCCTAGTTATTTACCTATATACAGACGTTGCCTAGTCTCGCATGTTGATGACTTTTATGATGATTTAAACTGGGTTTTAAAACTAAATTGCATGATGGTATTTCCATGCTTTTCAAAACCCACGTGTGATGTAAAAGTTTTCATGATTTTGTGTGAGTCAGGATCACCCGCAGGAGGGGTCGAGTCCTGACTTCATTGTGAAAATCTTTATTGAGAAAGAAATAATTTATAATAATTGCATGTTGATTTTCCGTGCAAGTGTGTTTTACATTTCATCATAATGCATAGCATTGTTTTAAAATGTGTGGAGAAAGGGTGGTTTATGCATGGCACTACGTTCATGTAGGTAGTATGGTTACCTACTTGTTCGTAGGATTGCCTTACTGAGCTTGATGTGCTCACCCCTTTCATTTTCTCCCACAGATAATCTCCAGTTGAAGTTGAGGTGACTCAGTACTGCATTCCGGATATCCGCTGCTGCCCATCAACATAAGGTATATATATACACTTGTACATATGGTATCTACATAAGTATAGCACAGTAACATGTTTGTAAGTAACTTTAGGGGATGTATAAATAATGTAAACAATTATAAATGACTGGAGAATAAATAAGTTAGATGGTAATTGAATGGTGGGACTGGCATTGACGCACAGCCCAATTATTAGTGGAGTGTGGTCACGATTCGAGGACAGGTAAGAATATAAATAAATAATAAAAACGCGAAAAATTAACTCTGATTTTTGGGTAGTTTGGGTCGTGACAGAACGAGACCCAATAAATTATTGGTGGGCCCAATGAGCCCAATAGGCCTCGATAAAGTGAAAATTAAGTGAAAAACGGGCTTAAGGCCGATTAAGGCCCATTAAGGTGTAATCGGACCCAATAGGGGTAAACGGGCCCAATGATTTAAATTAAGCCTAGAAAATAGGAAATACAATTAAAGTATATGTTATCTGACCTGAGGAATATTGATACGCAGTTTCGGGCATTTGATTGGGAGCTTATCGGACTGCGCAACGAGTCAACAGTGGAAAAGAAAAGGTCAGACTCGACAGGAAAATAAGGTAAGGGAATTCTGCGGACTGCTGAGGTAACTTTACGCAATTTTAAGTTCATTTGCAGTCTTTAAAAATTACCTGAAGGGTCTAGAGGTTAATTAATAATTTTAATGCCCCAAATGGGCAAATTACTAAAATACCCTTGTTAAGGGTAAAATCTATAAATTTAGGGAAAATTGGGAGGAGCAAGAACAAAAGGTTCCTGCTCATTCTGGAAGTGTTTTGATACATGCATGAGTAGGTTGGCTCACCTTGAAAGAAAAATGCACAGCATTTCATAGTTTCAACGATGAAATTGTTTTGAAAACTGTTTTGAGGAAACAGAGCCGCCTACATGTTTTTATTGACATGTGACGTGCTAGAGCTCAACTCGCACGATGTTTGATTTGTGTGATGCACGCATTAGTGCTAGAGCGAGAGCTCGCACTAGAGTTTTACATGCATAGGTGCTAGAGTATAACTCGCACCAGATTTCACATGCTTTTTCGTAACACGGTGCTAGAGTCTAACTCGCACCAGATTTTACATGATTTTTGTGACAGGGTGCTAGAGTCTAACTCGCACCATATTTTTACATGATTTTCGAGACAGGGTGCTGGAGTTTAACTCGCACCAGATTTTATAAGATTTTCATGTGATTTATATACAGAGTACTGAGCTTAGCTCGCACTAGTTTTACTGGATTTATGGAGTAACGCTGTCTGCCCTTGGAGTCAGCCAAAAGGCCCAACAGGCTCAAAAGACCTCTTAAGTGGGGTGAGAGTGAGGGATGAGGTTGGCGGCCTTGTGGGGATGTAAAGCGGGCTCTGCCAGTTTTACTTGATTTGATGAGAGTGCTGAGCATTGCTCGCACCGATTTTATGAGAATATGCAATAAGCCGTGCTTGGAGCATCGGGTAGACTGTGTGTCACCGATTAAATTGGCCCGCACGTGCGTTTTGAGACATGGCATGTTAAAACAACCTGATGAGCCCGAACGAGGGATAAGGGTTAGAGAAACAACCTGTTGAGCCCGAACGAGGGATAAGGGTTGGAGATCCACCTGATGAGCCCGAACGAGGGATAAGGGTTGGAGGACTAGCTGATGAGCCCGAACGAGGGATAAGGCTGGGGGTCCACGGAGTACGATGGACCGTGCAAGTAGCATAGAGTACGATGTACCGTGTGGTATCTTCGGATACGGCATCTTCGGATGCAGTATCTTCGGATGCCTGGGATCATATAAGACTGACGGGATGGATTGACCCACCTCTCGGGCGATTCCCGATCAGGGTCAGACCTCACACACTAGGATCCGTGTAGCTGGAGGGACTCACGAGGACACATATGGCCATAGTCCTAGTTATTGTCGATATACAGACGTTGCCTAGTCTCGCATATTGATGATTTTGACGATGATTTAAACTGGGTTTTTAAATTAAATTTGCATGATGGTATTTCCATGCTTTTCAACCCATGTGTGAATGTAAATCGATTTTCATGATTTTGTGTGAGTCAGGATCACCCGAAGGAGGGGTCGAGTCCTGACTTTATTGTGAAATTTTTAAATGAGAAAGATATGATTTTGAATATAATTGCATGTTGAATTTTTCGTGCAAATGCGTTTTACATAACATCATAATTCATATCATCTTTTTTAAAATGTGTGGAAAAAGGGTGATTTATGCATGGCACCACGTTCATGTAGGTAGTATGGTTACCTACTTGTTCGTAGGATTGCCTTACTGAGCTTGATGTGCTCACCCCTTTCATTTTCTCCCACAGATAATCTCCAGTTGAAGTTGAGGCGACTCAGTACTGCATTCCGGATATCCGCTGCTGCCCATCATTTAAGGTATATACACTTGTACATATTGTATCTACATAAGCATAGCACAGTAACATGTTTGTAAGTAACTTTAGGGGATGTATAAATAATGTAAACAATATTAAATGACTGGAGAAGAAATAAGTTAGATGGTAATGGAATGGTGGGATTGGCATTGACGTACAGCCCAATTATTAGTGGAGTGTGGTCACGATTCGAGAACAGGTAAGAGTTTAAGTAAATAAACAAAACGCGAAAAATTAACTCTGATTTTTGGGTAGTTTGGGCCGTGACATATAAAGGTGGTGTCAGAGCACAATTGGTCTGATGTGTGTCAGTGTTAGTAATTAGGAAATTACATCCCCGTGTTATTGTGCTTGGTTAGATACAATAGTGTATATTGAGATGGATTTTAACTAAGAAATGGTTGAGAATGCAGGAATGCCTAATATTAATCGCGATAGAGAAGGTAGAGCACGAAGAGAGGTCGTAGAGGTAGACCTGAGCCTGCTAATCGTGCTGAGTTGACCTATGAGAATCTGGATGAGATTGAAATAGAGGTTAATGTTGAGCATGCCTCACAGAGTCCGACAGAGAGATCGGACAGTATTGAGACACGTTTCGCGAGGTTGAAACGAAGTGTGGAGAATATTTTGTGAGCAAATTGCTCAGAGTATGCATAAGATTTGAGGGCGAGTCGGAGCATTGATGAAAGTCCGCTCGACCCATCTTAAGAGTTAGACATCCAAAGTTGACAAGAGAAATATTTTTGGATGTATTCCGGTGATAGAATATCCCAGACATTGTTTAAAAGGAATTAATTTATTGCTGAGTATGAATTATGAGTATGAAACTCAGTTATATTCTTGGGCAGATATTACCTCGACACTATGAATAGTGATAGTCGAGATGTCTAAAAGTTTATGGAAGGGCTCAGATTGTCAATTAGAGTCCGATTGGCCCATGAGATATTACCTATATCGAGGCAGTGCATAAACTACAGTGGTGTGAATAAGATTGTGAGTTGCACGCCTCTGAGATTAGAAAGGTAGTACGGGTCAAAATAGAGACAGAGAGAGAATTGAGAATGACAGAAATGTCAGAACGTGAAAAAGGTAATTGGTAAAAGATTTGATTTGATGAAATATGGGCAAAGATGATTGGTAAGGCCACAGTTATCTGATTGTAGCACTTTTGAGGGGTATTGTGATTGGAGAACCCCGATCTGCTACAGATCACTGTAGAATGTGTGGTAAATACCACAGAAGTAGGACCTACACCTACATATTATTGATGAAAATGGCCGCTAAGTGTGGTAAGATGGACCATTTATTATGAGTGCTCAGAGTTGGGCGAGATTGCCCCACAGAAAGGTAAAGAGATAGAGAAAACCCTGTTGAGATAGCTGCATCAAAAAGGGAGGCCACAGCCTAAGAGAAAAGGAAAGTAGGCTATTGGACGAAGGCGAGTGTATGTCTTGGACCAGGACACTACTGATGTTTCACAGGATGTAGTGAAAGATACCACACCGCTTATGAATAAAGAAGTAATTGTGTTAATTGATCTTGGTACCATGTATTTCTTCATACCGCCTTCATTCGCATGTAAGTGAGTAAAAGACATGAATGCCTACACTCTTGGGCACAATGCTGATTAATGAGTACCCCCAATAGAAGAAGGTTAACTAACGGAATAATTATGAAGAGATTTTAAGTTGAAAATAGGGGAAAAAGTATAAGTCAGCCGATTTTATTTAATGGACTATGAAAATTTAAAATAATATTTGATAATAAAGTAGTCGGCTGCATATTATGATGTTCGGATTTCTATCCTAAGATAGTGATATGGTTACCCCTGAAAAGTATACTGTAAGTTTTGATAAGTACTAAAAAGGGGTGCAACAGTTGAAATTAAAGGAGTAAATGATTGTACTCACGGAATGAGTTATCACAGAGTTTGTTATAAGTGATATACGAAAAGAGATAAGTTTTAAGATGTAATAGATCCTGAATACGAGTTATATTGGAATAAGAGGAGTATGTAAGGTAAGAATATCTATGATACGTGAGGTAATTAGGATTAAAGCAATTAGTAGCGAATATGAATTGTGACCACAGGGACTGATATGTAAAGTAATTGTGGTTAAGTCTAAGGGTTAATAAAGGTATTTCAAAATACCTCCCTGCCTGAAGACTTGACAGCGTCTAGAAATATATATATATATATATATATATATATATAATCTATAACTTGAAATCGACCGTGGTAAAATATAAATTTAAAAATTTGGACACCTTCACTAGTACGATAAAAAATTATAAAATTCGATTAATTATGAAGGTTAAAATATTAAAATTTAATAAAAGCTGTTAATATAAAAAAAGGAAATGACGCGGGTTAGTACCTTGAACGGGAGCAATCTTGAAGTGATATTATACGTTTATGCGTACATAGGTCAAGGATATGAGCGATTGAAATATGTAGTGGAGCTTAACTACAATGAGTTATTTAAACTTTACTTGGACCGATTTGTCATCATCCTTATTGATGATATGTTGGGTGTAATTAAAGTCCAAGAAAAATTATGAGCAACAATGGGAAAATTACTTTTACAGATGGTTGCTGCGAGTTCTAAAAAGGGTATACTTTGTTGACACGTTTAACTAAGAAAGCGTGGTATTTGAATGGGATGATAGACGTGACAGGAGTTTTGGTGTAATGAAGTATGAACTGACCACCGTGATTATTTTCACCATACCCAACAGCTCAAGAGGTTCTCCGTGTGTATGAATGACTCAAAATAATTAATGAGTTGTGTATTGATGCAAAAGAGGAAGATAGTCGATTGTGGATCCAGACAACTCAAGGATCATGAAATAAACTATCTGACCATGATTTAAAGTTGGCAGCGGTAGTACTTGTACTGAGGATATGGTACTATTATGTACCTGGTGAGAAATTTTGGGTATGCACTAATCATAAAGCCCCAAGTATTTGTTTTCACAAAAAGAGGCGAATATGAGAATACATAGTGGGTTAGAGCTTCTAAGAGATTTTGATTGTGAAAAATTGTACCACCCAGGAAAGGCTAATGTGACGGTTGATGCCTTAAGCAGAAAGAGCCTCGGGATGGTATTACATATGATGGTCAGGGAGCGTGAGCTGCTTGAGTAGTTGTGAGCCTCAATAGTGATGTGATCCCTTCTGATGATGACAGTGATTGTGTGACAGCTAGCCTGAGACTAGAACTGGATGAGAGTGCCCGAATTTGACAGGCTTAGCGTGATGATCGGCATGGTGTCGATGGTTTGGGTCAGATTCAGAAGGGTACAATGACAGAGTTCACAGAGAGGTTCAGAGACAGTATAAGTGCTCCCCAGGACCACTGTTGATGAGATAGTAATATTATCAGAAGCTTACTCTTCGGGATATATAGTGCATACGAAAAGTAACGAATATATATATGAAATCTCTAAAAAGGGTATTGGTGGTCAGATGTGAAAAGAGATATGGTAGAGATTGTGGAAAAGTGCCTAGTATGTCAGCAAAATAAGGTAGAGTATTAAGAGTCTGCAGAGTTATTACAGTCTCTACCTATATCAACACGGCACAAAAATGAGAGCAAGTCTCCATGAATTTTGTGATGGGTTATAGAGGACTCAGATGAGTCACGAGGCTATTTAGATGATAGTCACTAAATTGACTAAGTCTACCCACCTTCTAGTTATGAAATCCCAGATACTCAGAGTGTGTACCGTTAATTTTATAAGCTCCTGGAATGATTAGTTATTACAAATTGAAGTCGCCAATAACGACAGCTGGCACTTGAGTATCGGGATAACAAGATATGAGGCATAGTATGGCCGTAGGGGTTGTTCCCCGACTCAGACAAGAAAAAGTGGGTAACAGATAGAAATTTCTTCTGAATTAGTATAATAAGTCTCTGAGGATGTTCAGTTGAGTGAGAGATTAAGAACACCTCAGAGCAGACAAAAAGCATTGGAATTCACCGAGGGTGGATCTGTATTATTGAAGTTATTCGTCCTAAGAGAATAAGGACATAATGAGACTCGGGAAGAAGGAAAATTGAGTTTTGCTGAATGAAAATTTTCAAGAGATTGGACAAGTGGGAGATAAGACCTGTAGGTTGGCGTTATCACCTAAATAAACAGGCATCCACGATGTGTCCCATCTTTTGATACTTCGGCAATACTATCCAGATCCAGCATAGGTGATCAGATATGAACTCCAACAGTTCAGCTCAGTGCAAATATAAGTATATTGAAAAAGTTGATTCAGGCATTAAACAGGAAAGAGAAAGTATTGAGGTTGAAGACGATCTCCCTAATTAAAGTCCTTTGGTAGTAATACACTCTGAAAAGGTCACAGAAGAATTAACGAGTATGATATGAGAAAACGTACCCGGAGTTATATATGGACCCATATAACTTGGTTCTAATTTGGAGGACCAAATTCCTTAAGTGGGGGAGATTATGTAAGACCCGATTTTAGTTAAAAACACGAAATTAAAAATACAAAAGGATTGAAATGGAATTCTCAAACACGTGTAAGGGTAAAATGGTCAAAATGACCGAAAGTCGGTATAAATTCGAGAAGAAAAATTTAATTAAAATAATGGATTTGAGAATCTTGATCAATAACGAAGAAATAATTAAATTTCGGGTTAAATTGATCAAGATATGAATTTACTGAAATTAATCAAAAATTTTCGCTCGGGACAATATCTCGAAAATACGGAGAAAATATACCGACAATGGTTAAAATAAATTAAATAAATTAAATTAAATTAAATTAATGAATTTAGAATAAAATAAGAAATTTATAGATATTTGTAGAATATTGTGAATATTTTAATGATTAAAATATTAATAAAATAAATAAATAATTAATTAATTAATTAATTAGTTAAAAAAAGAAAAAAAAGCAAAGGAAGAAATCAGAAAATGGATCGGGGAGAGAGAAATGAAAAGAAAAAAATGAAACCGAAATCGGGGAAGAGGACCGGACGACCACCGGCGACCCAATCGGCCAGGTGAGGGCCGAAAAAGGAAGAGGGTGTCGGCGCGACCTCCCTGGTACCGACGACGCGCCACACCGACGCCGGAGGGGCTGAAAATGGAAGGAGAAGTCGCGGAAAGGGGAAGCGAAATCGACAGCCACCGACGTCGATTTGACTCCGACCACTGCCAACCGAACCTTCCTCACTTAATCTCGAGCCGATTGTTATCGAAAACGACTACCGAAATCGACGGACGGCGTCGAAAACGACGGAAAGAGGAAATGGGTACCGACGGTGGAGAGAACATGCCGGACCGATGACTTTCCAACGGCCTTAGACGAAACTGAGGGCAGATTCGTGTTGCGGACGGCCCAGCGGAGCCACTGGCGTCGAAAGTCGACGGAGAACCGACCGACAAGGCTGTGAACTGGTCGAACCGGAGTGAACCGACGGTCTGAACCAGACTGAACCGGTTCAGCCAAGAAAGAAATGAAAAAAAAAAAGAGAAAAAGAAAAAGAGAAAAAATTGGGAAAAAATCCCGATGATATAATCGAGCTACAGGTAAGTCAGTAGCGGTCGAAGTTGACCGATTTAAATTTTTGAATATTTTATTTAATTAATTTTCGATTGGAAATTTACCCAAAAATTATGAAATTGTGCAACTTGACAATTGGCATACAACGAGAGCTCGAGACAGCTTCGATTTACGTACTAGCATGGAATCTCGGGTAAGTAACTCTTATTTATGATAATTTACATCGTTATGCGTGCTTCGAATTTAATTATCGAATAAAATAAATTAAATTATGGAAATTTAGATAGATTGTCGTAAATAATAAATTGAGCTATTCTAGAGTTAGAACGAGGCCCAATAAATTGTTGGTGGGCCCAATGAGCCTAATATGCCTCGATAATGTGAAAATTAAGTGAAAAACGGGCTTAAGGCCGATTAAGGTCCATTAAGGTGCAATCGGGCCCAATAGGGGTAAAAGGGCCCAATGATTTAAATTAAACCCAGAAAATAGGAAATACAATTAAATCGTATGATATCTTACCTGAAGAATATTTATACGCAGTTCCGGATATTGGATTGGGAGCAGATCGGACTGCGTGACAAGATAGCAGTGGAAAAGAAAATGTCAGACTCTACAGAAAAATAAGGTAAGGGAATTCTACGGACTGCTAAAGGTAACTTTACGAAATTTCAAAGTCATGTGCAGTCTTTTAAATTATCTAAAGGGTTTAGAAGTAAATAAATAATTTTAGTGCCCCGAATGGGTAAATTTACCAAAATACCCTTATTAAAGGTAAAATTTTCAATTTTAGGAAAAATTAGGAGGAGTAAGAACAAGAGGTTCCTGCTCGTTCTGGAGATGTTTTGATGCATGCATGAGTAGGCTGGCTAACCTTGAAAGAAAAATGCACAGCATTGCATATTTTCAACGAGGAAATTGTTTTGAAAATTGTTTTGAGGAAACAGAGCCGTCTACATGTTTTTATTGACAGGTGGCATGCTAGAGCTCAGCTCGCACGATGTTTAGATTTGTGTGATGCATGCATTAGTGCTGGAGCGAGAGCTCGCACTAGAGTTTTACATGCATTGGTGCTGGAGTCTAACTCGCACCTGATTTTACATGATTTTCGTGATACGGTGCTAGAGTCTAACTCGTACCAAGTTGTATATGATTTTCGTGACACGGTGCTAGAGTCTAATTCGCACCAAAGTTTACATGATTTTCGTGACAAAGTGCTAGAGTGTAACTCGCACCAGATTTTCCACATGATTTGATGAGAGTGCTAGAGCTTAGCTCGTACTAGTTTTACTTGAATTGACGAGAGTGCTGGAGCATCGCTCGCACCTCCCACTGATTTTTATGAGAACATGCGATGAGCCGTGCTTGGAGCGTCGGGTAGACTGTGTGTCACCGATTAAATAGGCTCGCACGTACGTTTTGAGACATGGCATGAGTATAGAGATATATATGGGTCCATAGAGTACGATGTACCGTGCAAGTAGCATGGAGTACGATGTACTGTGTGGTATCTTCGGATACAGGGTATCTTCGGATACGGGGTATCTTCGGATACGGCATCTTCGGATGCGTGGGATCGGATAAGACTGACGGGTTGGATTGACCCACCTCTCGAGCGGTTCCCGATCAAGGTGAGACCTCGCACACTAGCATCCGTGTAGCAGAGGGGCTCACGAGGATACACGACCATAGTCCTGGTTATTACCGATATATATATGTTGCCTAGTCTCGCATGTTGATGATCTTGACGATGATTGAAACTGGGTTTTAAACTAAATTTGCATGATGCTATTTCCATGCTTTTTAAACCCATGTGTGATGTAAACTGATTTTCATGGTTTCGTGTGAGTCAGGATCACCCGAGGGATGGGTTGAGTCCTGACTTTATTGTGAAATTTTTAAATGAGAAAGAAATGATTTAAAAAGAGTTGCATGTTGAATTTTCCATACGAACGTGTTTTACATGACATCATGAATCATAGCATCAGTTTTAAAATGTGTGGAGAAAGGGTGGTTTATGCATGGCACCACGTTCATGTAGGTACTATGGTTACCTACTTGTTCGTAGGATTGCCTTACTGAGCTTGATGTGCTCACCCCTTTCATTTTCTCACACAGATAATCTCCAGTAGATGTTGAGGCGACTGAGTACTGCATTCCGGATGTCCGCTGCTACCCATCACTTAAGGTATATACATTTGTATAAATTGTATCTAAATAAGCATAGCATAGTAACATGTTTGTAAGTAACTTTAGGGGATTTATAAATATTGTAAACACTTATAAATGACTGAGAAAGAATTAAGTTATACGGTAAATGAATGGTGGGACTGGCATTGATGCACAGCACAATTGTTAGTGGAGTGTGGTCACGATTAGAGGACATGTAAGCATAAAAGAAAATAACAAACGCGAAAAATTTACTCTGATTTTTTGGTTGTTTTGGGTCATGACATTTAATTAGGCTTTAAACTACTTTTTTAAAGTCGAAACTCATTCTAACCCACTTTAGTTTCTACCTTTTTCGTTCCTTCTATCTTGCTTTTGCTCTTCCCCTTATGTTGTTTACTATTTTTTCTTGTTAAAACTTAAAGAAAATTGCATTTTTTTAAGGTTCGTTTTTCTTCTTTGAAAGATTTGTTTTATTCAAAATTTGTAAGTATTTTTTTTTTTTGTCTAGGTTTATGTTTCGCTATACGCAGACACCTCATTTTGTTCGGACTTGTTTCAGTGCTTAACGTGAATGTAAATCCATTTCAATACCGAGTTTCATGCAAGTACATTACAAACTTGATATTTGAGTTTTAACAATTAATTTGGGCTATTAATTTATTAATTGGATCTTGAATTAACTTTAAATGATTATTTGAAATGTACAAATAAGGTTGTATGGATAAATGATTACAGTGGAGATTATTTATTGGCTTTAAGCCCAAGTCATGTTGTTGTTATTGTTATTGTTTCGTCCTCGATGTATTTATTCTTATTATTATCAATTTGGTTTCATTTATTTTACTTTGAAACAACATTTAAAGATTAAGAAAATATTGAAATTGACAGAAATCGAAAATGGGATAGAATTAAACTTGGAAACCAAATTAAAAGGTAATGTGTGAAATAAAAATCATTGATTGCAATATGTAAATTAGGCAATACTTAAGAATCAAGCAGAAAATCAAATATACTAATAAAGATCTTTCATACTTGGCTGGCAAGAATTTCATAATATAACAGCCTTATATCTATATAAAGTAGCTAGTATTATAAAAAGAGGGGGCAGTGATATTTGTTAAAAAAAAAAAGACAAATGAAAAAAAGCGGTGCTTTTGAGTGCTTCATTACTTTGTTGAGTACTACATTCACTCTAGGAGATAACATTTCATATGATAAGACCTAAAGAAGAGAATGAAAGATACATGAAGATTTGTTTATAGAACCTACCGCTAAATGAAAATTGGTATGAGCAAATAGATGATGTGATACTTGCAAGTACTTAGGAGGATTCCTAATTCTTTGAGTGTAATTATTACAGTGATATTACACCAAAACAATTGTGTTTTGATGTTTAAGTGCAAGAAGTTTGATGAAAAATTCTTATTGAGGCAAAAAAGAAATCATGTTGAATTCTTGTCCATTGTCAGACCTTATGCATTTGATTTTTGTTGAAAATTGGGTTTAATGCGTTGGGAAATTATTTGTGTGGGCCTACATATATCAATTTATTGTACATTACAGGCTATCTAATTTGTTTTAGTCTAGTTAAAAGTGATCAAATAAAGTTATTGGACTTCAGTGCATCTCAATTAGTATGAGCTTTACAATGTGTAGAGACTTGATATTTTAGTTTATTTTAATGATGGGCCAAAATAGGATAAAATATACTTCAGTTATAAATAGGTTATGGTCCCCAATCTAAACATAATTTTTCTCATTCTCATATCCCATCAGTGAGTGAGTTAGGGTTTTCTCTCAAAAAGTAAAAGTTTAGACTGGAAGACTGCTAACCTCAATCAATCAATTTCAAAAGATCTAGGTATGCTTCTGTATTTTAATTTTCTTGATGATTGAACATGAGATCCTGGATATAAATATTATGTAATTATAGTCCTTAAAAGTGGTATTAAAAGTCAATTCATGTTTAATCATTAAGAATTAAATTTTTTTTTTCTTGAAAGAAAACCAAGAATATAAAGATTGGGTTTTAATTGTGGGATTGTTTGATACTTATTGGTTTGATTTGTCCCAATTTTTTGATGTTTTCATCTGATTTTTGCATGGGCATTATAGAATGCACATTTAATTACAATTATGTACAATTAATTGGATGAAAATAAGTCCGAAAATAGTTAAAAAATCAAGAAATTTGAAGAACAGACTCGAAACGGGTCTGTTCTGGGTCCAGTCGGGTCAACCCGACCCGGCTGGTTAAGGAAGAAGCAGGGAGATCCCGAAAGGGATCTCTCCAACACGCCATCATCCGATGGCCGGGCGGCCACCATTTTTGTAACAACATTTGACCCTTGAAAATCGAGGGAAATTTTTTTTTGAGTTTAATTTATCCACTTATTCCCTTATTCACTTAGGTTGTATTCCTGTGCAATGTCAAAACACTTTTGTCACGACCCAAACTACCCAAAAATCAGAGTTAATTTTTCGCGTTTTGTTTATTTATTTAAATTTTTACCTATCCTCGAATCGTGACCAACACTCCACTAATAATTGGGCTGTGCGTCAATGCCAGTCCCACCATTCAATTACCATCTAACTTATTTCTTCTCCAGTCATTTATAATTATTTACATTATTTATACATCCCCTAAAGTTACTTACAAACATGTTACTGTGCTATGCTTATGTAGATACAATACGTACAAGTGTATATATACCTTATGTTGATGGGCAGCAGCGGATATCCAGAATGCAGTACTGAGTCGCCTCAACTTCAACTGGAGATCATCTGTGGGAGAAAATGAAAGGGGTGAGCACATCAAGCTCAGTAAGGCAATCCTACGAACAAGTAGGTAACCATACTACCTACATGAACGTAGTGCCATGCATAAACCACCCTTTTCTCCACACATTTTAAAACAATGCTATGCATTATGATGTTATGTAAAACGCAATTGCACGGAAAATTCAACATGCAAGTATATTCAAATCATTTCTTTCTTATTTAAAAATTTCACAGTAAAGTCAGGACTCGACCCCTCCTTCGGGTGATCCTGACTCACATAAAACCATGAAAACGGTTTACATTACACACATGGGTTGAAAAACATGAAAATACACATCATGCACATTAAATTAAAAACCCAGTTAAAATCATCGAAATTGTCGACATGCGAGACGAGGCAATATCTGTATAATGGTAATAACCAGGACTATGGCCATATCTGTCCTCGGGAGTTCCTCAGCCACACGGATCCTAGTGTGCGGGTTCTCACCATGATCGGGAACCGCCCGGGTGGTGGGTCAATCCATCCCGTCAGTCTTATCCGATTTCATGCATCTGAAGATGCTACTGTATCATATCGTGACGGCCAACCCCTGCCCGGCCAACCCCTGCCAACGGCCATGGCAACCAAGCTCAGGTCCTCTGACCCGCAAGGCCCATCGACAACGCTGGTGGTCTAACAACGGGTGGTCCAACAACGCCACAAGTCCAACGTATCACGAAGATACTACACGGTACATCGTACTCCATGCTACTTGCACGGTACATCGTACTCCGTGGACCCATATAATATCTCTATACTCATGCCATGTCTCAAAACGCACGTGCGAGCCTATTTAATCGGTGACACACAGTCAACCCGATGCTCCAAGCACGGCTTGTCGTATGATCTCTAAAAATTTGTGCGAGTAATTTTATTGTGACGGCCAACCCCTGCCCGGCCAACCCTTGCCCGGCCAACCCCTGCCAACGGCCATGGCAACCAAGCTTAGGTCCTCTGACCCGCAAGGCCCATCGACAACGCTGGTGGTCAACAACGGGTGGTCCAACAACGGGTGGTGCAACAACGTCAACAAATCCAGTAAAACTAGTGCGAGCTAGGCTCAACACTCTGTATATAATCATATGAAAATCGGGTGCGAGTTAGACTCTAGCACCTTGTCACGAAGATTATGTAAAATCCGGTGCGAGTTAGACTCTAGCACCGTGTCATGAAAAGCAAATGAAATCTGGTGCGAGTTATACTCTAGCACCTATGCATGTAAAACTCTAGTGCGAGCTCTCGCTCCAGCACTAATGCATGCATCACACCAATCAAACATCGTGCGAGCTGAGCTCTAGCACATCACAGGTAAATAAAAACATGTAGGCGGCTCGGTTTCCTCAAAACAGTTTTCAAAACAATTTCACGTTGAAAGTATGCAATGCTGTGCATTTTCTTTCAAGGTGAGCCAGCCTACTCATGCATGTGATAAAATATACCTCCAGAATGAGCAGGAACCTCTTGTCCTTGCTCCTCCCAATTTTTCCTAAATTTTTAGATTTTACCCTTAACAAGGGTATTTTAGTAATTTTGCCCTTACGGGGCACTAAAATTATTAATTGACCTCTAGACCCTCCAGATAATTTTTAAAAGACTGCAATGAATTCAAATTGCGTACTGTTACCTCTAGCAGTCCGCAGAATTCCCTTACCTCGATTCTCGTCGAGTCTGACCTTTTTCTTTTCCAATGTAGTCCCATTGCGCAGTCCGATATGCTTCCAATCCAATGCCCGAAACTGCGTATTAATATTCCTCAGGTCAGATAACATATAATTTAATTGTACTTAATCTTTTCTGGGCTTAATTTAAATCGCTGGGCCCATTTACCCCTATTGGGCCCGATTGTACCTTAATGGGCCTTAATCGGCCTTAAGCCCGTTTACCACCTAATTTTCACTTTATCGAGGCCTATTGGGCTCATTGGGCCCACCAATAATTTATTGGGCCTCGTTCTAGCTCTCGAATAGCTAAATTCACTATTTACGACAATTTATCTAAATTTCCATAAATTAATTCAAATAATTGCGGGAATTAAATCAATATCACGCAATACAAGGTAATTGTCGTAAATAGGGGTCACTTACCTGAGATTCCATGCTAGTACGTACTTCGAGGCTGTCTCGAGCCCTCGGTGGATGCCAATCGTCGAGCTACACAATTAATTACATTTTCGGGTAAACTTTTCGGTCGAAATTTAATTAAATAAAATATTCCAAATTTAAATCGGGTCAATTTGACCGCTTCTCGACTTACCCGAAGCTCGATTGCATCACCGAAATTTTTCCCCAATTTTTTCTCTTTTTCCTTTTCCCTTTTTCTCCCTTTTTTCTCCTCTTTTTGGCTGAACCGGTTCAGTCCGGTTCGGACTGGTTCAGACCGCCGGTTTTCTCCGGTTCGGCCGGTTCACCGCCGGTTCACCGCCTTGCCGGCCGGTTCTCCGCCGGCTTCCACTGCCAGTCGCTCCGCAAGGCCGTCCGCACCTCGAATCTGGGCTCGGATTCGCCCAAGGCCGCCGGAATGCCGCCGGTCCGGCCTCTTCTCTCCTCGCCGTCGGACCCATTCTCCCTCTTTTGGTCGTCGCCGCCGATTCCGGCCGTCTCGTCGGCTGCCACCGGTCTCAAAAGTACCGTCGTCGCCTGGGCTCTCGAAATCGGGCCTTGGTTCAGGCTGGATCGCCGCCGTTCGCCGGGACCGAGCCCCTCAATCCCGTCGGCCTTTCTCTCCTCCGATCGGCTTCCTCCGGCGTCCTCTCGGCGCGTCGTCGGTGGCTGAAGGGTCACCGGCCTCTCCTCTTGCTGTTCGGCCCCTCGTCGGAGGCCGTCGGTGGCCGGTCACCGCAGATCGATCGGGCCACGCGCAGTCCCTCTCCGTTTCTCGGTTTCTTCTCTCTCCCCGACGTTTTTTTCCAGATTTCCTCTCTTTTTTTTTTTTTTGTTTTATTAATTTTATTAATTTTATTTTTATTTATTTTAATTATTTTACTATTCCTTAAAATACTCCAAAAAATCCCAAATATCTACAAAATTATTATTTTATTCTTAATTAATTAATTTAATTTAATTTAATTTATTTTATTATATTTTAACCTCTTTTTCGGGTATAATTTCCCCGTATTTTCGGGATATTGTCACGGGTGACTTTTCGATATATTTTTCGATTATTTTCGGGATTATTTTTCCGAACTAAAAATTCCGATTAATCCCGATTAATTCCAATAAATTAATATCTCGGTCAATTTAATCCGAATTAAATTTATTTCACTTTTATTGACCAAGATTTCTTAAGTCCATATTTTAATTAAATTTTTCTTATCGAAATTATATCGGCTTTCGGTCTTTTGACCATTTTGCCCTTACACGTGTTCGGGATTAAATTTAACCTGCTTCCTTCATACTTCCTCCATCTTTTCTTATTTAATTTTCGTATTTTAATTAAATTCGGGTCTTACAATTCTCCCCCACTTAA
Organism: Firmiana major; assembly: GCA_033439115.1. Taxonomy (NCBI): domain Eukaryota; kingdom Viridiplantae; phylum Streptophyta; class Magnoliopsida; order Malvales; family Malvaceae; genus Firmiana; species Firmiana major. The sequence goes on from CM065911.1 coordinate 46,042,431, forward strand.
GGAATTTGGTCCTCCAAATTAGAACCAATTCATATGAGTCCATATACAACTCCGGGTACATCAATCGTATCATACTCTTAAATTCTTATGTGACCTTCTCCGGAGTGTATTTCTACCAAAAGACTTTAATTAGGGAGATTATCTTAAACCCCAATACTTTCTCTTTTCTGTTTAATGCCCGAATCAATCTTCTTTAATATATTTATATTTTCCTTAAACTGAACTTTCGGAGTTCATATCCTATCACCTCTGTCGGATCTGGATAGTACTGCTGAAGTATCAAAAGTGGGACACATTGTGGGTGCCTGTTAACCCAAGTGATTAACAACAACCTACAGGTCTTATCTCCCACTTGTCCAATCTCTCAAAATGTTCCATCCAGCGCATCTCAATTTACCTTCTTCCAAAAGCTCGCTATGTCCTTATTCTCTTAGGACATGTAACTTTCAACCATAATAATTCACCAAGGGAAATTTCCAATACTTGTCTATCTGCTCTGAGGTGTTCTTAATCTCTCATCCTTAACTAAACATCCTCAGAGACTTATTATCCAAAGTCAGAAATGATTCTATCTGTCACCCACTTTTTCTTATCCAATTTGGGGAACAACCCCTACAGCCATACACTGCCAACTGTCGTTTTTGACGACTTTAATTAGAAATCAACTGGTCATTCCAGGAGCTCATAAAATCAATGGCACACGCTTTCATCGGGTCCTCCAGAACTTGTACAGTCCTCTCTGACTGACCATTTGTCTGAGGATGGAAAGCTGTGCTAATACTCAGTCGGGTTCCCATAGCTTCCTTAAATATCCACAGAGGTAGGAAGTGGAGCGGGAATCCCTATATGATACCATGCTCACCGGAACGCTACTTAATGTTCCACAAACTGCCTTACACATACATCCTCATACACACTCTGAGTATCTGGGGAGTTCATAACTAGAAGGTGGGTAGACTTAGTCACTCTACCAGCTATCATCCAAATAGTCTCCTGATTCACCTGGATTCTCTGTAACCCATCATAAAATTCATGGAGACTTGCTCTCATTTTTCGTGCCGTGTCAATATAGGTAGGTGCTGCAATAACTTTGCAGACTTTTAATACTCTACCTTATTCTATTGACATACTAGGCACTTTTTCTACAATCTCCACCAATATCTCTTTTCCACATCTGACCACCCATACCCTTTTCGAGATTTCAGTATATTTCTTACTTCCGTATGCACTGTATATCCCGAAGAGTGAGCTTCTGACAATATCACTATCTCATCAAATGTGGTCCTGGGGAGCACTCATACTGTCTCTGAATCCTCAGTAACTCATCATCACCCACTGTGAACTCTATCACTGTACCCTTCTGAATCAGACTCAAACTATCGACATCCGGTCGATCACCACGCTAAGCCTGTCAAATCCGGGCACTCTCATCCGGTTCTAATCATCAGGCTAGCTGTCACATAATCATACCAATCACTGTCATCATTAGAAGGGATCACATCAATATTGAGGTTCACAACTGCTCTAGCAGCTCACGCTCCCTGACCATCACGTGTGGTACCATCCCGAGGCTCTTCTACTCAAGACATCAGTCATCACATTAGCCTTTTTCTGGGTGGTACAATTTTCATAAATCAAAATCTCTCAGAAGCTCTAACCCAATATGCATTCTCATATTCGCCTCTTTCTGTAAAACAGATACTCGGGCTTTATGATCAGTGCATATCCACAATTTCTCACCATGTACATAATAGTACCATATCCTCGGTACAATTACTGTTGCCAACTTCAAATCATGGGTCAGATAGTTTATTTCATGATCAAGGAGTTGTCTGACTCCATACTTGACTATCTTCCCATTATACATCAATACACAGCTCATTCATTATTGCGAGGTATTCATACTCACTGAGAACCTCTTGAGCTGTTGGGTATGGTGAAATTATTCACGGTGGTCAATTCATACTTTATTACACCGAAGTTTATGTCACATCTCTCATCTTAGTTATCATCCCATTCCAAGACCACGTTTTCATAATTAAACGTGTCAACCAGGTATATCCTTTAGAACTAGCAGCCACCATCTGTAAAAGCAATTTCCCAGTTGTCGCTTATAATTCGCCCTAGACTTTAACTACACCCAGCATATTACCGTTAATGATGATTACAACTCGATCTAATCCTTGACTTATTTACGCAAAGCGTACAAGATCCTTCTCAACCGCTTACTTTTTCAGGTGCTAACCTGCGTCATTTTCTTTTCCTTACCTTAACGGCACCTATTAAATTTACTATGTTAACCTTTAGGATTTTGTCGAATTTTAATATTCTTATCGTCTTAGTAATGGTATCCTAATGCTAAAGGTATTTCTTTCGATGATCGTTTTCACGTTATAGGATATATATATATTTTTAGACGCTGTCAAGTCTTCAGGCGGGGAGGTATTTTGAAATACCTTTATTTGCCTTCAGACTTAACCACAACTACTGGTTATGGTTATACCCATCCTTGTCCTTGGTTATAATTTATATTCCTTACTAATTGCTTAATCCCAATTACTTCGCATATTAAGGGTATTCCTTATCTAGCATATATCTCTACTCCAATACATCCTGTACTTAGGATCTAAACACCTCTCCAAGATCATCTCCTTCGTATATCAATCATGACAAAACTCTTGTCATTATTAAATCCGTGAGTATAATCCTTTACTCCTTTAATTTCAACTGTTGCACCCCTGTTTTCAACTTAAAATCTCTATAGCCATATTCCATAAATTAATCCTCCTCTATTTGGGGTACTCATTTATCAGTATTGCCCAATGATGTAGGCATTCATGCCTTTTTCTTACTTATATGCGAGTGAAGGCGGTATGATTAAATGTGTGGCACCAGGATCAATGAACAGATGTACTTCGTTATTCATAACAAGTGTGGTATCTTACACCACATCCATGAAACATCAATAGTGTCCTGGTCCAAGACATCCTCTCGCCTTCGTCCAACAACCTACTTTCCTTTTTCTTTTCGGCTATGGCCTCCCTTTTCGTTGCAGCTATACCAACGAAATTTTTCTCTGTCTCTTTACTTTTCTGTGGGGCGATCTCGCCCAACTCTGTGCGTTCAAAATCAATGGTCCGTCTTATCACACTTAACGGCCATTTTCATCAATACAGTGTAGACCCTCCTTCTGTGGTGTCCACCACACATTTTACAGTAATCACACCGCTACTCTGCTTCGTAGCAGGTCGAGTCCTCCAATCACAATACCCCTCAAGAGTGCTAAAATTAGATGCACTGGGGTCTTACCAATTATCTTACTCCATAACTCATCAAATTATAATCTTTTACCCATTTCCATTTTCCCATTCTGACATTTCTGTCATTTCTCGATGCTCTTTTATGTCTCTATTTCAGCCCTCATTACCTTTCTCCCAATCTCAGAGGCATGCAATTTATGCTCTTATTTACCCAACAGTAAATCTACGCACTGCCTCGGTATAAGTAATATCTCACGGGCCAATCAAACTCAAATTGAAACGTTGAGCCATTTCCACAAACTTTTAGACATCTCGACTGTCACTTGTTCATAGTGTCGAGGTAATATCTGCCCAGAATATAATCGAGTCTCCATACTCGTCAATAAATCAAATCTTCTGGGTCAGAGTAAGGACTTTAATCCGAAATTTTCTTTAAATCATGTCCGGGATATCCTGTCACCGGAATACATCTAAGTTATTTCTCATATCAGCTCTTAAGATGGGTCGAGCGGGTTTCCACCAATACTCCGCTGCGCCCTCTGATCTCATACATAATCTGAGCAATTTGCTCCTCAAAATAATCTCCACACTCCGCTCCAATCTCGCGAAGCGTGTCTCAATACTGTCCGATCACTCTGTCGGACTCTGTGAGGCATGCTCAACATTCGCCTCTATTCCAATCTCATACTGATTCTCATAGTCAAATTCAGCACGACTTAGCAGACTCAGGTCTACCTCTGCGACCTCTGCCTCGTGCACTATCTCATCTAACGCGACTCATATTAAGCATTCCTGCATTCTCAACCATTTCTTAGTCAAGCCCATCTTGATATACACTATTGTATCTAACTAAGCACAGTAACACGGGGATGTAATTTCCTAACTTCTGACACTGACACACATCAGACCAATTATGCTCTGATACCACCTTTATATGTCACGACCCAAACTACCCAAAAATCAGAGTTAATTTTTCGCGTTTTGTTTATTTATTTAAATTTTTACCTATCCTCGAATCGTGACCAACACTCCACTAATAATTGGGCTGTGCGTCAATGCCAGTCCCACCATTCAATTACCATCTAACTTATTTCTTCTCCAGTCATTTATAATTATTTACATTATTTATACATCCCCTAAAGTTACTTACAAACATGTTACTGTGCTATGCTTATGTAGATACAATACGTACAAGTGTATATATACCTTATGTTGATGGGCAGCAGCGGATATCCAGAATGCAGTACTGAGTCGCCTCAACTTCAACTGGAGATCATCTGTGGGAGAAAATGAAAGGGGTAAGCACATCAAGCTCAGTAAGGCAATCCTACGAACAAGTAGGTAACCATACTACCTACATGAACGTAGTGCCATGCATAAACCACCCTTTTCTCCACACATTTTAAAACAATGCTATGCATTATGATGTTATGTAAAACGCAATTGCACGGAAAATTCAACATGCAAGTATATTCAAATCATTTCTTTCTTATTTAAAAATTTCACAGTAAAGTCAGGACTCGACCCCTCCTTCGGGTGATCCTGACTCACATAAAACCATGAAAACGGTTTACATTACACACATGGGTTGAAAAACATGAAAATACACATCATGCACATTAAATTAAAAACCCAGTTAAAATCATCGAAATCGTCGACATGCGAGACGAGGCAATATCTGTATAATGGTAATAACCAGGACTATGGCCATATCTGTCCTCGGGAGTTCCTCAGCCACACGGATCCTAGTGTGCGGGTTCTCACCATGATCGGGAACCGCCCGGGTGGTGGGTCAATCCATCCCGTCAGTCTTATCCGATTTCATGCATCTGAAGATGCTAATGTATCATATCGTGACGGCCAACCCCTGCCCGGCCAACCCCTGCCAACGGCCATGGCAACCAAGCTCAGGTCCTCTGACCCGTAAGGCCCATCGACAACTCTGGTGGTCTAACAACGGGTGGTCCAACAACGCCACAAGTCCAACGTATCACGAAGATACTACACGGTACATCGTACTCCATGCTACTTGCACGGTACATCGTACTCCGTGGACCCATATAATATCTCTATACTCATGCCATGTCTCAAAACGCACGTGCGAGCCTATTTAATCGGTGACACACAGTCAACCCGATGCTCCAAGCACGGCTTGTCGTATGATCTCTAAAAATTTGTGCGAGTAATTTTATTGTGACGGCCAACCCCTGCCCGGCCAACCCTTGCCCGGCCAACCCCTGCCAACGGCCATGGCAACCAAGCTCAGGTCCTCTGACCCGCAAGGCCCATCGACAACGCTGGTGGTCAACAACGGGTGGTCCAACAACGGGTGGTGCAACAACGTCAACAAATCCAGTAAAACTAGTGCGAGCTAGGCTCAACACTCTGTATATAATCATATGAAAATCGGGTGCGAGTTAGACTCTAGCACCTTGTCACGAAGATTATGTAAAATCCGGTGCGAGTTAGACTCTAGCACCGTGTCATGAAAAGCAAATGAAATCTGGTGCGAGTTATACTCTAGCACCTATGCATGTAAAACTCTAGTGCGAGCTCTCGCTCCAGCACTAATGCATGCATCACACCAATCAAACATCGTGCGAGCTGAGCTCTAGCACGTCACAGGTAAATAAAAACATGTAGGCGGCTCGGTTTCCTCAAAACAGTTTTCAAAACAATTTCACGTTGAAAGTATGCAATGCTGTGCATTTTCTTTCAAGGTGAGCCAGCCTACTCATGCATGTGATAAAATATACCTCCAGAATGAGCAGGAACCTCTTGTCCTTGCTCCTCCCAATTTTTCCTAAATTTTTAGATTTTACCCTTAACAAGGGTATTTTAGTAATTTTGCCCTTACGGGGCACTAAAATTATTAATTGACCTCTAGACCCTCCAGATAATTTTTAAAAGACTGCAATGAATTCAAATTGCGTACTGTTACCTCTAGCAGTCCGCAGAATTCCCTTACCTCGATTCTCGTCGAGTCTGACCTTTTTCTTTTCCAATGTAGTCCCATTGCGCAGTCCGATATGCTTCCAATCCAATGCCCGGAACTGCGTATTAATATTCCTCAGGTCAGATAACATATAATTTAATTGTACTTAATCTTTTCTGGGCTTAATTTAAATCGCTGGGCCCATTTACCCCTATTGGGCCCGATTGTACCTTAATGGGCCTTAATCGGCCTTAAGCCCGTTTACCACCTAATTTTCACTTTATCGAGGCCTATTGGGCTCATTGAGCCCACCAATAATTTATTGGGCCTCGTTCTAGCTCTCGAATAGCTAAATTCACTATTTACGACAATTTATCTAAATTTCCATAAATTAATTCAAATAATTGCGGGAATTAAATCAATATCACGCAATACAAGGTAATTGTCGTAAATAGGGGTCACTTACCCGAGATTCCATGCTAGTACGTACTTCGAGGCTATCTCGAGCCCTCGATGGATGCCAATCGTCGAGCTACATAATTAATTACATTTTCGGGTAAACTTTTCGGTCGAAATTTAATTAAATAAAATATTCCAAATTTAAATCGGGTCAATTTGACCGCTTCTCGACTTACCCGAAGCTCGATTGCATCACCGAAATTTTTCCCCAATTTTTTCTCTTTTTCCTTTTCCCTTTTTCTCCCTTTTTTCTCCTCTTTTTGGCTGAACCGGTTCAGTCCGGTTCAGACCGCCGGTTTTCTCCGGTTCGGCCGGTTCACCGCCGGTTCACCGCCTTGCCGGCCGGTTCTCCGCCGGCTTCCACCGCCAGTCGCTCCGCAAGGCCGTCCGCACCTCGAATCTGGGCTCGGATTCGCCCAAGGTCGCCGGAATGCCGCCGGTCCGGCCTCTTCTCTCCTCGTCGTCGGACCCATTCTCCCTCTTTTGGTCGTCGCCGCCGATTCCGGCCGTCTCGTCGACTGCCACCGATCTCAAAAGCACCGTCGTCACCTGGGCTCTCGAAATCGGGCCTTGGTTCAGGCTGGATCGCCGCCGTTCGCCGGGACCGAGCCCCTCAATCCCGTCGGCCTTTCTCTCCTCCGATCGGCTTCCTCCGGCGTCCTCTCGGCGCGTCGTCGGTGGCTGAAGGGTCACCGGCCTCTCCTCTTGCTGTTCGGCCCCTCGTCGGAGGCCGTCGGTGGCCGGTCACCGCAGATCGATCGGGCCACGCGCAGTCCCTCTCCGTTTCTCGGTTTCTTCTCTCTCCCCGACGTTTTTTTCCAGATTTCCTCTCTTTTTTTTTTGTTTTATTAATTTTATTAATTTTATTTTTATTTATTTTAATTATTTTACTATTCCTTAAAATACTCCAAAAAATCCCAAATATCTACAAAATTATTATTTTATTCTTAATTAATTAATTTAATTTAATTTAATTTATTTTATTATATTTTAACCTCTTTTTCGGGTATAATTTCTCCGTATTTTCGGGATATTGTCCCGGGTGACTTTTCGATATATTTTTCGATTATTTTCGGGATTATTTTTCCGAACTAAAAATTCCGATTAATCCCGATTAATTCCAATAAATTAATATCTCGGTCAATTTAATCCGAATTAAATTTATTTCACTTTTATTGACCAAGATTTCTTAAGTCCATATTTTAATTAAATTTTCCTTATCGAAATTATATCGGCTTTCGGTCTTTTGACCATTTTGCCCTTACACGTGTTCGGGATTAAATTTAACCTGCTTCCTTCATACTTCCTCCATCTTTTCTTATTTAATTTTCGTATTTTAATTAAATTCGGGTCTTACAACTTTTCCTAATTCTTTACCCGTAATTATAATTAATTTTCATACTTTGGCCTATATGGTCGATAGAAATTTTGGCAGCATAATGGCTTATATATAAGCCTACCCACCTACAATTCAATTGTTTTGACAATCCTAGATATCCACAACTACCAAGCATGCTTTCCAACAATCCTAGATATCCACAACAACCAAGCATACTTTTCAAATCCACCTCTACATCTCAATACATCCATTTCAATTAAATATCAATTGTCTTAAAACCTAATCCCAAAATAATGTTCTTTACATAGTTTTCCTTACAAATTACAACCCAATAAAATATTCCCAATATATGTGTCTGTGCGTACAAATATGTTTGGTAAAGGAATGTAATTGTATACCTTGACTGTGTGTACAAAATGTAGCCTAAGGTAGCTCTTTCCACCAGACTACGTCATGTACATGGCAGATAGCGTTTGCCGATCACTGCAAATAATCTGAAAGGTAAAGGGGTGAACTTTCGAAAAAAAAAAGCCTAGTAAGAAACGCATTTAAAATGATCATGGTGGCTAAATCACATTGAATGCATGATAAAACTAAGAGATAACAGTTCTTTACAAATATCACATAGCTTTCAAAAAGCGTATATATAAAACATAATCGATAGAAATATAATTTTGAAGTAACAAATCTATTCAGTTACATCACAATCTATCGAAACATACAGAACTCCAGAACATTTCAAAACTGATAGAACTTCAAAAGCATAACTGATACCGAAACATATATCGAAGAATCAAAATCTTATAGCATAGTTCATATTGGAGGGAGACTTGGCTAACTTATAGAATTGTCATGCAGCAATAACAAAATCATCCTCCGTAGAGGGAAATCATAAACATGCCCGAAGGCAGAATTCATATTCGCCACAAAGGCGCACATGACAAAAATGCATTGACCGTGTGGCACTTTGCATCTGTAGGACTCAAGAGGTGGCCCCCCATAGTCACACAGATTGTGTGGTACTTTGCTCCCACAGAACCCAAGAGGTGGCCCCCATGATCGTATGTCTTTGTGAACCGCGTGGCACTTTGCTCCGGTCGGACTCAAGAGGTGGCCCCCACGTTCGCATGTCTTTTGTGATCCGCGTGGCACTTTGCTCCTGTCGGACTCAAAAGGTGGCCCCCACGTTCGCGTGTCTTTTGTGATCCGCGTGGTACTTTACTCCCATCGGACTCAAGAGGTGGCCCCCACGTTCACATGTCATTGTGGAAATTGCGTGGCACTTTCCTCTCGTCGGACTCAAGAGGTGGCCCCCACAATTCCACTATACGTTGCCCTTTCATCTCAAAACAGAATTTTCAAAGTCTTTCTTGGGTTTTATAACCCATAAACTCATACCAAGTAATAAAATCTAATTTCTTGTGAACTAAAAACTCTTTCATAAAACAGCCAGACTATGTGGCACTTTGTTCTCGTAGGACTCAAGAGGTGGCCCCCACAATCACCTTTCGAAAACAAGTTTCATTTCTTAAGTATATGTTCACATACCAAATTTCATTTCATTCAAAAACATGAAATCAATCATACGTAAGTCGAAACCATGACCTTTATTCAGAAATGATGCTTGAAACTATGCATTTAATTTCATATGGCATTCTTTATCTCGAAAACATGATCAAATAAATCTTGGGCTTAATAGGCGTCGGGTTTTATTTTTTAAAATCAAATGTTGCATGAGAAGGCTCGAAAACACATAGATAAATCGGAGTCTAAAGGTAGGGATACCATTACCATCTTAAATTACACCCCTTACCTCGATTTATCGAAATTTTTAAATTCGAGTGGTGACGCCTCCTAGTACCTCCTTTAATTCCTTCTACGATCACCTACACCGAAATTGTATACTTAGCACCCTATTCATGCGAATTGTCCGAATTGCGTTAAAATCGTTACCTATTCATTACTACTTCGTATGTACGTATTATTGCACATACCTAGGCCAACACGCACGTTTATATATTTTCTTTGCTATTTATATATTTTTTACATACAAATCTTAACATACACATTTATTATATACATCTACATGTATATACACATATATATTATTATTTGTTTTCATTTTTCCTTATCACATGTATATATTCTTGTATCTACACAAACTAATATACACCCTTATCATATACACCTATTTGTATATACACCTAAGTATATACACACATTCATTTTATCATTTAATTTCCTTATTCATCATCACATATATATATATATATATATATATATACATACATATATATTTTTGTCTATTTTTCATCTCTCCCATTTTTATTCCACATACACCTTAATTCACACTAACATGCTTATGAACACAATCACATATATATACATGTACATTAAATATACATATATACATATATATATATATTTTACCTTTTCTTTTCTTTCTCTCTTCTCTTTTTTTTCTTTTCTCCTTTTCCTTTCTCCCCTCTCGGTCAGCTTCTAACTTCAGCCTCGGTCTTCTTCCAGTTTCCAGCTCCCTCGATTTTCTTCCATTTCCAGCCCCTGTTTTGCTCTTTGTTTTCCAGGTCCTACTTCAAATGAAGCCCCGGTTCCAACCTCTCTTCAGTTCTCGATTCTAGCTGTTGTTTTCTACCTTCGTTTTCTTCTTTGGTTGCTCTGCTTCTCGGTTTCAGCTGCTGTTTGTTGCCTTCGTTTTCTCTTCGATTGCTTCTTGGTTTCAGCTGTTGTTTTCTGCATAGTCCTACTCTGTTCTCGAGGCCTCCCTCAGCTCACTCTCGGTCTGCCTCAATTCAGCTCCAGCTTTGTGGCTCATGGTGCTACCTCTCTTCAATTCTCCCCTGCCTCGGTTCCAGCCTTTATTTCCAGCCCCGATTCCACTTTGTTTTCCAACCCTCTCCTCTTCTTCTTCTTCTCCCTTCCTTTCTTTTTTCTTCTCCTCTCTTCCTCCCGGTTTCCTGGTTTCTCTCCTTCTTTCTCGGCCAGCAGCCCCTTTCTTTCCCCTTTCCTTCTTCCTTCTTCTTCTCATTTCTCTCTTCTTTCCTCTCTTTCTCCCTCGGTTGAACAACCTACTCTTCCTTCTCTCCTTTTTCTTTTCTGGTTTCTTTCCCGCCCAACTCTCTCTCTGTTTCGTATTGCTCTTTCTTTTCTTTTATTTTCTAGGTGTGCGGGATTGGCTTCTTTCTGAAGCCAATTTCGTACACTATTATATATAAATATTAATATTATATTATATATATATTATATTGATTTATATATATTTGTTTATTGGTTGGTGTATTATTTGTTTTGTTATTATTTTGTTTGTTGTTCATTTGTGTTTTTATTTCCATTTCCTTTTATTTCCTTTTATTATTTTTATTTTTATTTGTCTCATGCTTTATTTATTTATTAACACTTATATATTAAATACCATACATTTCATAGTATATATATTTGTTTTATATATATATATATATATATATTTATATATTATCCATCTATTTAAATGTCTAGTATATTTATATATACATAGACACCTATGTATATATCTATATATACAAATTTTCTTGTAAAATTATCCAAGGACAAAATATTCATGTCTTCCATGGAATTTTCATTATTTCAAAAATGAAATATTATCGAGATTTCATCATTCCTCATAATTTCCCGATACAAGTCTTTACATCAACAATATTCAACTAATAAATTAAAATTTTTCAATCCCTCCGTACTTGCATTGCTTTGTCACTCCCTGTATTTTCGGGTTCCCTGTCGTTCACGGGCTTCTCAGTTCCTATAGTTCTCGAGCCCTACAACGAATATTCACACTTCCATTAATATATATTATTTTCAGTTTTATATAATCTAATTAAATGTAGGAAATTTGTGGGGTTTACAGTTTTCTCCAGTCTTGAATGAAATTTAAATTTAAAATTTTTGGTGATTTTTTTGGAATTTTTTGGAATTGTTAAATATTTATTATTTAATATTTTGTATTATTTGAATTAAAGTTGTATGTTATGCACATGGTTATTCTTGTTTTTCTCTATGGTGATATGTTTTATGATGTTCTGAGTTGATTGGTAATATGTACTATCCTTGAAATTGTCAATATATTTATGTACTCTCACCTACAAACATGTGCATATTTTATGAAAAATAAAGTTTCAAAATAAATTAAATTGATATAAAATGCCACCAAAGTGACCTCTTTTGTATTAATTTATTTATTTTGAAAAATAAAGTTGTCATTAAGGAATTTATATGACAGTGTTTTTAATTAATGCGGAAAATAATCGACCCAAAGGAAGATTTTTTTTTTTTTTGCTGAATTATTGACACATAAAGTAGTAAATATGTAATAATTTTTTCCATACATGTACTATGTCGGTCCAAAGAAAGGCATATTATCGGTAGGACTTGGTTATCAATATTTACTAATAAAGTTTAAGAGTACCACTGACAAATTTATATTTCTGTCCAAAGATTAAATGTCAATGTTGTGCTCAGTATCTTATATGGCCCAAAATTATTTGGTTGTGAGCTGATTATTGTTTTTTTTCTTACAGTGAATGATTCTTCCATATCTGCCAATTTGAATAATATTCCAGTGCTTAATGGCACTAACTCTGAGAAATGGAAGGAGCACGTATCCATTGTGCTTGGGTGTCTGGACTATGCGATCAAGTCAGAACGACCTCCCGCCCCTTGACACGCCCTAAAGGTATTGTCTGCAAGTGCACGGGTCGTACAAGTAATACTGGGATTTGAGTCTCGAGTTATCGTCCCACAAAGAAGTTGACTAGCCTAATTAAGTACCGGTTAATCTTACCCTAAGTATATTCTAGCAAATTATGAAATGAAGATGGGTGATCTACTAAGGCTAATTAAAAAAATACTGGAAAGCAATAAAATAATAAGAACTAAAGGAAATGAAAACGAGCAAAATTTACTTACAGTACTCCAAGCAATTAAAAGCAAATAACCTACAAAAGAAAATTAAAAAGGTTAAAATGAATTAACGTAATTAAAATGCGAATATAAAAATAAAGGAATAAAATTAATTAAACTAAAATTTAAACAAACTTAAAATGAAATGTGCATGCAAATTAATCTAATTAATAAAAATTGCAATTTAAACTAACCTAAGATCTAATAAAATAAAATCCTAGAAAATTAAGAAAAATAATCATAAATCTAAATGTCTAAACTAATAAATCTAAAATTACTCCTAAATATATCTAAATACTAAGTTAACACTAAAATCTAACTAATGCATGAAACACATTTTTGGAATTTTCACTAAAAGTTAAAATGCATAAAATGAGTTTATTTAAATTAATTTTAAGCGCATCCCCTAATGCTAGAATAAAAATTACTTAGTAACCAAATTAAATCTAAGTTAAACTAATGCAACAAAGAAACTATGACTAACATGCAAATTAGAAATCAACTAATTAAATTAAATAATAAACTTGAACTTAATCTATCTAAAAATACATGCAAAATGAATTAACAACTACAATGGGCTAGCCAAACGTGGCCTTAGACAATTGCAAAACCACCAAAGTGGTCCCAATTTTTGGTACTGTTCATTTTCTTCTCCAATTTTCGGTTTTGTCTTCAGGTGCTACAAACGTGCATTTGGGTTGCTTGGTCCTGCTTTCAACTCCTGCTGTACGGCGTACAAATCTGCTATAGGTATTGCTACCGTTCTATCATGCTTCAGCTGCTGTTACCGCTTGTCATCTTGCATGCTCTCCAGCCCAGACCTCTACCGCTGTACCAGAAACAATATCATGAGCATTCTCAGTCACCACGTCTTGCTGTTCTGCATTGTGAGTCACGGCTCTCAGCTTGGCCCCATCCTCTTTTATGCATTTTATATTTTTTTAGCAATCTACAGCTACCCACTTAGTCCAAAATATGCAGCAACACTCAGCAGCATATAGCCGATACTCTCGGCAACTGGAGATGAGATAGGACACGATGACAGAGGTTGAATCCTTTCTTGGCATGCTCTGCACCCGTCAACTACACATAGCAATATCTAAACAACAACTCATTAATAGTAATGGAAATCAGCGTTTAACAACTAGAAACTTAAAAACCAACACTAGATTAAAACAACACATAGCAGAACGTGAACAACATATTAAGATTAAAACAGAGACAAATAGAGGATAAAAATGAGCCAATAGTGAACTATGCTCCTCGGATGAACCCATGCACTACAAATACTGAGATGAAATGCAGTAAATAAATAGACTAAAGAAACATTAGAAAACGCAGTGAAGAGAGGTACAAAGCAGTTAAATAAGTTAAATCATAAGAGGAAAAATCAGGGCACTACTATGTCTTCAAGCAGGAAATTCATGAACAAAATTTGCAGTCAATGAGTAAATCGAATCAACTACAACTGTTAAATCGAGAAATGAGAAAGCAACATGGCCTATGCCTTGCTTCATTATCTGCTCAGCCTACTGTTCCACTGTGCGAGCAATGCAAGAGCAGAACCTGTGAGAACCCTGCTGCCCGCCCCTCACCAGGTCACAGGCTTACGGCGAACTCATCACAAACCCGTATTGTCCTCTCTGGGCCCACTGGCCCTCAAGGTTTTGCTCCACTGGGGGGGCAAGCCCATCTCCCAGGAGACGCGTCCCAAGAGGCTCGAACTCAGGTCAACACCCTTGTTCTTGCACTCCTGTTGCCAATGAGCCAAGTCTGTCACGACCCAAATTACCTAAAAATCCCTACAAATTTTTCGCATTTTCAATTCCTCACCCGTCGTGAACAGTTACACTCCTAAACAGTTGGGCTATGATTCGGTGTTAGTAACCTCTCACATATTTGCCATTCCATTTTCATATTCACATTTACATATCAATTTATTTAAACAAAATACATCCCCAATATTAAATCCATATACAGTACTGTGCATCTATATGTTCAGATACAAAAATTATATAAATGTGTATACCTGGTCTTAATAAGAAGCAGCGGATAACCAAGATGCGAGACTATTGTCGCTCTCTTCTTCTGAGTGTACCCTGTGGGGTGGAAAATGAAAGGGTGAGCGAAAACGTGCTCAGTAAGGCAATAATGTAAGCAGGTAGATAACTATACTATCTACGTGCTGATAATGTCATGATTGTAAAAATCGTTTACTTTCGGAGCATGAGATAAGATTAAAACAATGCCACATGTATGTATATATCATATACAAGAAATCATGAAACCGTCATGAACAACACACATGGAAAATCATCATGTAAGACATCTCATGCTCTTCACATTAAAACTTCATCACTTAAAAACTCAGTTGTTTCATCATAAAACTCTTCACTTTAAAACTTATTCGTTTAATCACAAAACTCATCATAAAACAACTTCATCAAGGTCAAACCCATCTCTCGGGAATACCTTGATTCATCAAATCAAATCTCTTTTAAAAACATAAATCGGGACTACCCCTCCATCGGGTTTGTCCTGGTCTATCTAGACCGTATGATATCATGTGAGGCATGTAGGTTACTGTATGAAAAATCGAGGACTATGGCCATACTATGTCCCTGTGATCCCAGGCACACGGATCCCGGTGTGCGGGGTATCACAACTGTAACGGGAGGTGGGGTCAAGTCCTACCCGCCAGAATATCAAGTAACATAATAGTCATCATGACTGCACGGTACAGCGTACTCCGTGTGACATACACGGTACATCGTACTCCGTGAACCCATATCATAGTCTGGGGGTGCCTGCCGTAGGTCTTAGCCAGCCCAATACTATGTCGATAACCAACCCATGTCTCAAAGTATATGTGCGAGCATCTCAACTCTCTGTGACACATAGTCTACAGGAGGCTTCCGCACGACTATATGCATGTCAACTCGCGTCTAGTGCATATGTGAGCATCCTGCTGCCCGCCCCACACCAGGTCACAGGCTTACGGAGCCCCAGCACCACGCTATGCATATCATGATATCTAAAATCTCGTGCAAGCGAAGCTTCAGCACGGTTTTGTGCACACACAAATTTCTCGTACGAGCAATGCTCCAGTACGGCTTTTCATGAAAATAAATCAGTAAACTTGAGTGCGAGTAAGACTCTAACACTCCTTTTTACTTGTATAAATACGATAGGTGGCTAAGTCTTTGCAAAACATCTTTTAAAAATGGTAACCGGTACCCTTTCGTATAATTCACGAAATCAATAGCCAACCTATGTTCATATTTGCTTAAATCACAGCAGTCTATTCATATTATATATCAAAGCATGGAAATCATATAATTTATATGCCTTACTACCCTTTTTGTAAATTGTACTCCTAGGGGCAAAATCATCATTTTTCCTTTATTTATCTAAGCCCCGATTTTCGTAAAATTATTACTTTATTTCTAGATGCTTTAAGAAATTTCTAAGCCCTGTAAATCCCCTCTCAAAATACGCATAATTATCTCTATGCACCTACAAAATTCCCTTACCTCGATTCTCGTCGAGCGCGTATCTAAATTCCACTGTCGGAGCTCGTCCAATCCGATTTGCAGCTTATCCAGTCTCTGGGGCTGCAGATAATTATTTATCATGTCAATTTAACCCAATAATTATAATCCTCGCGTTTACTACAGTCGATTTAACTAATTGGGCCAATTTACTCTTATTGGGCCCAATCGCCCCTTAATGGGCCTCGACCCATTTTCAGCCCGTTTATACTTATTAAATCCCTTCCTCGGGTTTACTGGGTTCATTCAGCTTACTAAAAATTATCGGGCTTCGTTCCAAACTCATTGGATAGCCCGTATACTATTTACGGCAATTTATTACAACTCCGAATTAATATTCTTTTCCATGCGAAATTAATCCATAATTCCGTAAAATAATTAAAACTCGGTATTTAAAGAACTCTGAATGCCGAAATTAAATTGTACTTACCCGATACGATGCGGGGTACGAAAGTCGGAGCTCAATCGGCTCTCGTTCGGGCTTTATCGTCGAGTTGCACAATTATTATATTTAATCCCGGGTTACTTTTCGATTAAATATAATTTAAATAAATTTCCCGGAAATCAAATCGGTCACTTTTGACCTCTTACCGACTTACCCGAAGCTCGATTGCATCACGGGATTTTTCCCCGATTTTTCCTCTTTTTCTTTTTCCCTTTTTCTCCCTTTTTTCCTCTCATTTTGGCTGAACCGGTTCGGACCGGTTCAGACCGCCGGTTCAGCTCGGTCCGGTTCGGTTCACTTTTGGCCGGTTCAAGCCGATTCAACCGGTTCAACCCCAAATTGCTCATTCCGGCGCAGTCCGGCCGGTTCCCGGCGCGATTCAGGTGCCGATCGACGCGTAATCACGTGGGCTTCAATTATCGGGCCTCGGGGCTGGTCGAATCGGCGCCGATGGCCGCCGATCGCAGCTTCTCCCCCGCGGCCTCTTCTCCTTCGATCCGACGGATTCTGGCGATTTCGCCGGCCGGTACTGGTCTCAAAAGGACCGGCTCTTCTCCCCGGTCACGCCGGTGCCCGCCGATCGCCCCCAACTGCCGTGGATCGCCGGCACCGACTCCGTTTTTCCCCGTGGCTTCTCTTCCTCCGTTCGCCGTTTTTCGCTCTCCTTGGGGCGCGTCGCCGGCGCCGATGGATTCGTCGGCCTCTCCTCTTGCTGATCTGCCCCTCGTCGGAGGCCGTCGGTGCCCGGTGGCCGTGGGTCGGTCGGCCACGCGCGGCAGCTTCTTCTTCTCCGTTTTTCTGCTTCATTTTCTCTCTCCCCGATGGTTTTCCAATTTCTCTCTTTTTTTTTTCTTTTTTTTATCTTTATTATTATTTAACATTTTATTTTATTATTAAAATATTGAATAAAATATTCAATATACTCTAAAAATATCTACATTTATTATTATTTTATTCCAACAATTTAATTTAATTAAATTAAATTAAATTTATTTAGTTTTTAAATTATTTTTCCGGTATAATTCCTCCGTATTTTCGGGATATTGTCCCGGGTGACTTTTCAGTATTTTTAAAAATTTTGGATCTTGATCAATTTAACCCGAAATAAATTCATTTCACCTTTATTGATCAAGATTTATCAATCCATTATTTTTAATAATTATTTCTTGTTAAATTTATATCGGCCTTTGATCTTTTGACCGTTTTACCCCTACACTTGTTCGGGATTAATTTAACCCGACTTCCCTTCACGAATACTCATTCATTTTGTGTTTTAAATCGTTATTTCCTGTCCGAATCCCATTTCATTTAATTTTGGGACCATTTTTCTACCTCGTAATAATTTACGGTTTAATTTCGGGTCTTACAGAACCTGATGCTGAACTTGCACCACTGCACCAGAACAAGGTAAGACGTGCTTCAGCTAGGCAACTCTCAATTGCTTCTTCCAAACTAAGCTAAAATTAAATACAAACAGCATGTAAAAGAACAAAGAAAAATAGTAAGTAAGACTAATAACTTGAGAATGAAAAATCAATCAAGAAAGCAAAACCAAGAACTAGGAAAATAAAGCTTGCTTCAACAAAAACATAAACAATTTTGCCAAACCGATAGTTAAAAAAAAAATACTTCCATTCAACCTAAGTATCAATAGCAAAGAAATTGCAAAACCAAGAAGAACATGGAAAAATCACTATTCATTAAACCAATGTAAACTTTTAACAAAACCAGAGAAGAAAATTTTTTAATTTCAAAGTAACTATTCAAAAATTAAAACAAGGAAAGCTTGAAAAAAATACTAACTTAAAATTACCCTAGAAACTATTCTACCCTAACTTACATATATTTTCAATTGCCATCATGTTCTATTTTACACAAACATAGGGGTACAATGGTAAATTTTTATCCTAGATGAGTTAGCATTATTTGGCCACTTGTCTTCAATTGATTTGTTGTAGAATAGATATTTCCATGTCATTTGTCGGATTACTGTGCGATGTGGCCCAGCATGTGCCTTCCAAAATATTCACTCGGTGTCTGTTGATCTTATCGTTTCAGAGCAAATAAAGTACGGACACCTGGCATCACGCGTGTCCAGATGACTGGTGACTCGGTCTGCAAAATTTGAAGTGATCCAATCTCCTTTAGCTCATTTTCAGCCCAATTTTGACTGAAATGATTGAGTTTCATCAGGATTTAATTTATCTGCACATAAGAGAATTTTAATTAAATAAAGGGGATAATTAATAAAATAATATGGGGATTAAATAAATAATTAGGAATTTAAGCACGAATAATTCTATAAAAAATAGAATTATCACCCCTACTGATAATAGTTCAGCTACGAAAATGGCACTTTATGAAAAATGGGAGCGCTCAAATCGCATGAGTTTGATGATCATGAAGCACTCAATTTTGGATGCCATCAGGGGCGTAATACCTGAGGAAGAAATGCTAAAAGTTTCCTTAAGCAAATTGTAGACAGATTTGCTACAAATGAAAAGGTCAAAATAAGTACTATTCTAACTAAACTTGTTTCAATTCGGTATAATGGCAAAGGAAACATAAAGGAATACATTATGGAAATGCCTAATCTTGTTACAAGATTAAGGGCACTAAAGTTCGAGTTGTCTGAAGACATACTCGTGCACCTGGTCTTGATATCTCTTCCTCCATAATTTAATCCATTTAAGATATGTTACAATACTCAAAAGGAGAAATGGACTCTTAACGAGCTCATTGCTCAGTGTGTGCAAGAGGAAGAGAGACTGAAACAAGATAAGCTAGAAAGTGCTCAATTAACATTTTCTTCCAATGGTAATGTTGCCACCAAGAAAAGGAAAAGGAACAATACAGGAAAAAGCACTACAAACATTGAAACTTCAAAGCCTAAG
Source organism: Firmiana major (assembly GCA_033439115.1). Lineage (NCBI taxonomy): Eukaryota > Viridiplantae > Streptophyta > Magnoliopsida > Malvales > Malvaceae > Firmiana > Firmiana major. The sequence goes on from CM065911.1 coordinate 46,062,264, forward strand.
GGGCAGCAGAAACATGATAAGGTGATCACTTGCTTCTTTTGCCATAAGGACGGACATGTGAAGAAGGATTGTTCCAAGTATGAAAAATGGCTCGCCAAAAGGGGTAAACTTCTCAACTTTGTTTATTCTGAAGTTAATTTGGCTTAGTACCTAATCACACTTTGTGGATAGATAAAGGTACAACTACTCACATAAGTGTGACAATACAGGGCTGTCTAAGGAGCAGAAAGCCAACTGATGATAAAAGTTTTATCTATGTGGGAAATGGTAAGAAAGCTCCCGTTGAGGCTATTGGTCTATTTAGATTAAAGTTAGAATCTGATTATTATTTAGATTTGGACGAGACTTTTTATGTACCGTCATTTAGACGAAATTTGATTTTTATTTCTAATTTGGACAAATTGGGTTATTCTTGTTCATTTGGAAATGGAAATTTTAGTCTCTTTCAGTATTCAAATCTTATTAGTACCGATTCTTTAGTTGATAATTTATATAAATTGGACCTACATGCCTCATATGTTAATGAATGCTTGCATATAAATAATTATGGTACAAAACGTAAATTAATTAATGAGAATTCTTCTCTGTTATGGCACAAGGGTTTAGGGCATATTTCTGAACAAAGAATATGGAGACTTGTGTCAGATGGAATTCTCAATTCCCTTGATTTTTCAAATTTTAAAATCTGTATTGAGTGTATTAAGGGAAAACAAATAAATATCAAGAAAATAGGTGCCAAAAGGAGTTCAAACGTCTTGAAATTAATTCATACTGACATATGTGGTTCATTCCCTACGACTTCTTGGAATGGTCAATAGTATTTTATTACTTTCATAGATGATTATTCTCGCTATGGGTACCAATACTTAATTCATGAGAAGTCTTAGTCATAAGACGTTTTCAATAACTATAAAGCTGGAGTTGAAAATCATTAGTAGAAAAATTAAAGTCATTAAATCTAACCGTGTGGCGAATACTATGGTAGATATGACAGATCAGGTGAACAACGTCCAAGACCCTTTACAAGGTATTTAGCAAAATGTGGGATCATTCCTCAATACACCATGTCGGGGACTCTAAGTCAAAATGGTGTAGCTGAAAGATGAAATCGAACCCTAATAGATATGTGAGAAGTATGATATATCATTCTTCTTTACCAGAGTCACTTTGGGGAGAAGCCTTAAAGACTGCAGTGTACATCCTTAATCGAGTTCCAAGCAAAGCAGTAGCTAAAACCCCATATGAGTTATGGACAGGAAAGAAGCCTAGTATTAGGCACTTGCATGTTTGGGGTTGTCCAGCTGAAGCTAGGCCATACAAGCCTAACGAAAGGAAATTGGACTCAAGAACAATAAATTACTACTTTGTTGGATACTCAGAAAGATCGAAGGGTTTCAAGTTTTATGATCCCTCAAGTAAATCCTTTTTCGAGACGGGAAATGCTAAGTTCATTGTGGATGTTGAATATAATGGGAGTGTTAAGCCTAGAGATCTTGTCTTTGAAGAAGAACATGTCACTATTCCTATAGTTGCAATTGAAAATGATCAGGCAATTATGTCTGACGTTGTTCAAGATACAAATAAAGATTATGAAGATACTCCTGGGTTACCTCTTACTTATATTGAAGAGCAAGCTCCTATTTAATTAGTGGAGCAACAACAACCTCAATTGGAAGTGCCATTAAGGAGATCCTCTAGGGAGAGGAGATTAGCAATTCAAGATGATTACATTGTTTATCTCCAAGAACATGAGTTTGATATAGAATGGAAGATGATCCAACATCTTTCACTGAAGCCAAACAACTTGTTCACTCCCAACATTGGATAGAGGCCATGAAAGATGAGATGAAATCAATTGAGGACAATGACGTTTAGGATCTTGTCGAATTGCCTAAAGGAGCGAAACCGATTGGTTGTAAATGGATTTTTAAAACCAAACGAGATTCGAAAGGCAATATCGAAAGATATAAAGCACGTCTAGTCACCAAAGGTTTCACTCAAGAGGAAGGCATTGATTATAAAGAGATTTTCTCTCCAGTTTCATCGAAAGACTCTTTTAGAATCATTATGGCACTTGTAGCTCATTATAATTTAAAGTTACATCAGATGGATGTAAAGACAGTGATTCTCAATGGAGACATTGAAGAAATAATTTATATGGTGCAACCAAAAAATTTTGTGTCGGATAATTTGAAACATCTAGTATGCAAATTAAAGAAATTCATCTATGGTTTAAAGCAAGCATCTCGTCAATGGTACCAAAAATTTGATCAAGTGATTACCTCATTCTATTTTAAAAAGAACACTGTTAATCAATGTATTTATCACAATATCAGTGGGAGTAAGTTTATTCTTCTGGTACTTTATGTTGGCGATATTCTACTAGCAAGCAGTGATATAGGCTTGTTGCATGAAACCAAAAAATTTTTGTCAAGTAATTTTAAAATGAAAGATCTTGGGGATGCATATTTTGTGTTGGGCATACATATCCATCGAGATCGTTCTCATGGAATACTTGACTTATCACAAAAGGCATATATCAATAAGGTGCTTAGCAAATTTGACATGAGGAATTGTGCATCAAAAGATACACTCATTGCTAAAGGTGATAAATTTAGTTTGCTTCAATGCCCAAGAAATGAGATTGAAAAGAAAGAGACGCAAAAGATTCACCTCAGCAGTAGGGAGTATTATGTATGCTCAAGTCTGTACGTGTCCGGATATTGTGTACGCAGTTGGAATGATTGGCAGATATTTAAGTAACCCTGGTAAAGATCATTGGAAAGTAGTAAAGAGGGTTAAGTAGTATCTACAGAGAACTAAAGATTCATGCTCACATATCGGAGGTCAGATTATTTAGAAATCGTTGGGTATTCAGACTCTGATTTTGTTGGTTGCCTTGATAGTAGAAAATCTACTTCTGGTTATATTTTCATGTTAGCTGGAGGAGTTGTCTTATGGAAGAGTGTAAAACAGTCACTCATAGCTTCTTCCACCATGGAGGCAGAATTTATAGCCTGTTATGAGGCATCGAACCAAGCAATATGGTTGCAAAATTTTATCACTGGGTTGTGTTTTGTCGATGGTATTAAGAGGTCATTGAAGATTAATTGTGATAATAAAGCTGCTGAGTTATACTCTAAGAACAACAGAAACTCCTCAAAGTCAAAGCATATTGACATTAAGTTTCTTATTGTTAAGGAAAGAGTTCAGAGTCTTCATATCACTATTGAACATATAAATATAAACTCCATGATTGCGGATCCGCTTACAAAGAGAGTACCACCTAAGGTGTTTCATGAACATGTAGCTTGTATGGGTGTGGTTCATCCTGATGATATACTTGTATAGTGGAAGCTTGTTTCTTGATGTTCATTTCTTATTGAGATTTTTCTGATCAGAATAAAGTAATTTTTGTTATTATTGAAAACTCTGAAATAAAGTAATATTCTTTCAATAGCAGTATGCATAAAGTCTTGAAATGGTGATAAAGTAGGACCAGTTGGAAATAGTCATGTTAAGGGATCACATTTCATGTAATTTCCATGCTACACATCCATACTTGATCTATGTCGTTGATTATATTAATATATATGACTATTGATGGGTCTAGTTACGGAATATATGTAACGAAGATCGCTTTGATCCTATGTTGATATAATTGATGGACCAGATTATTTAGAGATATTCTTTGTAAAGATAACAAGTATTGAGCTCATAAAGTTATTTTTTAAAATATAAAATAATCAAACGACATATGTGGCCCAAGTGGATGTTGAAAAAATATTTGTGCGGGTCTATATATATCAATTTATTATACATTACAAGCTATCTAATTTGTTTTAGTCCACTTTAAAGTGATCAAATAAAGTTATTGGACTTCAGTGCATCTCAATAGTATGAGCTTTACAAAGTGTAGAGATCTGATATTTTATTCTATTTTAATGATGGGCAAAATAGAATAAAATATACTTCAGTTATAAATAGGTTATAGTCCCCAGTCTAAACGTAATTTTTCTCATTCTCATATCCCATCAGTGAGTGAGTTAGGGTTTTCTCTCAAAAGGTAAAAGTTTAGACTGGAAGATTGCTAACCCCAATTAATCAATTTCAATGGATCCAGGTACGCTTCTATATTTTAATTTTCTTGATGATTGAACATGAGATCCTAGATATAAATATTATGTAATTATAGTTTTCCTTACATAATGAGATTACAAAACTGGTCTATGATAAATCTAGTTTCAGCTTTTGTTTACATAAGGTAAGTCCATTCGGCCTTACTGTGATCATTCACTATAGAAAAAATAATGGTGTCCTTAAATAGAAGTAATATCATAAGAACCCCAGATATCCATATGCACTAAATCAAAAGGTGCATGAGTGACAGAAGTGCTAACAGGAAAGTTTTTTCTTCTTTGTTTGGCAAAATGACATATATCACAAATAATTTCTGGTTTACTACTTATTGAAAAATCCAAATCATAAAGAAGTTTGATTCTTGGATGGGAAACATTTCCTAAGTGATAATGTCATACATTTAAAAAATTTGAAACACTTACAGAATAATTATTGATTGTTAGTACTTGCTTAATCAACTGGTAAGTCCATTCATGTGTTTCCCAAGCCAATCATCTTCTAGCAAGTTAGATCCTACACGAGAGAAAATTCAAATTGAAAGAGAATAAGAAAATATTGGTTTTTGGTCAGTTGAATTACAGAGATGAGATTAAAAGAGAAAAAAAGAACAAATAGAACATTTGTAAGTTTAAAAGAATTAGAAAACTTGATTGTACCTACATGACTTGCTGACACATGACTACCATTTGATAAATTTGACAAATGTACTTGTAACAGGTTCATAGGAATAAAAAAAAAAAAAAAGCAAGGGAGCATGATATGTGGTCAGTAGTACCGCTATAAAAAATCCAAGTTGATGTATAATGACTAGAATTAATAGTGCAAGTTGCTATGGGAGTACCTTATGTTTCAGGCATAGAAGTAAAAGTTGCATTAATTGTTTTAATACGATCCAATAGGGAAAATACTAATTTGGTTGAGTTGATCATTTCCAAAAGTTGATTGTACTGATCTCGAGTGAAAGAAACAGAACCTTGGGAATCGTGATTATAGGAAGTTGAATATACTACTTCATTGTAAGCATTCTTTAGGAAACCTACTATGTCGACATAACTCTCTTAACTTGGTTAATAACACTATTGTTCTTGATTCTTGGCTTGTATCCTGGAGGGAAGCCATGCTTTTTGTAACACTTATCAGCAACATGACTTTGGCATCGACAGTAGCTACATATTGGCCTCTCATTGTTTAACTATTGCTGCCTTTGAAAATAGATGTAACAATATTAGCATTGAAGACATTAGAATCAAAAGATTGTGAAGTAGGAGACATGGCATTGTTCTGCCTTTCTTGCTAGACAAAGAAGGCAAAGACTTTGTTGATTAGAGAAAGATGATCAATAAACATGATTTAGGACCTCACTGTTGCAAAGTTATCATTTAAACCCTTCAAACCGAATAACTTGATCCTTCTGTTGGTATTTCCTAATAGTGTGTAAGGCTTGATAATTCTATAAAAAATAGAATTATTTATGCTTAATTTCTTAATTAATTATTTTAATCCCTAAATTATTTTGTTAATTATCCCCTCATTTTGACTAAAATTCTCATATTTGTAGGTAAATTAAATCTAGATGAATTTGAAAAATTTCGGTAGAAAATGGACTGAAATTAGGCTAAAATCGAGATTGGACCACATGGACAACACGAGCCATGCCACCTAGCACATCCAATTGGACAAGAAGACAGATGACATGAAAATATCTTTTCAAGGAGCCAATGGTGTGAAGACAAGTGGCCAAACAATGCCAACTCATCTAGGATGAAAAAATTACAATTGTACCCCTAAGTGTGTGTATAAATAAGACATGGTAGCAATTGAAAAAACTAAGTAGTGTTAGTGTAAAAGTAGTTTTTAGAGTAGGAGTAATTTAGGAGTAGTGTTAGAATAGTTTAGTTTAATTTCCTTGTTTTTTAGAAGTTGTTCCCGAAAACCATTTCCTATTCTACTGTTCATGTTAATTCTCATTTGTCATCTTTTATGAAAAGCTTTTTATGTTTTATTGGTAGCCACCATTGTTCATTGATCTTTTCGATTTTGTTTAAGTCATTACTCTTATTTTTTTAGTCCACTACATAGCTTCTATTTCCTAGTTGTAATCTCTAGGTTTTGCTTCCTATTTTGTAGTTGTTTGTGCTTTGTTATTGTTCAATATAGCTCTCGGTTTGCACCTTTAATTTTAATGCTTTCTTGCTACTGTGTTCCTCACGTTTATGCTCCAGATGTTTTAATTCTTTCATGATAGCTTTTATTTTGTTGATCTCCATTTGCGAATTATTTTAGTTCCATCTCCTGCATTTTTATTTTCTACTCGGGTCATGTTAGTTTAATCATTTTTTCTTACTGCATCAATCGGGTTTTGGAGTCTGGTGGCTTTCTACACTGCATGGAGTGTTGTTGCTGTTAAGTGGAAGTGTTGGAAAGCTGGAATGTGGATTGAGGCAGCAACTAGCATCGGGACAGAACCAAGGGTCATGAGTAGTAGCCAAAACCAAGAGCCACAAGCCTCCTCTGTTTGCCTCTGTTTTTCTTCCTTGTTACTGTTCATTTTATTTCCCTTTTGTGTTATGTTAAGCTTATTATTTTCTGCTGTTAGGCTGCTGTAGATTAATATTTAGACTGAACCGGGAGTGAGTTGGGCATGCGAGGAACGAGCAACAACGTTAATGCAGAAGTTAGGAAACGTTAATGCAGAACACGCGAGCAGCAGGCGTGGACAGACCGAGAGCAAGTACAGAGCAGGAGCTGGACATTGCCACGGAGAAGAACAAGAAGGAGCAGGTTGTGTACAGGGAGTAGGAGCAGGAGCCGAACATTGCAAGGAGTAGAAGGCATGCTGGTCAAGCCGAGGACAGTGCTAAAGCAGTGCATGCCGTGGACGCAAGCTGCTGAACAGTAAGGTGTCGTGCTGTGTGTTGAGTGCAGGAAATGAAGCTGTGCACGAAACCAAGGTAGAGTTGGTGGAAGTTGCAGAGCAGGAGATGGACAGCAGCACCTGGAGACAACCAAAACCGAGAGCAGCAGGACACGGAAGGAGGCAGAACCAAAAAAACTGACAAGAACATGAACAGTGCACAGTGCAGTTATCGGGACCACTCTCCTGGCAAAGTAGCTTAAGGCCATGTTTGGCCATGTCATTTTCTTTGTTTAATTTAATGTTTATTGCATTTTTATTATTTTGATTGTTTTCATTAGTTGTTAACTTAGGATAGTTGTTAGTTGATAATTGTAGGTTGAATCTAATGTGTAGTTTGTCAATTTAATCTTTAGTTTTAATTTTTAGTTAATAGTTAATTCTATATTATATGTTTTAGGACTCTATTTTAGTTAGTATTTTATGAGTTGCATTTAGAATTAATTTAGATTAAATGTGTTTCATGCATTTTTAATTTTGTCATCATTATTATTAGATTTTAAGTTAGTTTAATTTGCAATTTTTATTAGTTTAATTACATGCATTTTTATTTTAAGTTTGTTTAAATTTTAGTTTAACTTTCTTTCTTTATTTTCATATTTGCATTTTATTTTAATTGCATTAATTAGTTTTAACTGTTTTAATTTTCTTTTGTAGATTATTTACCTTTAATTACTTGGAGCAATGTAAGTATTTTGCTCGGTTTTATTTAGTTCTTATTATTTTATTGCTTTTCAAAATTTTAATTTTAGACTTAATAGATCACCCACCTTCAATTCATAATTTGCTAAGATATACGAAGGGTAAGATTAACCGGTAGTTAATTAGGCTGATCAACTTCTCTGTGAGACAATAACTCGGGACTCAAATCTCTTTATTACTTGTACAACCCGTGCACTTACGGTAATACGTTTAAATCGTATCAAGGCCTCACAAGGACAAGAAACAAAAGGCCTAAGATTCATTGACTTATCCCAGAGAACTTTGAGGTGAGTGAAATAATCAGTGACAGACAATGATTTCTGGTGAAAAGACTATATTTTTTTACTGCAGATCTGATATATCCTAAATGTATCACTTTGTGTAAAATGATCTTTTAAATCATTCCACACATCTTTGGTAGTATCAATCCATATTTTACTCTGGGCTATGGAAGGTATGAGTTAATCAACCATGAAAACACCACAATGTTGCATCTTTCCCAGGTAGTAAATGAGTTGTCTATCTTCACTAGTACATGAATGCTTACATCCACGAACTATAACTTGTTCTCGGACATCAATGCCATTTTGATGGCTCTACACTAAGAGTAGTAGTTGACACCATTGAGGACTGGAGTTACGTGAACAAGGGTTGGGTTTTCATTCAGGTGAAGGAAATAGGGGCTTATGGAATCAAGTTAGCCTATTTCAAAAGCCATAGAAGAAAACAAGAAAGAATAGGAAACTATTTGCTTGCTAAGAAAATGGAAAAGAAAACAAAAAGATTGGGAGACAATTACAGCTTTAATACCATATCGAATTGGAGAGAAAGAGTCAAATTCATTAAAAAAATTGTGTTTACAAGCTAAGCATTGTTTTATTTATATACAGTGTAATAGTAACTAACTGCTTATCTGACTAACTAACTCTGTTGTAACTAACTTAACATACTAACAAATTGATTAAATACAACTTTAAGTCTTCTTATCTATCTTTAAGTATCCTAGGATCATCTTGAACATCTGGTGACGGTTCAGCATCAATGGTGTCTGATGCATTAGTTCTTGATGCAGTAGCATGAGCTTCTGGTGTAGTAGCAGCAATAAGTGCTTCAGCTTCAGCAGCTTTCGTTATACACCACCATGATCACTTTGTTATGTTACTGTCATACACACACGAAGCAAGAGAAACAGTAAGAAAGTTCTGCTCATAGGATAGGTGTTTACTGCTTGAGCCTCCTTTTCATTCCCTAAGTCCCTGCAGAATATCGTTCCTGCAAACTTCCCTTGCATGTTTCCTAAACCGTTCCTACATCTCACCATTTTCGATCTTAAATTCATCACCTCCTTACTTCACTGTTCATCACTGCTGCATCTTTCCCACACCAAGCCTGCATTTATCACCTCCTTTCTTCACTACTTATTACTGCTACACTGTTTTCTACCCCTTCATTCTTGTAGTCACCCCTAGATTGTCCCTGCATTCCTCCCAAGCTTCTTACATTGTCTCTGCATTCTTCCTAAGTTGCCTACATCACTCTGCACTATTATCATCGCTATACTGCATTGCCCTGCTCATTGCTTTGTTGTTTCCTACCGTCGTGCCCTGCTTCTGCCATTATCTAGATTTTGAGGAAAAAGAAAAAGAAAGAAAAGAGAGGAAAATAAAGGAAAGGAAAGAGAGAAGGAAAGAAAAAAAAAGTGACTTTTTGCTTTTTTAGGTAATGACTCTTTTAAATAAAATATAATTATAAAATTATTTAATAATATGAATGTATATTGATATAAATTTGATGATGAAATTTCCAAAAACTCATGAATGATTGATATTTAGAAATTTTTAGGTGAAAATATTTCTTGTTAAATCTCACCGATATGCTGGAAGATTTAAAGAAAATTTTCAATATTAATAATTGATATTTACTTTTAAAGTTTATAATAATAATAATAATAATAATAATAATAATAATAATAATAATAAATAAATAAATAAATAAATAAAATTGAGTGTCACGACCCAAAACTACCCAAAAATCAGAGTAAATTTTTCGCTTTTTGTTTATTCTTAGATTCATACCTGTCTTCTGATCGTGACCACACTTCACTAACAATTGGGCTGTGCGTCAATGTCAATCCCACCATTCATTTACCATATAACTTAATTCTTTCTCAGTCATTTATAAGTGTTTACAATATTTATACATCCCCTAAAGTCACTTACAAACATGTTACTGTGATATGCTTATTTAGATACAATATATACAAGTGTATATACCTTAAGTGATGGGCAGCAGCGGATATCCGGAATGCAGTACTCAGTCACCTCAACAACTACTGGAGATTATCTGTGTGAGAAAATGAAAGGGGTGAGCACATCAAGTTCAGTAAGGCAATCCTACGAACAAGTAGGTAACCATACTACCTACATGAACGTGGTGCCATGTATAAACCACCCTTTCTCCACACATTTTAAAACTGATGCTATGATTCATGATGTCATGTAAAACACGTTCTCATGGAAAATTCAACATGCAACTCTTTTTAAATCATTTCTTCCTCATTTAAAAATTTCACAATAAAGTCAGGACTCAACCCCTCCTTCGGGTGGTCCTGACTCACACAAAACCATGAAAATCAGTTTACATCACAATGGGTTTAAAAAGCATGGAAATAATCATCATGCACATTTGATTTAAAACTCAGTTTTGATCTCATCAAAATCGTCAACATGTGAGACTAGGCAACATCTGTATATCGGTAATAACCAGGACTATGGCCATGTGTCCTCGAGAGTCCCTCTACCTACACGGATCCTAGTGTGGGGGGTCTCACCATGATCGGGAACCACCTGGGAGGTGGGTCAACCCATCTCGTTGGTCTTATCCGATCCCACGCATCCGAAGATGCCACACGTATCCAAAGATACCATGCATCCGAAGATGCCACACAATACATCGTACTCCATGCTACTTGCACGGTACATCGTACTCCATGGACCCATATATCATACCTTGTCTCAAAGCGCACGTGCGAGCCTATTTAATCAGTGACACACAGTCTAACCGATGCTCCAAGCACGGCTCATCGCATGTTCTCATAAAATCAGTGCGAGCGATGCTCAACACTCTCATCAAATCAAGTAAAACTAGTGCGAGCTAAGCTCTAGCACTCTCATCAAATCATGTAAAAAATCTGGTGTGAGTTAGACTCTAGCACCCTCTCACGAAAATCATATATATACATATATATATATATAATCTGGTGCGAGTTGGACTCCAGCACCAATGCATGTAAAACTCTAGTGCGAGCTCTTGCTCCAGCACTAATGCATGCATAACACAAATCAAAACATCATGCGAACTGAGCTCTAGCACGTCACATGTCAATAAAAATACGTAGGCGGCTCTGTTTCCTCAAAACAATTTTCAAAACAATTTCATCGTTGAAAATATGCAATGTTGTGCATTTTTCTTTCAAGGTTAGCCAGCCTACTCATGCATGCATCAAAACACCTCCAGAACGAGCAGGAACCTCTTGTTCTTGCTCCTCCCAATTTTTTCTAAAATTGTAAATTTTACCCTTAACAAGGGTATTTTGGTACTTTACTCATTCGGGGCACTAAAATTATTAACTTAATTCTAGACCCTTCAAATAATTTAAAAGACTACATATGACTTTGAAATTTCATAAAGTTTACCTCTAGCAGTCCGTAGAATTCCCTTACCGTATTTTTCTGTAGAGTCTGACCTTTCCTTTTCCACTGCTGTCTCGTCACGCAGTCCGATCTGCTCCCAATCCAATGTCCGAAACTGCGTATAAATATTCCTCAAGTCAGATATCATACAATTTAATTGTATTTCCTATTTTCTGGGCTTAATTTAAATCATTGGGCCCATTTACCCCTATTGGACCCGATTGCACCTTAATGGGCCTTAATCGGCCTTAAGCCCATTTTCCACTTAATTTTCACATTATCGAGGCCTATTGGGCTCATTGAGCCCACCAACAATTTCTTGGGTCTCGTTCTAACTCTCGAATAGCTTAATTTATTATTTACAACAATTTATCTGACTTTTCAAAATTTAATTTAATTAATGCGGAAATTAAATCTGAAGCATGCATAACAATGCAAATTATCGTAAATAAGGGTTACTTACTTGAGATTCCATGTTAGTACGCAAATCGAGGCTATCTCGAGCTCTCGTTTGACGTCAATTGTCGAGCTACACAATTTCATAAATTTTTGGGTAAATTTTCAGTCGAAAATTAATTAAATTAAATATTTCAAAATTTAAATAGGTCAATTTTGACCGCTTACCGACTTACTCGTAGCTCGATTACATCACCAAGATTTTTCTCCAATTTTTTTCTCTTTTTTTTTTCCCTTTTTCTCCTTTTTTCTCTTTCCTCATTGGCTGAACTGGTTCGGTCCAGTTCAGACCCGGTTCGAATCGTCGGTTCACTCCGGTTCGACCGGTTCAGGGCTTTGCCTGCTGGTTCTCTGTCGGCTTCCACCGCCAGTGGCTCCGCTGGGTCGTCCGCATCTCAGATCTGGGGTTGGCTTCGGTCGAGGTCGCCGAAAAGTGGTCGATCCGGCCTGTTCTCTCTGTCGTCGGTACCCATTTTTGGGCTTGGCCGTTGCCGACGATTTCGACCATTTCGCTGGCAGCTATGGGTCTCAAAATGACCGGCTCCTCCTCACGATCATGCCGGTGGCCCCCGCTCAAGCCCAGCTGCCGTGGATCGTCGGGATCGAGCTCTTCTCTCCCGTCGATCTTTCTCTACCCCGATTCGCCGAATTTCGGCGTCGGTGGGTCGTGCCACCGGTACCAGGGAGATCGCCTGAAGCTCCTCTTCCTTTTCTGGTGGTCGTGGCCCCTCATCCGGCGCCGGTGGTGGCTCGTCGATAAATCCTCATTTTCGTTTTCCGTTTCCGCTTCCTTTTGCGATTTCGATCTTTTTATTATTATTATTAATTATTTTTATTATTATTTTACTCATTAAAATACTATTATTTATTCAGAAATATCTAAAAAATTATTAATTTATTCAATTAATTTCTAATTAAATTTATCAGTATTATTTCGATTTTTCAGTATATTTTTCGATTATTTTCGGGATAATTTTTTCGCAGTAAAAATTCCGATTAATCCTAATTAATTCCAATAAATTAATATCTTGATCAATTTAACCCAGAATAAATTTATTTCACCTTTATTGACCAAGATTTCTCAATCCATTATTTTTAATAAATTTTTTTCTCATCAAATTTATACCGACTTTTGATCTTTTGACCATTTTGCCCTTGCACGTGTTCGAGAATTCCATTTCAATCCTTTTACATTTTTAATTTCGTATTTTAACTAAAATCGGGTCTTACATTGAGAACAAAGGAAAATTATTACGAGAATAAGATTCCAAAGAATTATTGTTGACATTCAAAAATCTCTAGGTAAAAACTTTTCTCTTAATCTCACCAAAATGATAGAAGAGTTAAAAGAAATTTTCGATATAAATAATTTGAATTTATTCTCAATATATTAAAATAAAAATTTAAATAAATGAAATTAGGAAAAATAAGAAGAAAATGAAATGAAAAGAAATAAATAAAATAAAAAAGACATAAATTAAAAATATTCCCATAAGAAACTTAATGAACCCAATGATGGAGCTTTTCCAAGAAAGTCAAATTGTATTATTTACATAATCTTGAAATGTTTCAATATTAGTATAAATTTTTAAAAAATTTTGCCAAATTGATGGGAGTTTCTTAGAAATGTTTCAATATTAAAATATTTGGATAAAATAGAGAACATTCAATTATAAACCATTTAATCAAACCATTTTAAAGATAAGAGAAGATTAATTAGTTGTCATTCTAGGATAAAAGTTGTAAGGGTGCTAACACCTTCCTTATACGTAACCGTATCCTCGAATCCTAAACTTGAGACGTAAACCAATCATTATCCTTAGTTTGAATAGATAACCAATCACACTTCAGTTTAAATGATTGATGGCAACTCCATAATTTCTGCCTAGTATTAGGTTTCCAAAACTTAATACATTATGATAACTTGGTGTTTCCACTAGGGGACTTAGAGGGTTGAGCTAATAATCGATCTTAATGTTATCTTAGGTTTTGGTTGAATGGTATATTTTGATGTTTCTTTGAATATGTTCTTTATGAATTACTTATTTAATTTGTTCTTCTAGACACCTTCACTTGCATATGAATATAATAAGTTCTATACTTGTGTTCCATCCTTTTTAGAAGGAAGTAGAGTACCTGCTCTCTCATAAGGTGATAACCTCTGCAATGACTAACAAATTACTTAAGAAAACCTACAGTCTTATTTACTTAACCTTGAACTTCTTAAGTATAATAAGACAAGCATAGAGCAATGATGGATTAAAACACCTTTTTAAGAGTGAAGTGTTCATTTTGGATTGAACTTACGTGTGATGATCAATTTAAGGGTTTAAAAGGGTATCATAGATGGATATTGGATGAAATGGATGAAAGTTAATAGGAAAATGGACTAAAGAAATGTATAATGACATGTTGATCATGTTGGGAATGATAGAAACCTTGGATGATGGCTTGGTGTGAAATTGGTATGGTTTGGGGATGAATTCAAGTAGGAAAAAGTGCAGAAAACTACAATTTTGGTATGAAAGATTGATCCCATCTTTTAAAGGAAAAGGAGCAAAATGGCATTCTGCCACAAAGGGATTGATCCGTTAGCCTTAAAGGATCAATCTCATGCCCAAGAGCTTTAGAAATTTGTATTATGCCATCAAAGGATCGATCCTTTACCCTTAATGGTTCGATCCCATTTTCGACCGAGAACCTATAAGACCCGTAAATTTTCATGTAATGTATATGATTATTGGGTGTACAAACAAGTTACATTACATATGAATTACAAGAAATAAACGTTTTTTTTAAGTTATAAGTGTGAATAAATTGCAAAATGGATATTGGATGGATTAAATGAGGGTTTAACTTAGGAAATTTCAGCAAAAATGTTGTAGGATGAAGGCCAGATCAATCCCATGCAAGGAGAGATCGATCTCATGGCCTAGAGAACTCAATGTCAAGCATTCTGCAAGAGGGAGATCGATCCCTCACCCAAGCAGATCGATCTCCATTAGTCTCGGGCTGGACAAGATCGATCTCCTCTTAAGGTCAGATCGATCTCCTAAGCTCTCTGCCTAAAACAAATCGATCATATTCCATTAAGCAGATCGGTCTCATGCAACATGGCAAATCGATCTCATACATCCAATAGATCGATCCCCTACCTGCAAAATATCGAGAAATTGAAGGATTCAAACAAGGTCAGATCGATCTCCATCCTATGCAGATCAATCTCCTAAGGTGTTTTCTATAAATACGGGGCAGTTAGATCTGCATTTTCATGGAACAAACCCATTTCTTCCATTTTCAACCTTAAACCTAGCTTTCTCACTCTAAAACCATCATATTTCCATAAAGATTTGAGAAAAATCTATTATAGAAAAGTTATTCATTGGAAAGAGAAGAACAACATAGTTTGAAATCAATACCTCATTAGTTGGATTAAAGGAGTAAAGGAGTATTCTTATTTGGAGCAAGGAGAAAGTCAAGCTAGGTAAGTTTCTAATACACCAACTCAAAGAATATGTATCTAGTAATTGTTGTGAGTAGATGGGTGTATGTATTAATGATAGAAACTACCTAGAATGTAATGGAACAAGTATAACCTAGAATGAGTCTAATGTGAGAAAATGTGATATGGTTGAGTTGATGATAAATGGATTATGCTAAGGTGTTACTGAAGTAATATATATGATTTTGAGATGATGGAATGAAGCTACATTGTGAGATTAGTCAAGTTAAGAAAATAAGTATATGAGGTGTTTGATAAATTGCCATAGTGAAGTAAATGGTGGACTAAAGGCACTATGAGCTTAATACTGATTTAGTATGAATCAATAAACTCTCAAGAAATTTATAAAGCGATCAAAACGGACTTAAGAAGAAGTGAGGCCTTATAAGTGTTAACGAAAACTATAGGTCAAATCCACTATAGTAAACGCAAGAATTGTGTTATATTGGGGTCGAAATGATGTGATATATGATTGTATGCAATCCCAAAGATTTTGTTGGAGGTGAATTGAACTGCACAAACGAGCAGCACTAAGGAAGTGAAATCATTCGATGCGATTCCAGGTAAGGGAATTCTGTAAGTACTTAGAGATAACTGCTCGTATTTTGGGGGTGAATATATGTCACGACCCAAACTACCCAAAAATCAGAGTTAATTTTTCGCGTTTTATTATTTTCATTTTATACTTACCTTTCCTCTGATCGTGACCACACTCCACTAACAAATTGGGCTGTGCGTCAATGCCAGTCCCACCATACATTTACCATAGTACTTATTTCTTCTCCAGTCATTTATATTTGTTTACAATATTTATACATCCCCTAAAGTCACTTACAAACATGTTACTGTGTTATGCTTATGTAGATACAATATGTACAAGTGTATATACCTTAAATAATGGGCAGCAGCGGATATCCGGAATGCAGTACTGAGTCGTCGCAACTTCAACTGGAGATTATCTGTGGGAGAAAATGAAAGGGGTGAGCACATCAAGCTCAGTAAGGCAATCCTACGAACAAGTAGGTAACCATACTACCTACATGAACATGGTGCCATGCATAAACCACCCTTTCTCCACATATTTTAAAACAAATGATATGCGTTATGATGTTATGTAAAACACATTTGCACGGAAAATTCAACATGCAAGTATATTCAAAATCATAACTTTCTCGTTTAAAATTTCACAGTAAAGTTAGGACTCGACCCCTCCTTCGGGTGATCTTGACTCACACAAAACCATAAAAATCGGTTTACATCACACATGGGTTTAAAAAGCATGGAAATAACCATCATGCACATTTAATTAAAAACCCAATTTAAATCATCGAAATCCTCGACATGCGAGACTAGGCAACATCTGTATATCGGCAATAACCAGGACTATGGCCATATGTGTGTCCTCGGGAGTTCCTCAGCTACACGGATCCTAGTGTGCGGGTTCTCACCATGATCGGGAACCGCCTGGGAGGTGGGTCAATCCATCCCGTCAGTCTTATCCAATCTCAGGCATCCAAAGATGCTGCATCCGGAGATGCCGTATCCGAAGATACCACACGGTACATCGTACTCCATGCTACTTGCACGGTACATCGTACTCCGTGAACCCATATAATATCTCTATACTCATGCCATGTCTCAAAACGCACGTGCGGGCCAATTTAATCGGTGACACACAGTCTACCCGATGCTCCAAGCACGGCTCATCGCATGTTCTCATAAAATCAGTGCGGGCGATGCTCAGCACTCTCATCAAATCAAGTAAAACTGGCAGAGCCCGCTTTACATCCCCACAAGGCCGCCAACCTCATCCCTCACTCTCACCCCACCTAAGAGGTCTTTTGAGCCTGTTGGGCCTTTTGGCTGACTCCAAGGGCAGACAGCGTTACTCCACAAATTCGGTAAAACTAGTGCGAGCTAAGCTCAGCACTCTGTATATATATAAATCACATGAAAATTTTATAACATCTGGTGCAAGTTAGACTCTAGCACCGTGTCACGAAAAGCATGTGAAATCTGGTGCGAGTTATACTCTAGCACCTATGCATGTAAAACTCTAGTGCGAGCTCTCGCTCCAGCACTAATGCATGTATCACGCAAATCAAACATCGTGCGAGCTGAGCTCTAGCACGTCACATGTAAATGAAAACACGTAGGCGGCTCTGTTTCCTCAAAACAGTTTTCAAAAATAATTATGTTGTTGAAAGTATGCAATGCTGTGCATTTTCTTTCCAAGTGAGCCAGCCTACTCATGCATGCATTAAAATACCTCCAGAATGAGCAAGAACCTCTTGTTCTTGCTCCTCCCAATTTTTTCTAAATTTTTAGATTTTACCATTAACAAGGGTATTTTAGTAATTTGCCCATTCGGGGCACTAAAATTTTTATTCGACCTCTAGACCCTTCAAATAAATTTTTAAAGACTGCATATGAATTTAAAATTTCATAGAGTTTACCTCTAGCAGTCCGTAGAATTCCCTTACCTTATTTTTTCGTAGAGTCTGACCTTTTCTTTTCCACTGTTGTCTCGTCGCGCAGTCCGTTATGCTCCCAATCAAATGTCCGGAACTGCGTATTAATATTCCTTAGGTCAGATATTATGCAATTTAATTGTATTTAATACTTTCTGGGCTTAATTTAAATCATTGGGCCCGTTCACCCCTATTGGGCCCGATTGCACCTTAATGGGCCTTAATCGGCCTTAAGCCCGTTTTTCACTTAATTTTCACTTTATCGAGGCCTATTGGGCTCATTGGGCCCATCAATAATTTATTGGGCCTCGTTCTAGCTCTCGAATAGCTAAATCGATTATTTACGACAATTTATCTAAATTTCCATAATTTAATTCAATTTATGCGGAAATTAAATCAATATCACGCATAACGAGGTAAATTGTCGTAAATAAGGGTCACTTACCCGAGATTCCATGCTAGTACGAAATTTGAAGCTGTCTCGAGCCCTTGGTGGATGCCAATCGTCGAGCTACACAATTAATTACATTTTCGGGTAAACTTTTCGGTCGAAATTTAATTAAATAAAATATTCCAAATTTAAATCGGGTCAATTTGATTGCTTGTCGACTTACCCGAAGCTCGATTGCATCACAGAAATTTTCTCCAATTTTTTTCTCTTTTTCTTTTTCCCTTTTTTCTCCTTTTTTCCCCTCTTTTTGGCTGAACCAGTTCAGTCCGGTTCGGATCGGTTCAGACCGCCGGTTCTCTCCGGTTCGACCGGTTCACTGCCTTGCCGGCCGGTTCTCCGCCGAATTCCACCGCCAGTAGCTCCGCAAGGCTGTCCGCATCTCGAATCTGGCCTCAGCTTGGGTCAAGCTCGCCGGAACGCCGCCGGTCCGGCTGTTCTCCCTCGGCCGTCGGACCCATTTCCTTTCCTCCGCCGTTTTCGGCGTTTGCCGGCAGTTTCGTCGGTCGGGGCCGCTGCCAATCGACTCGTCTGGACCTCGGGAAGCCTCGGCTAGGGTCGGGGTCGGGGTCGGCCAGAATCGCATCGATCGCCGCCTATCTCTTTCCTCTTCTCGGTTTCGTCGCCGTTTTGCTCGCCGGTGGCCGCCGTTCGGGCCTCCATGGGGCCGGTGGTGGGTCGGGCTGCGTCTGGCTTGCCTTCGCCGGCCTCCATCGGCCGTCGTTCCGCCGGCAGGGGCTCGGCCCCTGCTTCCGTTTCCGTTTCGCGTTTTCGCGATTTCGCCCCCCCTTTTTTTTTTGTTTCAACTTCTTTTTTTTTTATCATTTTTATTATTTTTATTATTATTTATTTTAATTATTTTACTATTCATTAAAATACATTAAATACCCAAATATCTACAAAAATTATTATTTTTATTTTTAATTTAATTTATTAATTTAAATTTAATTTATTAAATATATTTTTCTCTAAATTTTCGATATTATTCCTTTGCGCTTTTCGAGGTATCGTTCCCGTAATTTTTCTGTATTTTTAAAATTTTCGAATCTTGATCAATTGACCCAAATTGTATAATTTCCTCATTATCGATCAAGATATCTTGCATCCTTATCTTTAATTAAAATTTCCTTATTGCCCTAATACCGGGTTTTGGTATTTTTACCATTTTACCCCTGCTCTTGTTTCGGAATCAATTTAACCTGACCTTCCTTCATACATCCCCCATCTTTTCTTATTTAATTTTCGTATTTTAGTTAAATTCGGGTCTTACAATATAGGACCTTGTAAATGCATGGTTATCTAGAAAAGTAATTGATGGTATACGTGAATAACCACGAGTGTATTTATATGATTTCGTTTTCGAATTTAATCTTAAAAAGGGGATAGTAAGGCTAATAATTGCATAAATCACATATTTTGGTAATTTTACAAAATACATTGCTTTGGTTTAAGCAAAATTGACGGATGGGCTAGCTAGTAATTTCATGAATTGCGAAATAGCACAAATGAGGTGCTAAATTTGGTTCTGAGAAGTGTTTTGTTGAAATAGAGCCACCTATCATTCTTATCTGAGTTAAATCGTACTAGAGCATTACTCGCACTGGATTTTTTACATTTTCTATATGTATGAAACGTGTTGGAGCCTAGCTCGCACCATATTTGAGTCAATGATGTTTTATAAGCCGTACTAGAGCTGATAGCTCGTACGTGGATTTTTCCTTGACTTACTTATGCATACAACCGTACTGGAGCTATGCTCGTACATGATTTCTTCATTATTTGTTATGCAAAAAGTCGTACTAGAGCGTTGCACTTACGAGGATATTTGTTGATGATGCATGAAAATGTGTTAGAGCGTTGCTCGCAGTGAGTTTTCACACTGTGATATGTAATGAGTCGTGCTGGATGCCTCGTGTAGACTTTGTGTCACACGGATGAGATGTTTGCACGTGCACTTGAGACTGAGTAGGTTATGCGTGGTATGGGGTTGATAAAACCAACGACAGGCACCCCCAACCATGATATGGGTCCGCGGAGTACGTTGTACCGTGTAGATCACATGGAGTACGTTGTACCACATGGTTGAGATATTGATTTAAAAGTCTGGCGTAGGAATAACCCACCTTTGTTCCAGCATGATGCCCCGCACATCGGGATCCGTGTGGTCTGGGATGATTATGACATAGTTGGCCAACATAGTCCTTGATATATATATATATATATATATATATATATATATATATATATAGTGACCACCTGTCTTACATGATAGCACATGGTGTTGTTTACTGAGTATGGTTTGTATTGTCCAGGGTAGACCCGAGGGAAGGGTCGAGCCTTGTGGGATTGTGTTTAAAGAGATGGTTTTGCTAATTGTGATGAATTTCGACGTGTTTTGAGAAAGATAATTCCTGACGGATGTTTTGTGATGAATTTTCATTTTATGATGAGATTTAATGATGATGAGCATGAGAAGTCTTACATGATGATTTTCCTTGTTTTCTTTAACATGCTTATTTCCATGTTTTTCAGTACATGATATATGTATATACATGGCATAGTTTTATTATTTCCTCATGCTCTGGATATAAATTATTTATGCCGTGACATTATCAACATGTAGATAGTGTAGTTATTTATCATGCTTGCATTATTGCCTTATTGAGCGTGTGGTTGCTCATCCCTCCATTTTTCCCCTCTACAGAGAGCGTACAGTAGCCTCGTGAAGGACTGAGGCGTTATATTTTTGTTATCCACTGCTCTCCATTGCCCAGAGGTATACACACAGGAATTCTTTTGGTATCTAAACATGTAATAACACAGTAATCATTCTGAAT
This sequence comes from Firmiana major, assembly GCA_033439115.1. NCBI lineage: Eukaryota > Viridiplantae > Streptophyta > Magnoliopsida > Malvales > Malvaceae > Firmiana > Firmiana major. The sequence goes on from CM065911.1 coordinate 46,083,426, forward strand.
TGTAATATTGGGGATGTAAATGTTAACAAAACATATCACGTATAAGTACGTGACTTAACTTTCAAATGTATGAAATTAGTTTTAATTAATTCGAAAATGGATGGTAAATGATAATTATTACTAGCTCACAACCTAACTGTATTTGTGAGGGTTGATCACGACCGGGTAAGTTAATCAATAAAGCGAAAAATTTATAGCGATTTTTAGATGAAATGGATAAAAAGGGTCGTGACAGAACCTTTAGAAGTGACAAATGCACGAGGAATTGATCTCCCCATGCTATAGGATCAACCCCTTAGTTTCACCTGCTTCCACTCAGGCATGAAATACCCTATTTTAGCTGCCCCATTTCATTCTCTCTCTCTCGTTTCTACATTTGGGAACCAAAAAAAAAATGAAAGAGAGGAAAAGATAGAAAGGAAGGAAACTAACTCAAAGCTTAAAACAATTCCATCTTCTTTTCATCCTCTAGAACATATCTTCATTTGGATTCTTTTCGAAAGGGATTGAGTGTCCAAATCTTAGAGAGAAATTTAACCATGTCAAGGTAAGCTAGAGAGAGAAAATTCTAATCCTTTAGATATGGAAATGTGTTGTTATTTGGAAGGTTCTAAGGATATTTTTGGTGTTATTTTGTAATAAGGAAGCTTGGAAAGTGCCATTAAGCCTTGGTCAAATCTAGGGTTTGAAGATAATGTATTTCTAAAAATGTTAAATTAATATATGTGAGGCTTGGGTTAAGGATCTATGTTTTGGCCAGAGTGGGTTATTGAGTAAAATTGTGCAAAGTTGATCTAAGGTTTGACCATGAGGAGTTTTAGGGTTTGACTTATGATATGGAATATATTATGAAATAGATGAAAGTAAAAAATGCATTGATGATGTTTTTTAAGTAGTTGCTTGGGTCATGATGGGTAAATATTGATATTAAAAGTTACTATTGAGACTAGTATGGCTCTCATGAGGTTGTTAAAGTCATAGTATGGCTCTCATGAGGTTGTTAAAGTCATAGTATATAAGGAATAAGTGTCTATGCATGATCATGAAAGAGGATTTGATATATTAAATTTATTTGGCAGCCAAGCAATTTAGAAGGGCATTCAACTAAAATGGAATAGTGCACAGTGTTATCGAGATAGTTGGTTGTCGTGGTGTGCCTAAGGTAAAAGGTGTAAGTAGTAGTTGTTAGTAATTAAGCTACCATGTTTTGATGCATAAATTATAGAGATAGGATGATTTAGACTTACCTAGGATCATTGATTTTGCAAAGATGCCTTTCGGTCATGGTTTAGCTTAGAGTAGCCCACGCATGACACAACCTTTTTAGCATGAAATCAGACTTATATCCATACAAGTATTGCTTTAAATGTTTTGGAATTGATTTGAGGTTGAAAACTTAGCCAAAGTACCATTTTTCACATAAAGGATCGATCCCCCATAGCATAGGATCTATCTCTCATCTAAGTTTTCTAGAAAATATGCATTCACGGAATAAGAATAGATCCCCTCTCCTATAAGATCGATCCTCATTACCTAGCTTTGATTTAAACCTTACTTTAAATGCATAATACAGCCCACTAAAGTCACAAAATGTTTCGAATGCCTATGTACTATGTTTTATAACCTTATTTTGATATGAAATGTATAGGCTACCTTTATGATGCATGAAACATGACATCGTTAGGCTAACTTATTTTTTCAGATCTATGTTTTACACTTGTATTTTAATGTCGTTATGGCAATCATGCGAATGTGTGTGTTTGTGTAACATGTAACATCCACCACGGTTAGTTTACCACATGGTAAGCGTTGAGTAGTGCCCGTGCTAATACCAGGCCATTCTATCGTGCTTGGCACTACGTATGCTCTATGTTTTTGGACTATGTTTTTGGAGCTACACGACCATGATCCAGTCTACAGCATGATCATGGCCATCGATTCACTTATCCCTTTGATAGGGATGTATCTATGTTGCATGATTACAACAGGGACATCATCCAATCTCCACCCTACCATTTTGATATACGTTTTTTAATAGTTGTGATATAATTTCAATATATGATTTCGATATATGCTTTTGATTTATCATAATCTATCCATTCAGACTAGTACGCTTATTTTAAATTACAAGCTACGCTTTCGAAGTTATTATAACTATGGTTTACTCGCAATTGCATGTTTTTGGATATGCCTTACCATGTGCATAATGTTTTCCGCAATCTGCTCATATATATTTCTTACCCGGCTTTTCCTAAAGCTTACCACCTCCCAAATATCTTGCAATGATCCACGTGGAGTACATGATTTAAGATGGTGGACAAGGAGTTTCCTCCATGCTAGCTATTATACTCAGTGAGGTATACAGCCTCTTTTTGTATGGTTTATTTCCCAAACATTTGTAAGCACAACTATGTATTCTTTTTTGTCATGATTTAAGATGGTGGACAAGAAGTCTCCTCCATGCTAGCTATTACACTCAGTGAGGTATACAACCTCTTTTTGTATGGTTTATTTCCCAAACATTTGTAAGCACAACTATGTATTCTTTTTTGTCGTTAATTAGTTAGATGGGATGTAATTGGAACTTGTATAGTTTATTTTAGAATTTGTAATGTATAATACTAAAGTTAATGTGAATCTAGTATGAATGATTACGAATCTGAATGACACTATGTGAATAATGGTAGGACAATGTTAATTGACTAACTGGGACCACGGACTAAAAGAGAATTATTAATGAATTAGTAGTGGTTAGCTAACTAGGTTAATCGAACCCTACACTAAGCATTGACAATTATAAGAATGAAAAAAAAAGTTAGTCCAATTTTTCGCTTTCAAGACTTTTTTTTGATATCAGAGCCAGAGTTGTTTAATGTGTGCCGGTATAGGCAAGCTATATTAGAGTCGTATCCTTTATGTTTGTGCTTGTTTCCTTTTAAACTATGCATAACCGCTAAAAGTTGTATTAGTGATCTATTTAGGTATAATTGAACTAGTAATTACCATGAGCTAGAAACGTGGCAGACCACGAAGCATGAGAGTAGACAATTTCCATTCAAAAATACAGAATTTCAAAACTTTATACTGCGATTTATTGTGACGACTATATGGTACTTTCTCCGCAGGATTCAAGAGGTGGCCTCCATCGTGTCTTTATGAGATAGAATAACACAGTTTCATACGGTCAAATCAGTTCATATGGTTAAATCAGTTCACACGATCAAATCAGTTCATACAGTCAAATTAAAAAATCAAATGGAAGAGACAAAGTAGAACATGTTATATCATATATCAGATATCAGAATGACAATTGGCAAATGTCGATAACTCCGGGCAATCACGAGTCAGGTGTGCCAAGATGTCAATTGTCGTGGGAGTGGTCAGCTACCCAATACAACTCAAACATCAAAATGTCCGAAGAACCAGAATTAGAAACACGGTACATTGTACTTGTGTGTGTGATGCACGGTAAATCGTACTCTGTGGACCATAGAAACAGAAACATAACAGATAATAGTGCAGCATAATCTCAGCAACGCCTTTGTCTCAAAATCAGTACGAGTCGGACTGTACGACACACAGTCAGTATGCGCTTAAGCACATATCATCAGAATAACTTGATAAGCAAATCATTTTCTTTAAATTGGTTATAAATTCAGTTCGTTTCATAAAACAATTCAAAAGAGGCTAACTAACCTTGTTTTTTTCTCAGTTAAAAATGCCAATAAATAGGCTATGGTGAGTAAACCAAGAAATTTCTATTAAAATCAATAATCCAAAACTATATCGATATTTATTTATATAAATTATATTCAATTTATCTTGGTGAAGATAGGCCAGTAATCGATACTAAAGTTTCCCATAATTCTTGGTTCTATAAAATCAGCCAATGCCTTCTAAAATTTTGATATTTGAATTTTTCAGTATATTCGGCCTATGATGCAATATCTACAAATCCACAAAAAAAATATATGAATTTATTTCTAGCAGCAGACATAATTTTCCTTACCTCGGTGACTACCCGTAGTCCTCGATGCCTCAGTGGTGCGGGTCAGCGAGTCCGCTCAATTCGATGTACTTTTTCAAAGAACTAACATTAGCACAAATATTCCCAGACCATGTTTCCCTCAGGTTTCTCAAATTGTCCGTGCACATTATTCTATTTTCAATATTCTTATTTATATGTATACATATAATAATATATACATATATAAATATACTTCTTTTTTTTTTTTTACTTTCTTTGAATTTCCTTTCTCTTTCCCGCCAAAATTTCTTCATTCTTCTTCTTCCTCCTTGCCGACACACCGAGGGTACTATTCATCACTTCCTTCTTCATCTTCTCGGTGTTGCTACTGTTCCACCATTCCTTCTCGGATTCCGGTTGCCCATTCACAGAAAGAGTTTCTCCCTTGGCAGCCATGTCATCTTTGTTTCTGGCTTCGGTTTCTAGCCTTGTTAGCAGCAAACTGCAAGCATCCCTCGTCCATTGCCTCGCTTCGATGTTTCTCCTTCTCTTTTCTGTGTGCATTCTTGCTCCAGCAAGAGAGTTCCCCTATTGCTGTTAGACCGGTCCGAGAAGGGTGCTATGCTAGTTGCTGCTCAGTCTCCGTGCCGTGAGGAATGCTCTCCTCGGTGTCTCTTTCTCCCCGTTACTCTGTTTTTGTTTTCTTCTCCAACTTTGTTTCAGTCCATCATCCTTTCTTTTTCGTTCCACATCACCAGTCATCACCTCCCTTACTATTTCATTTACGTAGCAGCTCTAACTTTCTTTCACGTTTCTCCTATTTCCTTCCCCTACCTGGTTCCTCTCCTGCAATTCCTCATCAGCAGTGATGAATTTCACAGCAGTAGCCAAGCAGTCTACCCTCTCGTTCCATCGCTTCTGTTTCGGTAATATATAAATACCTTCATGTATATTCTCTACCCTTCGGCTACGGTGTACAGTCCATCATAGTCCCCTGTCCTTCAGTTTTCTATTTTATATTACAGTCCCCTACTGTTTCATTTTCAGTCACTGCTGTATTACCTGCCCCTGTTTCAGCTTTGGGTTTCTTTCTCCTGCCATATTCGCATCTCATTCTTGTTTAGTCTGTCTCTCATTTCCTATCACTGCCAGGTTTCAGGCTTCAATGAATCAAAACTCCTCTTCTTCCTACTGAACTCCCACCAACTCACTTTTCCTTGAAATAATAGAGGTGGAGATGATGGGACAAAGTCTAATTTCTATCACTTTCCCATTACCTAGGTTGTTGCAACGGTACCTTGAGAATTTCTTTTCTTCTTCCATACCGAAAGCTATACTATCATCATCATCTTTCATTTATTCCCACTATGTTTTCTTTTCCTTAACGAAACCTTCCTCACCTTTCAACACCCGAACACCATCAATTTCACAATTCTAACGTCATAATCCCCACTGCAGTCACTACTTCCCTTCAATCTCGTCCGCACGTATATATGCATACCTATTCTTACACTCATACAGACTTACTTATATGAAGACACCAATATTCTTAACTTAAAATTAATTAAATCATTATATATATATATATATATATATATATATATGTTAATGTTAGATGGTGTGTGTATGCGTATACACATATAGATAAGTACACACATATATTCATATATTCATATATTCATACATCTATGTACTTATATCTTTTTTTTAGGAAATAATCCTAGCTCATAGTAAATTTATTTTTATTTCTCAAAATTATTTATTCTTAGAGCCAATATAATTTATTTAATTAATTTCTTTCAAGTCTCACAATTAGAACAATAAAATTTTAAATTTTAATCTTTGGCTAATGGAACGAAATATTTTGTGACACCCCGGAAGCGAGAAAAACAGAGTAAATTTAAAACTTTTTTCACATCCATTCATAATAAATGGTGCATTCCTGTGTAGTGTCATACATCATCATACATATCATATCTCAGGATCTCATTATCTCATAATTGTATTTCATCCAATTACATTACTCAATTCAAGGTTAATTAATCCTAATACATCTCAAACATTATTGTACATCAAGTGTCTGTAAATACAATATAAGTCTGGCTACATGAAATGTAAATTATACCTCAACAATATATGTAGCGTAGAGCTCAAGTCCTCCACTAGCCACTACTCCATACGTCATAGGAAAACTCTCTTTACTTGAAGAAATCTGGAGGGAAGATAAAACAGGGTGATCTAAATCGCTCAATAAGGAGGTAAGGGACTCATTAATGAAATAATGATTTGCACAGCACAATCATTTTATCTCGTAGTTGAAACTCGATTAAAAACGTAACATAAATTCATTAAAATATCATTCTCATTTCTCAAGAATCATGTAAAAACATGAGAGTACATACTTAATACAAATCACAATCACAAGCATGTGGAAATCAAAATACGATAATAGCTTTTCTCATCAAATCGTGATAAAAATCACCTCAATAGAAATGCACGTCGCACAGCCACAAAACACAACTCATGTGTATAAAAAGGAGACTAGGCAATAAAACTCATATAAAACTCGTCATGCACATCATAATAAATCTTCTCTGGGTGTGCATCCCAGGCATCCTTCAAATAGAGAAATGTCGACAATATGGTCGTGATAGTGTATTGGTCTTACGTGTTACCGGATGAAGGCCCAGACTTACATGCTACCAAAGCAATGCCTCTCCTCATGCACACTATCGATCTTACATGCTACCAAAACAAGGCCACCTAGCGTTACCAAAACGGGGGTCATCTCTCGTTACCAAAACGGAGGCATCTCTCGTTACCAAAACGGAGGAATATCGGACTTATATGTTACCAAAGCAATGCCTCCCAACGCTACCAAAGCGAAGAATAATATCGGCTTTACATGCTACCAAAGCAATGCCTCCCAACGCTACCAAAGCAAGGAATAATATCGGCCTTACATGCTACCAAAGCAATGCCTGATGTGTATTCAACATGACACGCCTAAGTCTCAATCATTAGCCATTATCATATAAAACGTCTTGCCTTCACGTAAAACTCATAATGGTTTTCTCTCATAAATCTCATTTAAAACATGTGTACTCAACACAAAACATGTTAAAACCAAGTTCCAACCGGCAAAACCACGCACACATTTCTCAATCTCAGTACACCTTAACGTAGAGCCCAAATATCTTTTCACGTTTTAAACACAAAACGGTTGCAAAACATTTTCACGCTTAGTTAATAACTCATAAAAGTTGGGCCCCAATCAGCTATAAAATCGTGTGCACTACTCATTCACAACTCATAAAAACATGATTGTTTGCTCAAATCAATTTTCATGCTACAATTAACATCAAAACACATACACAAACGAGTTTTAGTTTTTCCCTTACCTCTTTACACCTCGTATAGTGCAATCGTTCCCCCGTATCACGGACTAGTCTCGCATTCCTCTCTGGAACTCCCGAACTGTCCAAACGATGTTAAAAACATCAATAACCCAACTCAATCGCATTATTGAGCACACATTTGCTCATTTTCTCATTAACACCTCAATTAACTCAATTTTCACAATTCTATCACAATTCACATTCTCATCCACTACATCTCAAAATTCTACATTTCTCATACCATATTCCATGATAAATTCACCACATTGTCTCAATTCTAATTTATAACCATAATTCTTAAAATTAACACAATTGCATAATAATATCTCTACTCCAACAAAATCTCTACTCCAACAAAATCATAGTTTCATCAATCCCTAATCATTTTTCAACTATTTCATCACAATGCCCATGCTCACAATCACCAAGAATTACTTCAAAATCAAAGATCGAGATTTAAAAAATTATCCAAAACTTATGGAGTGCTTAACTCTTGCCTCGATTCAATCCGTCTTTCGATTTTCAAGTATGTTGTTCTCCTTTAGATAAGGAACAACTGTCCTTCTTGCTACAACCTTCGATTCGGACAAAAATGAGTGTTTTGGAGGGGAGAGAAAGCTAGGGTTCAAAAATGGCGATTTGGGAGAGAGAGATTGATTTCCAGGAAAACAAAGGGGTCTTTATATAGATTAAAGGTAGGAGATCGATCTGGCTCTTGATGAGATCGATCTGCATTTGAATTTGGGGATGATTTAGGGCAATTTTATGCATAGGAGATCGATCTCTTAATGGCTTTATGAGATCGATCTGCTCCAATTATGAGATCGATCTCTAGTTTACAGAATGCTTCACGAGATCGATCTACTCCTTGAGGAGATCGATCTTCTCCTTATAGAATACTTCATGAGATCGATTTCTTCCTCATGAGATCGATCTCTTCATTAAAGAATCATAAAGAGATCGATCTTCTTCCATTGGAGATCGATCTGCTCACTTAATTTCCTCATTCCTTGTCACTTTGGCCTACCAGATCGATCTTCTCTTCTCTGAGATCAATCTTTCCTCATAGCTTCCCACTTAACATAAAATCTCCACATATAATGGACATAGTTTACTCCATTGATTAAATTCTCATTCATTTCTCATTCATCACTTAAAGATCTCATTCCATATCATCTCAATATAGAGGTACATCACATTAGTTCAATTCAATTACACTTCATATTCTCATTACATAATTTAGATATGTACAAAATTCTCAGATCTCACATGTTTAATCTCGATGATTAATTTGTTATTCATGAATAAAACCAACTATCTGAAAAATTACGGTATTTACAATTAGAGAGCCAACAATTGGTTTCAAAGTAGGGCTCTAAGGATTAGGTTTAATCACATTAGAGCATAAAATATCCTTATTTATTGTTTACTGCTTAAATGCTTGTTGTTAAATTATTTGTCATTTAGTTAGTGTAGGTTGCAATTAAGTTGCAAAAAGATTTTCCAAAGCAAAAGGAATTATAAATCGATTCACCCTTCTCCGTTTATTAGAGAACCAACAAAATTTTTAAAAAGTCACGAATGATTGATACTTGAAAATATTTTTTTAAAAATATTTATGCATTTACATGATTATAGGGATTAAATTAGTTGTTAATATTTAGGGATTTGATGTTTATTTTTCTCATTCATAGGTTGTATTTTTTTTCTATTTAAACCTACGTCCTCTAGCAGTAAAGACAATGATAATAGAATAATTCCCTCCTCAAATCTATTTCAAGCAAATTTGTTTCAATAAGTATCAATCGCTTTAGACCGTTAGATTTCATATAATGGTTTATAAGTATTATTGGTTAGACTCTTGGTTTTTAGATCCTAGTATACAATTGTTATTGATTGGTGGATTGTGTTACGTGAGACAAGTTGGTTTTATATTGCATGGGGTTGAGACTAGGTTGTTGTTCTTTAGAATTGGTTTTGGGTATATGTAAGGAGATGTCAGGGATGAGCCAATGTTCATAGATGATACGATCAAATTGGAGATATGTATGCAGCTTAATTGACTAAAACACCATTTTTTTATATATAATCTAAAATTTACAAATACATTTGGCAAATAAAATCTGTGAATTTATCATAACAATGATTTCAAATTAAAAATTAAATAATATCGATCCAATGTAAAAGTTTTATAAACGAATCACATAAAATAATTTAATAAAAATAATATTTATAATTATAAAAAGCAATGAATTAGATTAAAAAAAATAGGATTCATTTACATTTATAACTTTCAAAATTCATTAACATTTTCATTCATTCACATTAATAATTTATTAAGATATAAATATAGTAAAAAACTATGTTCTTACTATAAAATATTAAAATAAATAAATTTCACATCGACTTTGAAAAGTCGCCGCAATTCTTGTAAGATTTTGAAACCTTTTTTTTTCACAAAGAATAAGATACAGATATCTGAATAAATTTTGTGACATTATATTAAACTTAACAAAAAAATTAATTTGACAACTACTGTGAAAAGGAAAAGATTAAATTAATAGATATTGCACATTTTTAGACCTTTGAAAGCTAGTTCATTTAGAAGTTGTTTTTAAAGCAAAACCTAGTAATAATCAAATGGTAGGCCCTATTCTTTAAACTAGTTATTTCTTATCCACATAATTATATTTTTTTAAGTTTTAATTTTGTATGTAAAATTCGATTTTTCTGCTAATTAAAAAACATAAGGAAACAAACAAAAATTAAACGTAATGTCGAGAAATCAGAAAATAGGAAAAACCAGGATAAAAACCAAACAAATTGAGATAATTAACTTTCACATCAGACCGAAAAAATTTTAAAAAAAAATGGAAGGAAAAAATTAAACAACTACTTTTCTATCTAGCACCCTCATGCACCGAACACGTATCCCACATGGAAAAAAAGATACTCGATAACGTGCCTTATATACAAACAAACTAGAACACCGAGAAATTAAAAGTGGTTCACACATGCATCGACGGAAAAGAACAACAATATTAACATTTTGACAAGGCACTTGGGCACTTGTAGCACTTGTAAGAAAAGTATGAGGTCGCGACGTATATTTTTTTTACCTCGAATTTCTCGTTGGATCGAGAAAATCGGAGCGGGACGCATGGAGAAGGGATGGCATGAAATAAAAATTCGACGCGCAAAAAGACGGGTGCGATCATACCAGCACTAATGCACCGGATCCTATCAGAACTCCGCAGTTAAGCGTGCTTGGGCGAGAGTAGTACTAGGATGGGTGACCTCCTGGGAAGTCCTCGTGTTGCACCCCTTTTCTTTTTCGATTCTCTTATTCGATATTTTGCTTCGGGGGGCACTTGTAAGAAAAGTATGAGGTCGCGACGTATATTTTTTTTACCTCGAATTTCTCGTTGGATCGAGAAAATCGGAGCGGGACGCATGGAGAAGGGATGGCAAGAAATAAAAATTCGACGCGCTATAAGACGGGTGCGTTCATACCAGCACTAATGCACCGGATCCCATCAGAACTCCGCAGTTAAGCGTGCTTGGGCGAGAGTAGTACTAGGATGGGTGACCTCCTGGGAAGTCCTCGTGTTGCACCGCTTTTCTTTTTCGATTCTCTTATTCGATATTTTGCTTCGGGGGGCGCTTGTAAGAAAAGTATGAGGTCGCGACGTATATTTTTTTTACCTCGAATTTCTCGTTGGATCGAGAAAATCGGAGCGGGACGCATGGAGAAGGGATGGCAGGAAATAAAAATTCGACGCGCTATAAGACGGGTGCGATCATACCAGCACTAATGCACCGTCAGAACTCCGCAGTTAAGCGTGCTTGGGCGAGAGTAGTACTAGGATGGGTGACCTCCTGGGAAGTCCTCGTGTTGCACCGCTTTTCTTTTTCGATTCTCTTATTCGATATTTTGCTTCGGGGGGCACTTGTAAGAAAAGTATGAGGTCGCGACGTATATTTTTTTACCTCGAATTTCTCGTTGGATCGAGAAAATCGGAGCGGGACGCATGGAGAAGGGATGGCATGAAATAAAAATTCGACGCGCAATAAGACGGCTGCGATCATACCAGCACTAATGCACCGGATCCCATCAGAACTCCGCAGTTAAGCGTGCTTGGGCGAGAGTAGTACTAGGATGGGTGACCTCCTGGGAAGTCCTCGTGTTGCACCCCTTTTCTTTTTCGATTCTCTTATTCGATATTTTGCTTCGGGGGGCACTTGTAAGAAAAGTATGAGGTCGCGACGTATATTTTTTTTACCTCGAATTTCTCGTTGGATCGAGAAAATCGGAGCGGGACGCATGGAGAAGGGATGGCAGGAAATAAAAATTCGACGCGCTATAAGACGGGTGCGATCATACCAGCACTAATGCACCGGATCCCATCAGAACTCCGCAGTTAAGCGTGCTTGGGCGAGAGTAGTACTAGGATGGGTGACCTCCTGGGAAGTCCTCGTGTTGCACCGCTTTTCTTTTTCGATTCTCTTATTCGATATTTTGCTTCGGGGGGCGCTTGTAAGAAAAGTATGAGGTCGCGACGTATATTTTTTTTACCTCGAATTTCTCGTTGGATCGAGAAAATCGGAGCGGGACGCATGGAGAAGGGATGGCAGGAAATAAAAATTCGACGCGCTATAAGACGGGTGCGATCATACCAGCACTAATGCACCGGATCCCATCAGAACTCCGCAGTTAAGCGTGCTTGGGCGAGAGTAGTACTAGGATGGGTGACCTCCTGGGAAGTCCTCGTGTTGCACCGCTTTTCTTTTTCGATTCTCTTATTCGATATTTTGCTTCGGGGGGCGCTTGTAAGAAAAGTATGAGGTCGCGACGTATATTTTTTTTACCTCGAATTTCTCGTTGGATCGAGAAAATCGGAGCGGGACGCATGGAGAAGGGATGGCAGGAAATAAAAATTCGACGCGCTATAAGACGGGTGCGATCATACCAGCACTAATGCACCGGATCCCATCAGAACTCCGAAGTTAAGCGTGCTTGGGCGAGAGTAGTACTAGGATGGGTGACCTCCTGGGAAGTCCTCGTGTTGCACCGCTTTTCTTTTTCGATTCTCTTATTCGATATTTTGCTTCGGGGGACGCTTGTAAGAAAAGTATGACGTCGCGACGTATATTTTTTTTACCTCGAATTTCTCGTTGGATCGAGAAAATCGGAGCGGGACGCATGGAGAAGGGATGGCAGGAAAAAAAAATTCGACGCGCTATAAGACGGGTGCGATCATACCAGCACTAATGCACCGGATCCCATCAGAACTCCGCAGTTAAGCGTGCTTGGGCGAGAGTAGTACTAGGATGGGTGACCTCCTGGGAAGTCCTCGTGTTGCACCGCTTTTCTTTTTCGATTCTCTTATTCGATATTTTGCTTCGCGGGGCACTTGTAAGAAAAGTATGAGGTCGCGACGTATATTTTTTTTACCTCGAATTTCTCGTTGGATCGAGAAAATCGGAACGGGACGCATGGAGAAGGGATGGCAGGAAATAAAAATTCGACGCGCTATAAGACGGGTGCGATCATACCAGCACTAATGCACCGGATCCCATCAGATCTCCGCAGTTAAGCGTGCTTGGGCGAGAGTAGTACTAGGATGGGTGACCTCCTGGGAAGTCCTCGTGTTGCACCGCTTTTCTTTTTCGATTCTCTTATTCGATATTTTGCTTCGGGGGGCGCTTGTAAGAAAAGTATGAGGTCGCGACGTATATTTTTTTTACCTCGAATTTCTCGTTGGATCGAGAAAATCGGAGCGGGACGCATGGAGAAGGGATGGCAGGAAATAAAAATTCGACGCGCTATAAGACGGGTGCGATCATACCAGCACTAATGCACCGGATCCCATCAGAACTCCGCAGTTAAGCGTGCTTGGGCGAGAGTAGTACTAGGATGGGTGACCTCCTGGGAAGTCCTCGTGTTGCACCGCTTTTCTTTTTCGATTCTCTTATTCGATATTTTGCTTCGGGGGGCACTTGTAAGAAAAGTATGAGGTCGCGACGTATATTTTTTTACCTCGAATTTCTCGTTGGATCGAGAAAATCGGAGCGGGACGCATGGAGAAGGGATGGCATGAAATAAAAATTCGACGCGCAATAAGACGGGTGCGATCATACCAGCACTAATGCACCGGATCCCATCAGAACTCCGCAGTTAAGCGTGCTTGGGCGAGAGTAGTACTAGGATGGGTGACCTCCTGGGAAGTCCTCGTGTTGCACCCCTTTTCTTTTTCGATTCTCTTATTCGATATTTTGCTTCGGGGGGCACTTGTAAGAAAAGTATGAGGTCGCGACGTATATTTTTTTTACCTCGAATTTCTCGTTGGATCGAGAAAATCGGAGCGGGACGCATGGAGAAGGGATGGCATGAAATAAAAATTCGACGCGCAATAAGACGGGTGCGATCATACCAGCACTAATGCACCGGATCCCATCAGAACTCCGCAGTTAAGCGTGCTTGGGCGAGAGTAGTACTAGGATGGGTGACCTCCTGGGAAGTCCTCGTGTTGCACCCCTTTTCTTTTTCGATTCTCTTATTCGATATTTTGCTTCGGGGGGCGCTTGTAAGAAAAGTATGAGGTCGCGACGTATATTTTTTTTACCTCGAATTTCTCGTTGGATCGAGAAAATCGGAGCGGGACGCATGGAGAAGGGATGGCATGAAATAAAAATTCGATGCGCAAAAAGACGGGTGCGATCATACCAGCACTAATGCACCGGATCCTATCAGAACTCCGCAGTTAAGCGTGCTTGGGCGAGAGTAGTACTAGGATGGGTGACCTCCTGGGAAGTCCTCGTGTTGCACCCCTTTTCTTTTTCGATTCTCTTATTCGATATTTTGCTTCGGGGGGCACTTGTAAGAAAAGTATGAGGTCGCGACGTATATTTTTTTTACGTCGAATTTCTCGTTGGATCGAGAAAATCGGAGCGGGACGCATGGAGAAGGGATGGCAAGAAATAAAAATTCGACGCGCTATAAGACGGGTGCGATCATACCAGCACTAATGCACCGGATCCCATCAGAACTCCGCAGTTAAGCGTGCTTGGGCGAGAGTAGTACTAGGATGGGTGACCTCCTGGGAAGTCCTCGTGTTGCACCGCTTTTCTTTTTCGATTCTCTTATTCGATATTTTGCTTCGGGGGGCGCTTGTAAGAAAAGTATGAGGTCGCGACGTATATTTTTTTTACCTCGAATTTCTCGTTGGATCGAGAAAATCGGAGCGGGACGCATGGAGAAGGGATGGCAGGAAATAAAAATTCGACGCGCTATAAGACGGGTGCGATCATACCAGCACTAATGCACCGTCAGAACTCCGCAGTTAAGCGTGCTTGGGCGAGAGTAGTACTAGGATGGGTGACCTCCTGGGAAGTCCTCGTGTTGCACCGCTTTTCTTTTTCGATTCTCTTATTCGATATTTTGCTTCGGGGGGCACTTGTAAGAAAAGTATGAGGTCGCGACGTATATTTTTTTTACCTCGAATTTCTCGTTGGATCGAGAAAATCGGAGCGGGACGCATGGAGAAGGGATGGCATGAAATAAAAATTCGACGCGCAATAAGACGGGTGCGATCATACCAGCACTAATGCACCGGATCCCATCAGAACTCCGCAGTTAAGCGTGCTTGGGCGAGAGTAGTACTAGGATGGGTGACCTCCTGGGAAGTCCTCGTGTTGCACCGCTTTTCTTTTTCGATTCTCTTATTCGATATTTTGCTTCGGGGGGCGCTTGTAAGAAAAGTATGAGGTCGCGACGTATATTTTTTTTACCTCGAATTTCTCGTTGGATCGAGAAAATCGGAGCGGGACGCATGGAGAAGGGATGGCAGGAAATAAAAATTCGACGCGCTATAAGACGGGTGCGATCATACCAGCACTAATGCACCGTCAGAACTCCGCAGTTAAGCGTGCTTGGGCGAGAGTAGTACTAGGATGGGTGACCTCCTGGGAAGTCCTCGTGTTGCACCGCTTTTCTTTTTCGATTCTCTTATTCGATATTTTGCTTCGGGGGGCACTTGTAAGAAAAGTATGAGGTCGCGACGTATATTTTTTTTACCTCGAATTTCTCGTTGGATCGAGAAAATCGGAGCGGGACGCATGGAGAAGGGATGGCATGAAATAAAAATTCGACGCGCAATAAGACGGGTGCGATCATACCAGCACTAATGCACCGGATCCCATCAGAACTCCGCAGTTAAGCGTGCTTGGGCGAGAGTAGTACTAGGATGGGTGACCTCCTGGGAAGTCCTCGTGTTGCACCCCTTTTCTTTTTCGATTCTCTTATTCGATATTTTGCTTCGGGGGGCACTTGTAAGAAAAGTATGAGGTCGCGACGTATATTTTTTTTACCTCGAATTTCTCGTTGGATCGAGAAAATCGGAGCGGGACGCATGGAGAAGGGATGGCATGAAATAAAAATTCGACGCGCAATAAGACGGGTGCGATCATACCAGCACTAATGCACCGGATCCCATCAGAACTCCGCAGTTAAGCGTGCTTGGGCGAGAGTAGTACTAGGATGGGTGACCTCCTGGGAAGTCCTCGTGTTGCACCGCTTTTCTTTTTCGATTCTCTTATTCGATATTTTGCTTCGGGGGGCGCTTGTAAGAAAAGTATGAGGTCGCGACGTATATTTTTTTTACCTCGAATTTCTCGTTGGATCGAGAAAATCGGAGCGGGACGCATGGAGAAGGGATGGCAGGAAATAAAAATTCGACGCGCTATAAGACGGGTGCGATCATACCAGCACTAATGCACCGTCAGAACTCCGCAGTTAAGCGTGCTTGGGCGAGAGTAGTACTAGGATGGGTGACCTCCTGGGAAGTCCTCGTGTTGCACCGCTTTTCTTTTTCGATTCTCTTATTCGATATTTTGCTTCGGGGGGCACTTGTAAGAAAAGTATGAGGTCGCGACGTATATTTTTTTACCTCGAATTTCTCGTTGGATCGAGAAAATCGGAGCGGGACGCATGGAGAAGGGATGGCATGAAATAAAAATTCGACGCGCAATAAGACGGCTGCGATCATACCAGCACTAATGCACCGGATCCCATCAGAACTCCGCAGTTAAGCGTGCTTGGGCGAGAGTAGTACTAGGATGGGTGACCTCCTGGGAAGTCCTCGTGTTGCACCCCTTTTCTTTTTCGATTCTCTTATTCGATATTTTGCTTCGGGGGGCACTTGTAAGAAAAGTATGAGGTCGCGACGTATATTTTTTTTACCTCGAATTTCTCGTTGGATCGAGAAAATCGGAGCGGGACGCATGGAGAAGGGATGGCAGGAAATAAAAATTCGACGCGCTATAAGACGGGTGCGATCATACCAGCACTAATGCACCGGATCCCATCAGAACTCCGCAGTTAAGCGTGCTTGGGCGAGAGTAGTACTAGGATGGGTGACCTCCTGGGAAGTCCTCGTGTTGCACCGCTTTTCTTTTTCGATTCTCTTATTCGATATTTTGCTTCGGGGGGCGCTTGTAAGAAAAGTATGAGGTCGCGACGTATATTTTTTTTACCTCGAATTTCTCGTTGGATCGAGAAAATCGGAGCGGGACGCATGGAGAAGGGATGGCAGGAAATAAAAATTCGACGCGCTATAAGACGGGTGCGATCATACCAGCACTAATGCACCGGATCCCATCAGAACTCCGCAGTTAAGCGTGCTTGGGCGAGAGTAGTACTAGGATGGGTGACCTCCTGGGAAGTCCTCGTGTTGCACCGCTTTTCTTTTTCGATTCTCTTATTCGATATTTTGCTTCGGGGGGCGCTTGTAAGAAAAGTATGAGGTCGCGACGTATATTTTTTTTACCTCGAATTTCTCGTTGGATCGAGAAAATCGGAGCGGGACGCATGGAGAAGGGATGGCAGGAAATAAAAATTCGACGCGCTATAAGACGGGTGCGATCATACCAGCACTAATGCACCGGATCCCATCAGAACTCCGAAGTTAAGCGTGCTTGGGCGAGAGTAGTACTAGGATGGGTGACCTCCTGGGAAGTCCTCGTGTTGCACCGCTTTTCTTTTTCGATTCTCTTATTCGATATTTTGCTTCGGGGGACGCTTGTAAGAAAAGTATGACGTCGCGACGTATATTTTTTTTACCTCGAATTTCTCGTTGGATCGAGAAAATCGGAGCGGGACGCATGGAGAAGGGATGGCAGGAAATAAAAATTCGACGCGCTATAAGACGGGTGCGATCATACCAGCACTAATGCACCGGATCCCATCAGAACTCCGCAGTTAAGCGTGCTTGGGCGAGAGTAGTACTAGGATGGGTGACCTCCTGGGAAGTCCTCGTGTTGCACCGCTTTTCTTTTTCGATTCTCTTATTCGATATTTTGCTTCGCGGGGCACTTGTAAGAAAAGTATGAGGTCGCGACGTATATTTTTTTTACCTCGAATTTCTCGTTGGATCGAGAAAATCGGAACGGGACGCATGGAGAAGGGATGGCAGGAAATAAAAATTCGACGCGCTATAAGACGGGTGCGATCATACCAGCACTAATGCACCGGATCCCATCAGAACTCCGCAGTTAAGCGTGCTTGGGCGAGAGTAGTACTAGGATGGGTGACCTCCTGGGAAGTCCTCGTGTTGCACCGCTTTTCTTTTTCGATTCTCTTATTCGATATTTTGCTTCGGGGGGCGCTTGTAAGAAAAGTATGAGGTCGCGACGTATATTTTTTTTACCTCGAATTTCTCGTTGGATCGAGAAAATCGGAGCGGGACGCATGGAGAAGGGATGGCAGGAAATAAAAATTCGACGCGCTATAAGACGGGTGCGATCATACCAGCACTAATGCACCGGATCCCATCAGAACTCCGCAGTTAAGCGTGCTTGGGCGAGAGTAGTACTAGGATGGGTGACCTCCTGGGAAGTCCTCGTGTTGCACCGCTTTTCTTTTTCGATTCTCTTATTCGATATTTTGCTTCGGGGGGCACTTGTAAGAAAAGTATGAGGTCGCGACGTATATTTTTTTACCTCGAATTTCTCGTTGGATCGAGAAAATCGGAGCGGGACGCATGGAGAAGGGATGGCAAGAAATAAAAATTCGACGCGCTATAAGACGGGTGCGATCATACCAGCACTAATGCACCGGATCCCATCAGAACTCCGCAGTTAAGCGTGCTTGGGCGAGAGTAGTACTAGGATGGGTGACCTCCTGGGAAGTCCTCGTGTTGCACCGCTTTTCTTTTTCGATTCTCTTATTCGATATTTTGCTTCGGGGGGCGCTTGTAAGAAAAGTATGAGGTCGCGACGTATATTTTTTTTACCTCGAATTTCTCGTTGGATCGAGAAAATCGGAGCGGGACGCATGGAGAAGGGATGGCAGGAAATAAAAATTCGACGCGCTATAAGACGGGTGCGATCATACCAGCACTAATGCACCGTCAGAACTCCGCAGTTAAGCGTGCTTGGGCGAGAGTAGTACTAGGATGGGTGACCTCCTGGGAAGTCCTCGTGTTGCACCGCTTTTCTTTTTCGATTCTCTTATTCGATATTTTGCTTCGGGGGGCACTTGTAAGAAAAGTATGAGGTCGCGACGTATATTTTTTTTACCTCGAATTTCTCGTTGGATCGAGAAAATCGGAGCGGGACGCATGGAGAAGGGATGGCATGAAATAAAAATTCGACGCGCAAAAAGACGGGTGCGATCATACCAGCACTAATGCACCGGATCCTATCAGAACTCCGCAGTTAAGCGTGCTTGGGCGAGAGTAGTACTAGGATGGGTGACCTCCTGGGAAGTCCTCGTGTTGCACCCCTTTTCTTTTTCGATTCTCTTATTCGATATTTTGCTTCGGGGGGCACTTGTAAGAAAAGTATGAGGTCGCGACGTATATTTTTTTTACCTCGAATTTCTCGTTGGATCGAGAAAATCGGAGCGGGACGCATGGAGAAGGGATGGCAAGAAATAAAAATTCGACGAGCTATAAGACGGGTGCGATCATACCAGCACTAATGCACCGGATCCCATCAGAACTCCGCAGTTAAGCGTGCTTGGGCGAGAGTAGTACTAGGATGGGTGACCTCCTGGGAAGTCCTCGTGTTGCACCGCTTTTCTTTTTCGATTCTCTTATTCGATATTTTGCTTCGGGGGGCGCTTGTAAGAAAAGTATGAGGTCGCGACGTATATTTTTTTTACCTCGAATTTCTCGTTGGATCGAGAAAATCGGAGCGGGACGCATGGAGAAGGGATGGCAGGAAATAAAAATTCGACGCGCTATAAGACGGGTGCGATCATACCAGCACTAATGCACCGTCAGAACTCCGCAGTTAAGCGTGCTTGGGCGAGAGTAGTACTAGGATGGGTGACCTCCTGGGAAGTCCTCGTGTTGCACCGCTTTTCTTTTTCGATTCTCTTATTCGATATTTTGCTTCGGGGGGCACTTGTAAGAAAAGTATGAGGTCGCGACGTATATTTTTTTACCTCGAATTTCTCGTTGGATCGAGAAAATCGGAGCGGGACGCATGGAGAAGGGATGGCATGAAATAAAAATTCGACGCGCAATAAGACGGCTGCGATCATACCAGCACTAATGCACCGGATCCCATCAGAACTCCGCAGTTAAGCGTGCTTGGGCGAGAGTAGTACTAGGATGGGTGACCTCCTGGGAAGTCCTCGTGTTGCACCCCTTTTCTTTTTCGATTCTCTTATTCGATATTTTGCTTCGGGGGGCACTTGTAAGAAAAGTATGAGGTCGCGACGTATATTTTTTTTACCTCGAATTTCTCGTTGGATCGAGAAAATCGGAGCGGGACGCATGGAGAAGGGATGGCAGGAAATAAAAATTCGACGCGCTATAAGACGGGTGCGATCATACCAGCACTAATGCACCGGATCCCATCAGAACTCCGCAGTTAAGCGTGCTTGGGCGAGAGTAGTACTAGGATGGGTGACCTCCTGGGAAGTCCTCGTGTTGCACCGCTTTTCTTTTTCGATTCTCTTATTCGATATTTTGCTTCGGGGGGCGCTTGTAAGAAAAGTATGAGGTCGCGACGTATATTTTTTTTACCTCGAATTTCTCGTTGGATCGAGAAAATCGGAGCGGGACGCATGGAGAAGGGATGGCAGGAAATAAAAATTCGACGCGCTATAAGACGGGTGCGATCATACCAGCACTAATGCACCGGATCCCATCAGAACTCCGCAGTTAAGCGTGCTTGGGCGAGAGTAGTACTAGGATGGGTGACCTCCTGGGAAGTCCTCGTGTTGCACCGCTTTTCTTTTTCGATTCTCTTATTCGATATTTTGCTTCGGGGGGCGCTTGTAAGAAAAGTATGAGGTCGCGACGTATATTTTTTTTACCTCGAATTTCTCGTTGGATCGAGAAAATCGGAGCGGGACGCATGGAGAAGGGATGGCAGGAAATAAAAATTCGACGCGCTATAAGACGGGTGCGATCATACCAGCACTAATGCACCGGATCCCATCAGAACTCCGAAGTTAAGCGTGCTTGGGCGAGAGTAGTACTAGGATGGGTGACCTCCTGGGAAGTCCTCGTGTTGCACCGCTTTTCTTTTTCGATTCTCTTATTCGATATTTTGCTTCGGGGGACGCTTGTAAGAAAAGTATGACGTCGCGACGTATATTTTTTTTACCTCGAATTTCTCGTTGGATCGAGAAAATCGGAGCGGGACGCATGGAGAAGGGATGGCAGGAAATAAAAATTCGACGCGCTATAAGACGGGTGCGATCATACCAGCACTAATGCACCGGATCCCATCAGAACTCCGCAGTTAAGCGTGCTTGGGCGAGAGTAGTACTAGGATGGGTGACCTCCTGGGAAGTCCTCGTGTTGCACCGCTTTTCTTTTTCGATTCTCTTATTCGATATTTTGCTTCGCGGGGCACTTGTAAGAAAAGTATGAGGTCGCGACGTATATTTTTTTTACCTCGAATTTCTCGTTGGATCGAGAAAATCGGAACGGGACGCATGGAGAAGGGATGGCAGGAAATAAAAATTCGACGCGCTATAAGACGGGTGCGATCATACCAGCACTAATGCACCGGATCCCATCAGAACTCCGCAGTTAAGCGTGCTTGGGCGAGAGTAGTACTATGATGGGTGACCTCCTGGGAAGTCCTCGTGTTGCACCGCTTTTCTTTTTCGATTCTCTTATTCGATATTTTGCTTCGGGGGGCGCTTGTAAGAAAAGTATGAGGTCGCGACGTATATTTTTTTTACCTCGAATTTCTCGTTGGATCGAGAAAATCGGAGCGGGACGCATGGAGAAGGGATGGCAGGAAATAAAAATTCGACGCGCTATAAGACGGGTGCGATCATACCAGCACTAATGCACCGGATCCCATCAGAACTCCGCAGTTAAGCGTGCTTGGGCGAGAGTAGTACTAGGATGGGTGACCTCCTGGGAAGTCCTCGTGTTGCACCGCTTTTCTTTTTCGATTCTCTTATTCGATATTTTGCTTCGGGGGGCACTTGTAAGAAAAGTATGAGGTCGCGACGTATATTTTTTTACCTCGAATTTCTCGTTGGATCGAGAAAATCGGAGCGGGACGCATGGAGAAGGGATGGCATGAAATAAAAATTCGACGCGCAATAAGACGGGTGCGATCATACCAGCACTAATGCACCGGATCCCATCAGAACTCCGCAGTCAAGCGTGCTTGGGCGAGAGTAGTACTAGGATGGGTGACCTCCTGGGAAGTCCTCGTGTTGCACCCCTTTTCTTTTTCGATTCTCTTATTCGATATTTTGCTTCGGGGGGCACTTGTAAGAAAAGTATGAGGTCGCGACGTATATTTTTTTTACCTCGAATTTCTCGTTGGATCGAGAAAATCGGAGCGGGACGCATGGAGAAGGGATGGCATGAAATAAAAATTCGACGCGCAATAAGACGGGTGCGATCATACCAGCACTAATGCACCGGATCCCATCAGAACTCCGCAGTTAAGCGTGCTTGGGCGAGAGTAGTACTAGGATGGGTGACCTCCTGGGAAGTCCTCGTGTTGCACCCCTTTTCTTTTTCGATTCTCTTATTCGATATTTTGCTTCGGGGGGCGCTTGTAAGAAAAGTATGAGGTCGCGACGTATATTTTTTTTACCTCGAATTTCTCGTTGGATCGAGAAAATCGGAGCGGGACGCATGGAGAAGGGATGGCATGAAATAAAAATTCGATGCGCAAAAAGACGGGTGCGATCATACCAGCACTAATGCACCGGATCCTATCAGAACTCCGCAGTTAAGCGTGCTTGGGCGAGAGTAGTACTAGGATGGGTGACCTCCTGGGAAGTCCTCGTGTTGCACCCCTTTTCTTTTTCGATTCTCTTATTCGATATTTTGCTTCGGGGGGCACTTGTAAGAAAAGTATGAGGTCGCGACGTATATTTTTTTTACGTCGAATTTCTCGTTGGATCGAGAAAATCGGAGCGGGACGCATGGAGAAGGGATGGCAAGAAATAAAAATTCGACGCGCTATAAGACGGGTGCGATCATACCAGCACTAATGCACCGGATCCCATCAGAACTCCGCAGTTAAGCGTGCTTGGGCGAGAGTAGTACTAGGATGGGTGACCTCCTGGGAAGTCCTCGTGTTGCACCGCTTTTCTTTTTCGATTCTCTTATTCGATATTTTGCTTCGGGGGGCGCTTGTAAGAAAAGTATGAGGTCGCGACGTATATTTTTTTTACCTCGAATTTCTCGTTGGATCGAGAAAATCGGAGCGGGACGCATGGAGAAGGGATGGCAGGAAATAAAAATTCGACGCGCTATAAGACGGGTGCGATCATACCAGCACTAATGCACCGTCAGAACTCCGCAGTTAAGCGTGCTTGGGCGAGAGTAGTACTAGGATGGGTGACCTCCTGGGAAGTCCTCGTGTTGCACCGCTTTTCTTTTTCGATTCTCTTATTCGATATTTTGCTTCGGGGGGCACTTGTAAGAAAAGTATGAGGTCGCGACGTATATTTTTTTTACCTCGAATTTCTCGTTGGATCGAGAAAATCGGAGCGGGACGCATGGAGAAGGGATGGCATGAAATAAAAATTCGACGCGCAATAAGACGGGTGCGATCATACCAGCACTAACGCACCGGATCCCATCAGAACTCCGCAGTTAAGCGTGCTTGGGCGAGAGTAGTACTAGGATGGGTGACCTCCTGGGAAGTCCTCGTGTTGCACCGCTTTTCTTTTTCGATTCTCTTATTCGATATTTTGCTTCGGGGGGCGCTTGTAAGAAAAGTATGAGGTCGCGACGTATATTTTTTTTACCTCGAATTTCTCGTTGGATCGAGAAAATCGGAGCGGGACGCATGGAGAAGGGATGGCAGGAAATAAAAATTCGACGCGCTATAAGACGGGTGCGATCATACCAGCACTAATGCACCGTCAGAACTCCGCAGTTAAGCGTGCTTGGGCGAGAGTAGTACTAGGATGGGTGACCTCCTGGGAAGTCCTCGTGTTGCACCGCTTTTCTTTTTCGATTCTCTTATTCGATATTTTGCTTCGGGGGGCACTTGTAAGAAAAGTATGAGGTCGCGACGTATATTTTTTTTACCTCGAATTTCTCGTTGGATCGAGAAAATCGGAGCGGGACGCATGGAGAAGGGATGGCATGAAATAAAAATTCGACGCGCAATAAGACGGGTGCGATCATACCAGCACTAATGCACCGGATCCCATCAGAACTCCGCAGTTAAGCGTGCTTGGGCGAGAGTAGTACTAGGATGGGTGACCTCCTGGGAAGTCCTCGTGTTGCACCCCTTTTCTTTTTCGATTCTCTTATTCGATATTTTGCTTCGGGGGGCACTTGTAAGAAAAGTATGAGGTCGCGACGTATATTTTTTTTACCTCGAATTTCTCGTTGGATCGAGAAAATCGGAGCGGGACGCATGGAGAAGGGATGGCATGAAATAAAAATTCGACGCGCAATAAGACGGGTGCGATCATACCAGCACTAATGCACCGGATCCCATCAGAACTCCGCAGTTAAGCGTGCTTGGCCGAGAGTAGTACTAGGATGGATGACCTCCTGGGAAGTCCTCGTGTTGCACCCCTTTTCTTTTTCGATTCTCTTATTCGATATTTTGCTTCGGGGGGCGCTTGTAAGAAAAGTATGAGGTCGCGACGTATATTTTTTTTACCTCGAATTTCTCGTTGGATCGAGAAAATCGGAGCGGGACGCATGGAGAAGGGATGGCATGAAATAAAAATTCGACGCGCTATAAGACGGGTGCGATCATACCAGCACTAATGCACCGGATCCCATCAGAACTCCGCAGTTAAGCGTGCTTGGGCGAGAGTAGTACTAGGATGGGTGACCTCCTGGGAAGTCCTCGTGTTGCACCGCTTTTCTTTTTCGATTCTCTTATTCGATATTTTGCTTCGGGGGGGCACTTGTAAGAAAAGTATGAGGTCGCGACGTATATTTTTTTTACCTCGAATTTCTCGTTGGATCGAGAAAATCAGAGCGGGACGCATGGAGAAGGGATGGCATGAAATAAAAATTCGACGCGCAATAAGACGAGTGCGATCATACCAGCACTAATGCACCGGATCCCATCAGAACTCCGCAGTTAAGCGTGCTTGGGCGAGAGTAGTACTAGGATGGGTGACCTCCTGGGAAGTCCTCGTGTTGCACCCCTTTTCTTTTTCGATTCTCTTATTCGATATTTTGCTTCGGGGGGCACTTGTAAGAAAAGTATGAGGTCGCGACGTATATTTTTTTTACCTCGAATTTCTCGTTGGATCGAGAAAATCGGAGCGGGACGCATGGAGAAGGGATGGCAGGAAATAAAAATTCGACGCGCTATAAGACGGGTGCGATCATACCAGCACTAATGCACCGGATCCCATCAGAACTCCGCAGTTAAGCGTGCTTGGGCGAGAGTAGTACTAGGATGGGTGACCTCCTGGGAAGTCCTCGTGTTGCACCGCTTTTCTTTTTCGATTCTCTTATTCGATATTTTGCTTCGGGGGGCACTTGTAAGAAAAGTATGAGGTCGCGACGTATATTTTTTTTACCTCGAATTTCTCGTTGGATCGAGAAAATCGGAGCGGGACGCATGGAGAAGGGATGGCAGGAAATAAAAATTCGACGCGCTATAAGACGGGTGCGATCATACCAGCACTAATGCACCGGATCCCATCAGAACTCCGCAGTTAAGCGTGCTTGGGCGAGAGTAGTACTAGGATGGGTGACCTCCTGGGAAGTCCTCGTGTTGCACCGCTTTTCTTTTTCGATTCTCTTATTCGATATTTTGCTTCGGGGGGCACTTGTAAGAAAAGTATGAGGTCGCGACGTATATTTTTTTTACCTCGAATTTCTCGTTGGATCGAGAAAATCGGAGCGGGACGCATGGAGAAGGGATGGCAGGAAATAAAAATTCGACGCGCTATAAGACGGGTGCGATCATACCAGCACTAATGCACCGTCAGAACTCCGCAGTTAAGCGTGCTTGGGCGAGAGTAGTACTAGGATGGGTGACCTCCTGGGAAGTCCTCGTGTTGCACCGCTTTTCTTTTTCGATTCTCTTATTCGATATTTTGCTTCGGGGGGCACTTGTAAGAAAAGTATGAGGTCGCGACGTATATTTTTTTTACCTCGAATTTCTCGTTGGATCGAGAAAATCGGAGCGGGACGCATGGAGAAGGGATGGCATGAAATAAAAATTCGACGCGCAATAAGACGGGTGCGATCATACCAGCACTAACGCACCGGATCCCATCAGAACTCCGCAGTTAAGCGTGCTTGGGCGAGAGTAGTACTAGGATGGGTGACCTCCTGGGAAGTCCTCGTGTTGCACCGCTTTTCTTTTTCGATTCTCTTATTCGATATTTTGCTTCGGGGGGCGCTTGTAAGAAAAGTATGAGGTCGCGACGTATATTTTTTTTACCTCGAATTTCTCGTTGGATCGAGAAAATCGGAGCGGGACGCATGGAGAAGGGATGGCAGGAAATAAAAATTCGACGCGCTATAAGACGGGTGCGATCATACCAGCACTAATGCACCGTCAGAACTCCGCAGTTAAGCGTGCTTGGGCGAGAGTAGTACTAGGATGGGTGACCTCCTGGGAAGTCCTCGTGTTGCACCGCTTTTCTTTTTCGATTCTCTTATTCGATATTTTGCTTCGGGGGGCACTTGTAAGAAAAGTATGAGGTCGCGACGTATATTTTTTTTACCTCGAATTTCTCGTTGGATCGAGAAAATCGGAGCGGGACGCATGGAGAAGGGATGGCATGAAATAAAAATTCGACGCGCAATAAGACGGGTGCGATCATACCAGCACTAATGCACCGGATCCCATCAGAACTCCGCAGTTAAGCGTGCTTGGGCGAGAGTAGTACTAGGATGGGTGACCTCCTGGGAAGTCCTCGTGTTGCACCCCTTTTCTTTTTCGATTCTCTTATTCGATATTTTGCTTCGGGGGGCACTTGTAAGAAAAGTATGAGGTCGCGACGTATATTTTTTTTACCTCGAATTTCTCGTTGGATCGAGAAAATCGGAGCGGGACGCATGGAGAAGGGATGGCATGAAATAAAAATTCGACGCGCAATAAGACGGGTGCGATCATACCAGCACTAATGCACCGGATCCCATCAGAACTCCGCAGTTAAGCGTGCTTGGCCGAGAGTAGTACTAGGATGGATGACCTCCTGGGAAGTCCTCGTGTTGCACCCCTTTTCTTTTTCGATTCTCTTATTCGATATTTTGCTTCGGGGGGCGCTTGTAAGAAAAGTATGAGGTCGCGACGTATATTTTTTTTACCTCGAATTTCTCGTTGGATCGAGAAAATCGGAGCGGGACGCATGGAGAAGGGATGGCATGAAATAAAAATTCGACGCGCTATAAGACGGGTGCGATCATACCAGCACTAATGCACCGGATCCCATCAGAACTCCGCAGTTAAGCGTGCTTGGGCGAGAGTAGTACTAGGATGGGTGACCTCCTGGGAAGTCCTCGTGTTGCACCGCTTTTCTTTTTCGATTCTCTTATTCGATATTTTGCTTCGGGGGGGCACTTGTAAGAAAAGTATGAGGTCGCGACGTATATTTTTTTTACCTCGAATTTCTCGTTGGATCGAGAAAATCAGAGCGGGACGCATGGAGAAGGGATGGCATGAAATAAAAATTCGACGCGCAATAAGACGAGTGCGATCATACCAGCACTAATGCACCGGATCCCATCAGAACTCCGCAGTTAAGCGTGCTTGGGCGAGAGTAGTACTAGGATGGGTGACCTCCTGGGAAGTCCTCGTGTTGCACCCCTTTTCTTTTTCGATTCTCTTATTCGATATTTTGCTTCGGGGGGCACTTGTAAGAAAAGTATGAGGTCGCGACGTATATTTTTTTTACCTCGAATTTCTCGTTGGATCGAGAAAATCGGAGCGGGACGCATGGAGAAGGGATGGCAGGAAATAAAAATTCGACGCGCTATAAGACGGGTGCGATCATACCAGCACTAATGCACCGGATCCCATCAGAACTCCGCAGTTAAGCGTGCTTGGGCGAGAGTAGTACTAGGATGGGTGACCTCCTGGGAAGTCCTCGTGTTGCACCGCTTTTCTTTTTCGATTCTCTTATTCGATATTTTGCTTCGGGGGGCACTTGTAAGAAAAGTATGAGGTCGCGACGTATATTTTTTTTACCTCGAATTTCTCGTTGGATCGAGAAAATCGGAGCGGGACGCATGGAGAAGGGATGGCATGAAATAAAAATTCGACGCGCAATAAGACGGGTGCGATCATACCAGCACTAATGCACCGGATCCCATCAGAACTCCGCAGTTAAGCGTGCTTGGGCGAGAGTAGTACTAGGATGGGTGACCTCCTGGGAAGTCCTCGTGTTGCACCCCTTTTCTTTTTCGATTCTCTTATTCGATATTTTGCTTCGGGGGGCACTTGTAAGAAAAGTATGAGGTCGCGACGTATATTTTTTTTACCTCGAATTTCTCGTTGGATCGAGAAAATCGGAGCGGGACGCATGGAGAAGGGATGGCATGAAATAAAAATTCGACGCGCAATAAGACGGGTGCGATCATACCAGCACTAATGCACCGGATCCCATCAGAACTCCGCAGTTAAGCGTGCTTGGCCGAGAGTAGTACTAGGATGGATGACCTCCTGGGAAGTCCTCGTGTTGCACCCCTTTTCTTTTTCGATTCTCTTATTCGATATTTTGCTTCGGGGGGCGCTTGTAAGAAAAGTATGAGGTCGCGACGTATATTTTTTTTACCTCGAATTTCTCGTTGGATCGAGAAAATCGGAGCGGGACGCATGGAGAAGGGATGGCATGAAATAAAAATTCGACGCGCTATAAGACGGGTGCGATCATACCAGCACTAATGCACCGGATCCCATCAGAACTCCGCAGTTAAGCGTGCTTGGGCGAGAGTAGTACTAGGATGGGTGACCTCCTGGGAAGTCCTCGTGTTGCACCGCTTTTCTTTTTCGATTCTCTTATTCGATATTTTGCTTCGGGGGGGCACTTGTAAGAAAAGTATGAGGTCGCGACGTATATTTTTTTTACCTCGAATTTCTCGTTGGATCGAGAAAATCAGAGCGGGACGCATGGAGAAGGGATGGCATGAAATAAAAATTCGACGCGCAATAAGACGAGTGCGATCATACCAGCACTAATGCACCGGATCCCATCAGAACTCCGCAGTTAAGCGTGCTTGGGCGAGAGTAGTACTAGGATGGGTGACCTCCTGGGAAGTCCTCGTGTTGCACCCCTTTTCTTTTTCGATTCTCTTATTCGATATTTTGCTTCGGGGGGCACTTGTAAGAAAAGTATGAGGTCGCGACGTATATTTTTTTTACCTCGAATTTCTCGTTGGATCGAGAAAATCGGAGCGGGACGCATGGAGAAGGGATGGCAGGAAATAAAAATTCGACGCGCTATAAGACGGGTGCGATCATACCAGCACTAATGCACCGGATCCCATCAGAACTCCGCAGTTAAGCGTGCTTGGGCGAGAGTAGTACTAGGATGGGTGACCTCCTGGGAAGTCCTCGTGTTGCACCGCTTTTCTTTTTCGATTCTCTTATTCGATATTTTGCTTCGGGGGGCACTTGTAAGAAAAGTATGAGGTCGCGACGTATATTTTTTTTACCTCGAATTTCTCGTTGGATCGAGAAAATCGGAGCGGGACGCATGGAGAAGGGATGGCAGGAAATAAAAATTCGACGCGCTATAAGACGGGTGCGATCATACCAGCACTAATGCACCGGATCCCATCAGAACTCCGCAGTTAAGCGTGCTTGGGCGAGAGTAGTACTAGGATGGGTGACCTCCTGGGAAGTCCTCGTGTTGCACCGCTTTTCTTTTTCGATTCTCTTATTCGATATTTTGCTTCGGGGGGCACTTGTAAGAAAAGTATGAGGTCGCGACGTATATTTTTTTTACCTCGAATTTCTCGTTGGATCGAGAAAATCGGAGCGGGACGCATGGAGAAGGGATGGCAGGAAATAAAAATTCGACGCGCTATAAGACGGGTGCGATCATACCAGCACTAATGCACCGTCAGAACTCCGCAGTTAAGCGTGCTTGGGCGAGAGTAGTACTAGGATGGGTGACCTCCTGGGAAGTCCTCGTGTTGCACCGCTTTTCTTTTTCGATTCTCTTATTCGATATTTTGCTTCGGGGGGCACTTGTAAGAAAAGTATGAGGTCGCGACGTATATTTTTTTTACCTCGAATTTCTCGTTGGATCGAGAAAATCGGAGCGGGACGCATGGAGAAGGGATGGCATGAAATAAAAATTCGACGCGCAATAAGACGGGTGCGATCATACCAGCACTAACGCACCGGATCCCATCAGAACTCCGCAGTTAAGCGTGCTTGGGCGAGAGTAGTACTAGGATGGGTGACCTCCTGGGAAGTCCTCGTGTTGCACCGCTTTTCTTTTTCGATTCTCTTATTCGATATTTTGCTTCGGGGGGCGCTTGTAAGAAAAGTATGAGGTCGCGACGTATATTTTTTTTACCTCGAATTTCTCGTTGGATCGAGAAAATCGGAGCGGGACGCATGGAGAAGGGATGGCAGGAAATAAAAATTCGACGCGCTATAAGACGGGTGCGATCATACCAGCACTAATGCACCGTCAGAACTCCGCAGTTAAGCGTGCTTGGGCGAGAGTAGTACTAGGATGGGTGACCTCCTGGGAAGTCCTCGTGTTGCACCGCTTTTCTTTTTCGATTCTCTTATTCGATATTTTGCTTCGGGGGGCACTTGTAAGAAAAGTATGAGGTCGCGACGTATATTTTTTTTACCTCGAATTTCTCGTTGGATCGAGAAAATCGGAGCGGGACGCATGGAGAAGGGATGGCATGAAATAAAAATTCGACGCGCAATAAGACGGGTGCGATCATACCAGCACTAATGCACCGGATCCCATCAGAACTCCGCA
Source organism: Firmiana major (assembly GCA_033439115.1). Lineage (NCBI taxonomy): Eukaryota > Viridiplantae > Streptophyta > Magnoliopsida > Malvales > Malvaceae > Firmiana > Firmiana major. The sequence goes on from CM065911.1 coordinate 46,114,177, forward strand.
GTTAAGCGTGCTTGGGCGAGAGTAGTACTAGGATGGGTGACCTCCTGGGAAGTCCTCGTGTTGCACCCCTTTTCTTTTTCGATTCTCTTATTCGATATTTTGCTTCGGGGGGCACTTGTAAGAAAAGTATGAGGTCGCGACGTATATTTTTTTTACCTCGAATTTCTCGTTGGATCGAGAAAATCGGAGCGGGACGCATGGAGAAGGGATGGCATGAAATAAAAATTCGACGCGCAATAAGACGGGTGCGATCATACCAGCACTAATGCACCGGATCCCATCAGAACTCCGCAGTTAAGCGTGCTTGGCCGAGAGTAGTACTAGGATGGATGACCTCCTGGGAAGTCCTCGTGTTGCACCCCTTTTCTTTTTCGATTCTCTTATTCGATATTTTGCTTCGGGGGGCGCTTGTAAGAAAAGTATGAGGTCGCGACGTATATTTTTTTTACCTCGAATTTCTCGTTGGATCGAGAAAATCGGAGCGGGACGCATGGAGAAGGGATGGCATGAAATAAAAATTCGACGCGCTATAAGACGGGTGCGATCATACCAGCACTAATGCACCGGATCCCATCAGAACTCCGCAGTTAAGCGTGCTTGGGCGAGAGTAGTACTAGGATGGGTGACCTCCTGGGAAGTCCTCGTGTTGCACCGCTTTTCTTTTTCGATTCTCTTATTCGATATTTTGCTTCGGGGGGGCACTTGTAAGAAAAGTATGAGGTCGCGACGTATATTTTTTTTACCTCGAATTTCTCGTTGGATCGAGAAAATCAGAGCGGGACGCATGGAGAAGGGATGGCATGAAATAAAAATTCGACGCGCAATAAGACGAGTGCGATCATACCAGCACTAATGCACCGGATCCCATCAGAACTCCGCAGTTAAGCGTGCTTGGGCGAGAGTAGTACTAGGATGGGTGACCTCCTGGGAAGTCCTCGTGTTGCACCCCTTTTCTTTTTCGATTCTCTTATTCGATATTTTGCTTCGGGGGGCACTTGTAAGAAAAGTATGAGGTCGCGACGTATATTTTTTTTACCTCGAATTTCTCGTTGGATCGAGAAAATCGGAGCGGGACGCATGGAGAAGGGATGGCAGGAAATAAAAATTCGACGCGCTATAAGACGGGTGCGATCATACCAGCACTAATGCACCGGATCCCATCAGAACTCCGCAGTTAAGCGTGCTTGGGCGAGAGTAGTACTAGGATGGGTGACCTCCTGGGAAGTCCTCGTGTTGCACCGCTTTTCTTTTTCGATTCTCTTATTCGATATTTTGCTTCGGGGGGCACTTGTAAGAAAAGTATGAGGTCGCGACGTATATTTTTTTTACCTCGAATTTCTCGTTGGATCGAGAAAATCGGAGCGGGACGCATGGAGAAGGGATGGCAGGAAATAAAAATTCGACGCGCTATAAGACGGGTGCGATCATACCAGCACTAATGCACCGGATCCCATCAGAACTCCGCAGTTAAGCGTGCTTGGGCGAGAGTAGTACTAGGATGGGTGACCTCCTGGGAAGTCCTCGTGTTGCACCGCTTTTCTTTTTCGATTCTCTTATTCGATATTTTGCTTCGGGGGGCACTTGTAAGAAAAGTATGAGGTCGCGACGTATATTTTTTTTACCTCGAATTTCTCGTTGGATCGAGAAAATCGGAGCGGGACGCATGGAGAAGGGATGGCAGGAAATAAAAATTCGACGCGCTATAAGACGGGTGCGATCATACCAGCACTAATGCATCGGATCCCATCAGAACTCCGCAGTTAAGCGTGCTTGGGCGAGAGTAGTACTAGGATGGGTGACCTCCTGGGAAGTCCTCGTGTTGCACCGCTTTTCTTTTTCGATTCTCTTATTCGATATTTTGCTTCGGGGGGCACTTGTAAGAAAAGTATGAGGTCGCGACGTATATTTTTTTTACCTCGAATTTCTCGTTGGATCGAGAAAATCGGAGCGAGACGCATGGAGAAGGGATGGCATGAAATAAAAATTCGACGCGCAATAAGACGGGTGCGATCATACCAGCACTAATGCACCGGATCCCATCAGAACTCCGCAGTTAAGCGTGCTTGGGCGAGAGTAGTACTAGGATGGGTGACCTCCTGGGAAGTCCTCGTGTTGCACCCCTTTTCTTTTTCGATTCTCTTATTCGATATTTTGCTTCGGGGGGCACTTGTAAGAAAAGTATGAGGTCGCGACGTATATTTTTTTTACCTCGAATTTCTCGTTGGATCGAGAAAATCGGAGCGGGACGCATGGAGAAGGGATGGCATGAAATAAAAATTCGACGCGCAATAAGACGGGTGCGATCATACCAGCACTAATGCACCGGATCCCATCAGAACTCCGCAGTTAAGCGTGCTTGGGCGAGAGTAGTACTAGGATGGGTGACCTCCTGGGAAGTCCTCGTGTTGCACCCCTTTTCTTTTTCGATTCTCTTATTCGATATTTTGCTTCGGGGGGCGCTTGTAAGAAAAGTATGAGGTCGCGACGTATATTTTTTTTACCTCGAATTTCTCGTTGGATCGAGAAAATCGGAGCGGGACGCATGGAGAAGGGATGGCATGAAATAAAAATTCGACGCGCTATAAGACGGGTGCGATCATACCAGCACTAATGCACCGGATCCCATCAGAACTTCGCAGTTAAGCGTGCTTGGGCGAGAGTAGTACTAGGATGGGTGACCTCCTGGGAAGTCCTCGTGTTGCACCGCTTTTCTTTTTCGATTCTCTTATTCGATATTTTGCTTCGGGGGGCACTTGTAAGAAAAGTATGAGGTCGCGACGTATATTTTTTTTACCTCGAATTTCTCGTTGGATCGAGAAAATCGGAGCGGGACGCATGGAGAAGGGATGGCATGAAATAAAAATTCGACGCGCAATAAGACGGGTGCGATCATACCAGCACTAATGCACCGGATCCCATCAGAACTCCGCAGTTAAGCGTGCTTGGGCGAGAGTAGTACTAGGATGGGTGACCTCCTGGGAAGTCCTCGTGTTGCACCCCTTTTCTTTTTCGATTCTCTTATTCGATATTTTGCTTCGGGGGGCACTTGTAAGAAAAGTATGAGGTCGCGACGTATATTTTTTTTACCTCGAATTTCTCGTTGGATCGAGAAAATCGGAGCGGGACGCATGGAGAAGGGATGGCAGGAAATAAAAATTCGACGCGCTATAAGACGGGTGCGATCATACCAGCACTAATGCACCGGATCCCATCAGAACTCCGCAGTTAAGCGTGCTTGGGCGAGAGTAGTACTAGGATGGGTGACCTCCTGGGAAGTCCTCGTGTTGCACCGCTTTTCTTTTTCGATTCTCTTATTCGATATTTTGCTTCGGGGGGCACTTGTAAGAAAAGTATGAGGTCGCGACGTATATTTTTTTTACCTCGAATTTCTCGTTGGATCGAGAAAATCGGAGCGGGACGCATGGAGAAGGGATGGCAGGAAATAAAAATTCGACGCGCTATAAGACGGGTGCGATCATACCAGCACTAATGCACCGGATCCCATCAGAACTCCGCAGTTAAGCGTGCTTGGGCGAGAGTAGTACTAGGATGGGTGACCTCCTGGGAAGTCCTCGTGTTGCACCGCTTTTCTTTTTCGATTCTCTTATTCGATATTTTGCTTCGGGGGGCACTTGTAAGAAAAGTATGAGATCGCGACGTATATTTTTTTTACCTCGAATTTCTCGTTGGATCGAGAAAATCGGAGCGGGACGCATGGAGAAGGGATGGCATGAAATAAAAATTCGACGCGCAATAAGACGGGTGCGATCATACCAGCACTAATGCACCGGATCCCATCAGAACTCCGCAGTTAAGCGTGCTTGGGCGAGAGTAGTACTAGGATGGGTGACCTCCTGGGAAGTCCTCGTGTTGCACCCCTTTTCTTTTTCGAGTCTCTTATTCGATATTTTGCTTCGGGGGCGCTTGTAAGAAAAGTATGAGGTCGCGACGTATATTTTTTTTACCTCGAATTTCTCGTTGGATCGAGAAAATCGGAGCGGGACGCATGGAGAAGGGATGGCATGAAATAAAAATTCGACGCGCTATAAGACGGGTGCGATCATACCAGCACTAATGCACCGGATCCCATCAGAACTCCGCAGTTAAGCGTGCTTGGGCGAGAGTAGTACTAGGATGGGTGACCTCCTGGGAAGTCCTCGTGTTGCACCGCTTTTCTTTTTCGATTCTCTTATTCGATATTTTGCTTCGGGGGGCACTTGTAAGAAAAGTATGAGGTCGCGACGTATATTTTTTTTACCTCGAATTTCTCGTTGGATCGAGAAAATCGGAGCGGGACGCATGGAGAAGGGATGGCATGAAATAAAAATTCGACGCGCAATAAGACGGGTGCGATCATACCAGCACTAATGCACCGGATCCCATCAGAACTCCGCAGTTAAGCGTGCTTGGGCGAGAGTAGTACTAGGATGGGTGACCTCCTGGGAAGTCCTCGTGTTGCACCCCTTTTCTTTTTCGATTCTCTTATTCGATATTTTGCTTCGGGGGGCACTTGTAAGAAAAGTATGAGGTCGCGACGTATATTTTTTTTACCTCGAATTTCTCGTTGGATCGAGAAAATCGGAGCGGGACGCATGGAGAAGGGATGGCAGGAAATAAAAATTCGACGCGCTATAAGACGGGTGCGATCATATCAGCACTAATGCACCGGATCCCATCAGAACTCCGCAGTTAAGCGTGCTTGGGCGAGAGTAGTACTAGGATGGGTGACCTCCTGGGAAGTCCTCGTGTTGCACCCCTTTTCTTTTTCGATTCTCTTATTCGATATTTTGCTTCGGGGGGCGCTTGTAAGAAAAGTATGAGGTCGCGACGTATATTTTTTTTACCTCGAATTTCTCGTTGGATCGAGAAAATCGGAGCGGGACGCATGGAGAATGGATGGCATGAAATAAAAATTCGACGCGCTATAAGACGGGTGCGATCATACCAGCACTAATGCACCGGATCCCATCAGAACTCCGCAGTTAAGCGTGCTTGGGCGAGAGTAGTACTAGGATGGGTGACCTCCTGGGAAGTCCTCGTGTTGCACCGCTTTTCTTTTTCGATTCTCTTATTCGATATTTTGCTTCGGGGGGGCACTTGTAAGAAAAGTATGAGGTCGCGACGTATATTTTTTTTACCTCGAATTTCTCGTTGCATCGAGAAAATCGGAGCGGGACGCATGGAGAAGGGATGGCATGAAATAAAAATTCGACGCGCAATAAGACGAGTGCGATCATACCAGCACTAATGCACCGGATCCCATCAGAACTCCGCAGTTAAGCGTGCTTGGGCGAGAGTAGTACTAGGATGGGTGACCTCCTGGGAAGTCCTCGTGTTGCACCCCTTTTCTTTTTCGATTCTCTTATTCGATATTTTGCTTCGGGGGGCACTTGTAAGAAAAGTATGAGGTCGCGACGTATATTTTTTTTACCTCGAATTTCTCGTTGGATCGAGAAAATCGGAGCGGGACGCATGGAGAAGGGATGGCAGGAAATAAAAATTCGACGCGCTATAAGACGAGTGCGATCATACCAGCACTAATGCACCGGATCCCATCAGAACTCCGCAGTTAAGCGTGCTTGGGCGAGAGTAGTACTAGGATGGGTGACCTCCTGGGAAGTCCTCGTGTTGCACCGCTTTTCTTTTTCGATTCTCTTATTCGATATTTTGCTTCGGGGGGCACTTGTAAGAAAAGTATGAGGTCGCGACGTATATTTTTTTTACCTCGAATTTCTCGTTGGATCGAGAAAATCGGAGCGGGACGCATGGAGAAGGGATGGCAGGAAATAAAAATTCGACGCGCTATAAGACGGGTGCGATCATACCAGCACTAATGCACCGGATCCCATCAGAACTCCGCAGTTAAGCGTGCTTGGGCGAGAGTAGTACTAGGATGGGTGACCTCCTGGGAAGTCCTCGTGTTGCACCGCTTTTCTTTTTCGATTCTCTTATTCGATATTTTGCTTCGGGGGGCACTTGTAAGAAAAGTATGAGGTCGCGACGTATATTTTTTTTACCTCGAATTTCTCGTTGGATCGAGAAAATCGGAGCGGGACGCATGGAGAAGGGATGGCAGGAAATAAAAATTCGACGCGCTATAAGACGGGTGCGATCATACCAGCACTAATGCACCGGATCCCATCAGAACTCCGCAGTTAAGCGTGCTTGGGCGAGAGTAGTACTAGGATGGGTGACCTCCTGGGAAGTCCTCGTGTTGCACCGCTTTTCTTTTTCGATTCTCTTATTCGATATTTTGCTTCGGGGGGCACTTGTAAGAAAAGTATGAGGTCGCGACGTATATTTTTTTTACCTCGAATTTCTCGTTGGATCGAGAAAATCGGAGCGAGACGCATGGAGAAGGGATGGCATGAAATAAAAATTCGACGCGCAATAAGACGGGTGCGATCATACCAGCACTAATGCACCGGATCCCATCAGAACTCCGCAGTTAAGCGTGCTTGGGCGAGAGTAGTACTAGGATGGGTGACCTCCTGGGAAGTCCTCGTGTTGCACCCCTTTTCTTTTTCGATTCTCTTATTCGATATTTTGCTTCGGGGGGCACTTGTAAGAAAAGTATGAGGTCGCGACGTATATTTTTTTTACCTCGAATTTCTCGTTGGATCGAGAAAATCGGAGCGGGACGCATGGAGAAGGGATGGCATGAAATAAAAATTCGACGCGCAATAAGACGGGTGCGATCATACCAGCACTAATGCACCGGATCCCATCAGAACTCCGCAGTTAAGCGTGCTTGGGCGAGAGTAGTACTAGGATGGGTGACCTCCTGGGAAGTCCTCGTGTTGCACCCCTTTTCTTTTTCGATTCTCTTATTCGATATTTTGCTTCGGGGGGCACTTGTAAGAAAAGTATGAGGTCGCGACGTATATTTTTTTTACCTCGAATTTCTCGTTGGATCGAGAAAATCGGAGCGGGACGCATGGAGAAGGGATGGCAGGAAATAAAAATTCGACGCGCTATAAGACGGGTGCGATCATATCAGCACTAATGCACCGGATCCCATCAGAACTCCGCAGTTAAGCGTGCTTGGGCGAGAGTAGTACTAGGATGGGTGACCTCCTGGGAAGTCCTCGTGTTGCACCGCTTTTCTTTTTCGATTCTCTTATTCGATATTTTGCTTCGGGGGGCACTTGTAAGAAAAGTATGAGGTCGCGACGTATATTTTTTTTACCTCGAATTTCTCGTTGGATCGAGAAAATCGGAGCGGGACGCATGGAGAAGGGATGGCAGGAAATAAAAATTCGACGCGCTATAAGACGGGTGCGATCATACCAGCACTAATGCACCGGATCCCATCAGAACTCCGCAGTTAAGCGTGCTTGGGCGAGAGTAGTACTAGGATGGGTGACCTCCTGGGAAGTCCTCGTGTTGCACCGCTTTTCTTTTTCGATTCTCTTATTCGATATTTTGCTTCGGGGGGCACTTGTAAGAAAAGTATGAGGTCGCGACGTATATTTTTTTTACCTCGAATTTCTCGTTGGATCGAGAAAATCGGAGCGGGACGCATGGAGAAGGGATGGCATGAAATAAAAATTCGACGCGCAATAAGACGGGTGCGATCATACCAGCACTAATGCACCGGATCCCATCAGAACTCCGCAGTTAAGCGTGCTTGGGCGAGAGTAGTACTAGGATGGGTGACCTCCTGGGAAGTCCTCGTGTTGCACCCCTTTTCTTTTTCGATTCTCTTATTCGATATTTTGCTTCGGGGGGCACTTGTAAGAAAAGTATGAGGTCGCGACGTATATTTTTTTTACCTCGAATTTCTCGTTGGATCGAGAAAATCGGAGCGGGACGCATGGAGAAGGGATGGCATGAAATAAAAATTCGACGCGCAATAAGACGGGTGCGATCATACCAGCACTAATGCACCGGATCCTATCAGAACTCCGCAGTTAAGCGTGCTTGGGCGAGAGTAGTACTAGGATGGGTGACCTCCAGGGAAGTCCTCGTGTTGCACCCCTTTTCTTTTTCGATTCTCTTATTCGATATTTTGCTTCGGGGGGCGCTTGTAAGAAAAGTATGAGGTCGCGACGTATATTTTATTTTTTACCTCGAATTTCTCGTTGGATCGAGAAAATCGGAGCGGGACGCATGGAGAATGGATGGCATGAAATAAAAATTCGACGCGCTATAAGACGGGTGCGATCATACCAGCACTAATGCACCGGATCCCATCAGAACTCCGCAGTTAAGCGTGCTTGGGCGAGAGTAGTACTAGGATGGGTGACCTCCTGGGAAGTCCTCGTGTTGCACCGCTTTTCTTTTTCGATTCTCTTATTCGATATTTTGCTTCGGGGGGGCACTTGTAAGAAAAGTATGAGGTCGCGACGTATATTTTTTTTACCTCGAATTTCTCGTTGGATCGAGAAAATCGGAGCGGGACGCATGGAGAAGGGATGGCATGAAATAAAAATTCGACGCGCAATAAGACGAGTGCGATCATACCAGCACTAATGCACCGGATCCCATCAGAACTCCGCAGTTAAGCGTGCTTGGGCGAGAGTAGTACTAGGATGGGTGACCTCCTGGGAAGTCCTCGTGTTGCACCCCTTTTCTTTTTCGATTCTCTTATTCGATATTTTGCTTCGGGGGGCACTTGTAAGAAAAGTATGAGGTCGCGACGTATATTTTTTTTACCTCGAATTTCTCGTTGGATCGAGAAAATCGGAGCGGGACGCATGGAGAAGGGATGGCAGGAAATAAAAATTCGACGCGCTATAAGACGAGTGCGATCATACCAGCACTAATGCACCGGATCCCATCAGAACTCCGCAGTTAAGCGTGCTTGGGCGAGAGTAGTACTAGGATGGGTGACCTCCTGGGAAGTCCTCGTGTTGCACCGCTTTTCTTTTTCGATTCTCTTATTCGATATTTTGCTTCGGGGGGCACTTGTAAGAAAAGTATGAGGTCGCGACGTATATTTTTTTTACCTCGAATTTCTAGTTGGATCGAGAAAATCGGAGCGGGACGCATGGAGAAGGGATGGCAGGAAATAAAAATTCGACGCGCTATAAGACGGGTGCGATCATACCAGCACTAATGCACCGGATCCCATCAGAACTCCGCAGTTAAGCGTGCTTGGGCGAGAGTAGTACTAGGATGGGTGACCTCCTGGGAAGTCCTCGTGTTGCACCGCTTTTCTTTTTCGATTCTCTTATTCGATATTTTGCTTCGGGGGGCACTTGTAAGAAAAGTATGAGGTCGCGACGTATATTTTTTTTACCTCGAATTTCTCGTTGGATCGAGAAAATCGGAGCGGGACGCATGGAGAAGGGATGGCAGGAAATAAAAATTCGACGCGCTATAAGACGGGTGCGATCATACCAGCACTAATGCACCGGATCCCATCAGAACTCCGCAGTTAAGCGTGCTTGGGCGAGAGTAGTACTAGGATGGGTGACCTCCTGGGAAGTCCTCGTGTTGCACCGCTTTTCTTTTTCGATTCTCTTATTCGATATTTTGCTTCGGGGGGCACTTGTAAGAAAAGTATGAGGTCGCGACGTATATTTTTTTTACCTCGAATTTCTCGTTGGATCGAGAAAATCGGAGCGAGACGCATGGAGAAGGGATGGCATGAAATAAAAATTCGACGCGCAATAAGACGGGTGCGATCATACCAGCACTAATGCACCGGATCCCATCAGAACTCCGCAGTTAAGCGTGCTTGGGCGAGAGTAGTACTAGGATGGGTGACCTCCTGGGAAGTCCTCGTGTTGCACCCCTTTTCTTTTTCGATTCTCTTATTCGATATTTTGCTTCGGGGGGCACTTGTAAGAAAAGTATGAGGTCGCGACGTATATTTTTTTTACCTCGAATTTCTCGTTGGATCGAGAAAATCGGAGCGGGACGCATGGAGAAGGGATGGCATGAAATAAAAATTCGACGCGCAATAAGACGGGTGCGATCATACCAGCACTAATGCACCGTATCCCATCAGAACTCCGCAGTTAAGCGTGCTTGGGCGAGAGTAGTACTAGGATGGGTGACCTCCTGGGAAGTCCTCGTGTTGCACCCCTTTTCTTTTTCGATTCTCTTATTCGATATTTTGCTTCGGGGGGCGCTTGTAAGAAAAGTATGAGGTCGCGACGTATATTTTTTTTACCTCGAATTTCTCGTTGGATCGAGAAAATCGGAGCGGGACGCATGGAGAAGGGATGGCATGAAATAAAAATTCGACGCGCAATAAGACGGGTGCGATCATACCAGCACTAATGCACCGGATCCCATCAGAACTCCGCAGTTAAGCGTGCTTGGGCGAGAGTAGTACTAGGATGGGTGACCTCCTGGGAAGTCCTCGTGTTGCACCCCTTTTCTTTTTCGATTCTCTTATTCGATATTTTGCTTCGGGGGGCACTTGTAAGAAAAGTATGAGGTCGCGACGTATATTTTTTTTACCTCGAATTTCTCGTTGGATCGAGAAAATCGGAGCGGGACGCATGGAGAAGGGATGGCAGGAAATAAAAATTCGACGCGCTATAAGACGGGTGCGATCATATCAGCACTAATGCACCGGATCCCATCAGAACTCCGCAGTTAAGCGTGCTTGGGCGAGAGTAGTACTAGGATGGGTGACCTCCTGGGAAGTCCTCGTGTTGCACCGCTTTTCTTTTTCGATTCTCTTATTCGATATTTTGCTTCGGGGGGCACTTGTAAGAAAAGTATGAGGTCGCGACGTATATTTTTTTTACCTCGAATTTCTCGTTGGATCGAGAAAATCGGAGCGGGACGCATGGAGAAGGGATGGCAGGAAATAAAAATTCGACGCGCTATAAGACGGGTGCGATCATACCAGCACTAATGCACCGGATCCCATCAGAACTCCGCAGTTAAGCGTGCTTGGGCGAGAGTAGTACTAGGATGGGTGACCTCCTGGGAAGTCCTCGTGTTGCACCGCTTTTCTTTTTCGATTCTCTTATTCGATATTTTGCTTCGGGGGGCACTTGTAAGAAAAGTATGAGGTCGCGACGTATATTTTTTTTACCTCGAATTTCTCGTTGGATCGAGAAAATCGGAGCGGGACGCATGGAGAAGGGATGGCATGAAATAAAAATTCGACGCGCAATAAGTCGGGTGCGATCATACCAGCACTAATGCACCGGATCCCATCAGAACTCCGCAGTTAAGCGTGCTTGGGCGAGAGTAGTACTAGGATGGGTGACCTCCTGGGAAGTCCTCGTGTTGCACCCCTTTTCTTTTTCGATTCTCTTATTCGATATTTTGCTTCGGGGGGCACTTGTAAGAAAAGTATGAGGTCGCGACGTATATTTTTTTTACCTCGAATTTCTCGTTGGATCGAGAAAATTGGAGCGGGACGCATGGAGAAGGGATGGCATGAAATAAAAATTCGACGCGCAATAAGACGGGTGCGATCATACCAGCACTAATGCACCGGATCCTATCAGAACTCCGCAGTTAAGCGTGCTTGGGCGAGAGTAGTACTAGGATGGGTGACCTCCAGGGAAGTCCTCGTGTTGCACCCCTTTTCTTTTTCGATTCTCTTATTCGATATTTTGCTTCGGGGGGCGCTTGTAAGAAAAGTATGAGGTCGCGACGTATATTTTTTTTACCTCGAATTTCTCGTTGGATCGAGAAAATCGGAGCGGGACGCATGGAGAAGGGATGGCATGAAATAAAAATTCGACGCGCAATAAGACGGGTGCGATCATACCAGCACTAATGCACCGGATCCCATCAGAACTCCGCAGTTAAGCGTGCTTGGGCGAGAGTAGTACTAGGATGGGTGACCTCCAGGGAAGTCCTCGTGTTGCACCCCTTTTCTTTTTCGATTCTCTTATTCGATATTTTGCTTCGGGGGGCGCTTGTAAGAAAAGTATGAGGTCGCGACGTATATTTTTTTTACCTCGAATTTCTCGTTGGATCGAGAAAATCGGAGCGGGACGCATGGAGAAGGGATGGCATGAAATAAAAATTCGACGCGCTATAAGACGGGTGCGATCATACCAGCACTAATGCACCGGATCCCATCAGAACTCCGCAGTTAAGCGTGCTTGGGCGAGAGTAGTACTAGGATGGGTGACCTCCTGGGAAGTCCTCGTGTTGCACCGCTTTTCTTTTTCGATTCTCTTATTCGATATTTTGCTTCGGGGGGCACTTGTAAGAAAAGTATGAGGTCGCGACGTATATTTTTTTTACCTCGAATTTCTCGTTGGATCGAGAAAATCGGAGCGGGACGCATGGAGAAGGGATGGCATGAAATAAAAATTCGACGCGCAATAAGACGGGTGCGATCATACCAGCACTAATGCACCGGATCCCATCAGAACTCCGTAGTTAAGCGTGCTTGGGCGAGAGTAGTACTAGGATGGGTGACCTCCTGGGAAGTCCTCGTGTTGCACCCCTTTTCTTTTTCGATTCTCTTATTCGATATTTTGCTTCGGGGGGCACTTGTAAGAAAAGTATGAGGTCGCGACGTATATTTTTTTTACCTCGAATTTCTCGTTGGATCGAGAAAATCGGAGCGGGACGCATGGAGAAGGGATGGCAGGAAATAAAAATTCGACGCGCTATAAGACGGGTGCGATCATACCAGCACTAATGCACCGGATCCCATCAGAACTCCGCAGTTAAGCGTGCTTGGGCGAGAGTAGTACTAGGATGGGTGACCTCCTGGGAAGTCCTCGTGTTGCACCGCTTTTCTTTTTCGATTCTCTTATTCGATATTTTGCTTCGGGGGGCACTTGTAAGAAAAGTATGAGGTCGCGACGTATATTTTTTTTACCTCGAATTTCTCGTTGGATCGAGAAAATCGGAGCGGGACGCATGGAGAAGGGATGGCAGGAAATAAAAATTCGACGCGCTATAAGACGGGTGCGATCATACCAGCACTAATGCACCGGATCCCATCAGAACTTCGCAGTTAAGCGTGCTTGGGCGAGAGTAGTACTAGGATGGGTGACCTCCTGGGAAGTCCTCGTGTTGCACCGCTTTTCTTTTTCGATTCTCTTATTCGATATTTTGCTTCGGGGGGCACTTGTAAGAAAAGTATGAGGTCGCGACGTATATTTTTTTTACCTCGAATTTCTCGTTGGATCGAGAAAATCGGAGCGGGACGCATGGAGAAGGGATGGCATGAAATAAAAATTCGACGCGCAATAAGACGGGTGCGATCATACCAGCACTAATGCACCGGATCCCATCAGAACTCCGCAGTTAAGCGTGCTTGGGCGAGAGTAGTACTAGGATGGGTGACCTCCTGGGAAGTCCTCGTGTTGCACCGCTTTTCTTTTTCGATTCTCTTATTCGATATTTTGCTTCGGGGGGCACTTGTAAGAAAAGTATGAGGTCGCGACGTATATTTTTTTTACCTCGAATTTCTCGTTGGATCGAGAAAATCGGAGCGGGACGCATGGAGAAGGGATGGCAGGAAATAAAAATTCGACGCGCTATAAGACGGGTGCGATCATACCAGCACTAATGCACCGGATCCCATCAGAACTTCGCAGTTAAGCGTGCTTGGGCGAGAGTAGTACTAGGATGGGTGACCTCCTGGGAAGTCCTCGTGTTGCACCGCTTTTCTTTTTCGATTCTCTTATTCGATATTTTGCTTCGGGGGGCACTTGTAAGAAAAGTATGAGGTCGCGACGTATATTTTTTTTACCTCGAATTTCTCGTTGGATCGAGAAAATCGGAGCGGGACGCATGGAGAAGGGATGGCATGAAATAAAAATTCGACGCGCAATAAGACGGGTGCGATCATACCAGCACTAATGCACCGGATCCCATCAGAACTCCGCAGTTAAGCGTGCTTGGGCGAGAGTAGTACTAGGATGGGTGACCTCCTGGGAAGTCCTCGTGTTGCACCCCTTTTCTTTTTCGATTCTCTTATTCGATATTTTGCTTCGGGGGGCACTTGTAAGAAAAGTATGAGGTCGCGACGTATATTTTTTTTACCTCGAATTTCTCGTTGGATCGAGAAAATCGGAGCGGGACGCATGGAGAAGGGATGGCATGAAATAAAAATTCGACGCGCAATAAGACGGGTGCGATCATACCAGCACTAATGCACCGGATCCCATCAGAACTCCGCAGTTAAGCGTGCTTGGGCGAGAGTAGTACTAGGATGGGTGACCTCCTGGGAAGTCCTCGTGTTGCACCGCTTTTCTTTTTCGATTCTCTTATTCGATATTTTGCTTCGGGGGGCGCTTGTAAGAAAAGTATGAGGTCGCGACGTATATTTTTTTTACCTCGAATTTCTCGTTGGATCGAGAAAATCGGAGCGGGACGCATGGAGAAGGGATGGCAGGAAATAAAAATTCGACGCGCAATAAGACGGGTGCGATCATACCAGCACTAATGCACCGGATCCCATCAGAACTCCGCAGTTAAGCGTGCTTGGGCGAGAGTAGTACTAGGATGGGTGACCTCCTGGGAAGTCCTCGTGTTGCACCGCTTTTCTTTTTCGATTCTCTTATTCGATATTTTGCTTCGGGGGGCACTTGTAAGAAAAGTATGAGGTCGCGACGTATATTTTTTTTACCTCGAATTTCTCGTTGGATCGAGAAAATCGGAGCGGGACGCATGGAGAAGGGATGGCATGAAATAAAAATTCGACGCGCAATAAGACGGGTGCGATCATACCAGCACTAATGCACCGGATCCCATCAGAACTCCGCAGTTAAGCGTGCTTGGGCGAGAGTAGTACTAGGATGGGTGACCTCCTGGGAAGTCCTCGTGTTGCACCGCTTTTCTTTTTCGATTCTCTTATTCGATATTTTGCTTCGGGGGGCACTTGTAAGAAAAGTATGAGGTCGCGACGTATATTTTTTTTACCTCGAATTTCTCGTTGGATCGAGAAAATCGGAGCGGGACGCATGGAGAAGGGATGGCATGAAATAAAAATTCGACGCGCTATAAGACGGGTGCGATCATACCAGCACTAATGCACCGGATCCCATCAGAACTCCGCAGTTAAGCGTGCTTGGGCGAGAGTAGTACTAGGATGGGTGACCTCCTGGGAAGTCCTCGTGTTGCACCCCTTTTCTTTTTCGATTCTCTTATTCGATATTTTGCTTCGGGGGGCACTTGTAAGAAAAGTATGAGGTCGCGACGTATATTTTTTTTACCTCGAATTTCTCGTTGGATCGAGAAAATCGGAGCGGGACGCATGGAGAAGGGATGGCAGGAAATAAAAATTCGACGCGCTATAAGACGGGTGCGATCATACCAGCACTAATGCACCGGATCCCATCAGAACTCCGCAGTTAAGCGTGCTTGGGCGAGAGTAGTACTAGGATGGGTGACCTCCTGGGAAGTCCTCGTGTTGCACCGCTTTTCTTTTTCGATTCTCTTATTCGATATTTTGCTTCGGGGGGCACTTGTAAGAAAAGTATGAGGTCGCGACGTATATTTTTTTTACCTCGAATTTCTCGTTGGATCGAGAAAATCGGAGCGGGACGCATGGAGAAGGGATGGCATGAAATAAAAATTCGACGCGCAATAAGACGGGTGCGATCATACCAGCACTAATGCACCGGATCCCATCAGAACTCCGCAGTTAAGCGTGCTTGGGCGAGAGTAGTACTAGGATGGGTGACCTCCTGGGAAGTCCTCGTGTTGCACCCCTTTTCTTTTTCGATTCTCTTATTCGATATTTTGCTTCGGGGGGCACTTGTAAGAAAAGTATGAGGTCGCGACGTATATTTTTTTTACCTCGAATTTCTCGTTGGATCGAGAAAATCGGAGCGGGACGCATGGAGAAGGGATGGCAGGAAATAAAAATTCGACGCGCTATAAGACGGGTGCGATCATACCAGCACTAATGCACCGGATCCCATCAGAACTCCGCAGTTAAGCGTGCTTGGGCGAGAGTAGTACTAGGATGGGTGACCTCCTGGGAAGTCCTCGTGTTGCACCGCTTTTCTTTTTCGATTCTCTTATTCGATATTTTGCTTCGGGGGGCGCTTGTAAGAAAAGTATGAGGTCGCGACGTATATTTTTTTTACCTCGAATTTCTCGTTGGATCGAGAAAATCGGAGCGGGACGCATGGAGAAGGGATGGCAGGAAATAAAAATTCGACGCGCAATAAGACGGGTGCGATCATACCAGCACTAATGCACCGGATCCCATCAGAACTCCGCAGTTAAGCGTGCTTGGGCGAGAGTAGTACTAGGATGGGTGACCTCCTGGGAAGTCCTCGTGTTGCACCGCTTTTCTTTTTCGATTCTCTTATTCGATATTTTGCTTCGGGGGGCACTTGTAAGAAAAGTATGAGGTCGCGACGTATATTTTTTTTACCTCGAATTTCTCGTTGGATCGAGAAAATCGGAGCGGGACGCATGGAGAAGGGATGGCATGAAATAAAAATTCGACGCGCAATAAGACGGGTGCGATCATACCAGCACTAATGCACCGGATCCCATCAGAACTCTGCAGTTAAGCGTGCTTGGGCGAGAGTAGTACTAGGATGGGTGACCTCCGGGAAGTCCTCGTGTTGCACCGCTTTTCTTTTTCGATTCTCTTATTCGATATTTTGCTTCGGGGGGCACTTGTAAGAAAAGAATGAGGTCGCGACGTATATTTTTTTTACCTCGAATTTCTCGTTGGATCGAGAAAATCGGAGCGGGACGCATGGAGAAGGGATGGCATGAAATAAAAATTCGACGCGCAATAAGACGGGTGCGATCATACCAGCACTAATGCACCGGATCCCATCAGAACTCCGCAGTTAAGCGTGCTTGGGCGAGAGTAGTACTAGGATGGGTGACCTCCTGAGAAGTCCTCGTGTTGCACCCCTTTTCTTTTTCGATTCTCTTATTCGATATTTTGCTTCGGGGGGCGCTTGTAAGAAAAGTATGAGGTCGCGACGTATATTTTTTTTACCTCGAATTTCTCGTTGGATCGAGAAAATCGGAGCGGGACGCATGGAGAAGGGATGGTATGAAATAAAAATTCGACGCGCTATAAGACGGGTGCGATCATACCAGCACTAATGCACCGGATCCCATCAGAACTCCGCAGTTAAGCGTGCTTGGGCGAGAGTAGTACTAGGATGGGTGACCTCCTGGGAAGTCCTCGTGTTGCACCGCTTTTCTTTTTCGATTCTCTTATTCGATATTTTGCTTCGGGGGGCACTTGTAAGAAAAGTATGAGGTCGCGACGTATATTTTTTTTACCTCGAATTTCTCGTTGGATCGAGAAAATCGGAGCGGGACGCATGGAGAAGGGATGGCAGGAAATAAAAATTCGACGCGCTATAAGACGGGTGCGATCATACCAGCACTAATGCACCGGATCCCATCAGAACTCCGCAGTTAAGCGTGCTTGGGCGAGAGTAGTACTAGGATGGGTGTCCTCCTGGGAAGTCCTCGTGTTGCACCGCTTTTCTTTTTCGATTCTCTTATTCGATATTTTGCTTCGGGGGGCACTTGTAAGAAAAGTATGAGGTCGCGACGTATATTTTTTTTACCTCGAATTTCTCGTTGGATCGAGAAAATCGGAGCGGGACGCATGGAGAAGGGATGGCAGGAAATAAAAATTCGATGCGCTATAAGACGGGTGCGATCATACCAGCACTAATGCACCGGATCCCATCAGAACTCCGCAGTTAAGCGTGCTTGGGCGAGAGTAGTACTAGGATGGGTGACCTCCTGGGAAGTCCTCGTGTTGCACCGCTTTTCTTTTTCGATTCTCTTATTCGATATTTTGCTTCGGGGGGCACTTGTAAGAAAAGTATGAGGTCGCGACGTATATTTTTTTTACCTCGAATTTCTCGTTGGATCGAGAAAATCGGAGCGGGACGCATGGAGAAGGGATGGCATGAAATAAAAATTCGACGCACAATAAGACGGGTGCGATCATACCAGCACTAATGCACCGGATCCCATCAGAACTCCGCAGTTAAGCGTGCTTGGGCGAGAGTAGTACTAGGATGGGTGACCTCCTGGGAAGTCCTCGTGTTGCACCCCTTTTCTTTTTCGATTCTCTTATTCGATATTTTGCTTCGGGGGGCACTTGTAAGAAAAGTATGAGGTCGCGACGTATATTTTTTTTACCTCGAATTTCTCGTTGGATCGAGAAAATCGGAGCGGGACGCATGGAGAAGGGATGGCATGAAATAAAAATTCGACGCGCAATAAGATGGGTGCGATCATACCAGCACTAATGCACCGGATCCCATCAGAACTCCGCAGTTAAGCGTGCTTGGGCGAGAGTAGTACTAGGATGGGTGACCTTCTGGGAAGTCCTCGTGTTGCACCCCTTTTCTTTTTCGATTCTCTTATTCGATATTTTGCTTCGGGGGGCACTTGTAAGAAAAGTATGAGGTCGCGACGTATATTTTTTTTACCTCGAATTTCTCGTTGGATCGAGAAAATCGGAGCGGGACGCATGGAGAAGGGATGGCAGGAAATAAAAATTCGACGCGCTATAAGACGGGTGCGATCATACCAGCACTAATGCACCGGATCCCATCAGAACTCCGCAGTTAAGCGTGCTTGGGCGAGAGTAGTACTAGGATGGGTGACCTCCTGGGAAGTCCTCGTGTTGCACCGCTTTTCTTTTTCGATTCTCTTATTCGATATTTTGCTTCGGGGGGCAGTTGTAAGAAAAGTATGAGGTCGCGACGTATATTTTTTTTACCTCGAATTTCTCGTTGGATCGAGAAAATCGGAGCGGGACGCATGGAGAAGGGATGGCAGGAAATAAAAATTCGACGCGCTATAAGACGGGTGCGATCATACCAGCACTAATGCACCGGATCCCATCAGAACTCCGCAGTTAAGCGTGCTTGGGCGAGAGTAGTACTAGGATGGGTGTCCTCCTGGGAAGTCCTCGTGTTGCACCGCTTTTCTTTTTCGATTCTCTTATTCGATATTTTGCTTCGGGGGGCACTTGTAAGAAAAGTATGAGGTCGCGACGTATATTTTTTTTACCTCGAATTTCTCGTTGGATCGAGAAAATCGGAGCGGGACGCATGGAGAAGGGATGGCAGGAAATAAAAATTCGATGCGCTATAAGACGGGTGCGATCATACCAGCAATAATGCACCGGATCCCATCAGAACTCCGCAGTTAAGCGTGCTTGGGCGAGAGTAGTACTAGGATGGGTGACCTCCTGGGAAGTCCTCGTGTTGCACCGCTTTTCTTTTTCGATTCTCTTATTCGATATTTTGCTTCGGGGGGCACTTGTAAGAAAAGTATGAGGTCGCGACGTATATTTTTTTTACCTCGAATTTCTCGTTGGATCGAGAAAATCGGAGCGGGTCGCATGGAGAAGGGATGGCATGAAATAAAAATTCGACGCACAATAAGACGGGTGCGATCATACCAGCACTAATGCACCGGATCCCATCAGAACTCCGCAGTTAAGCGTGCTTGGGCGAGAGTAGTACTAGGATGGGTGACCTCCTGGGAAGTCCTCGTGTTGCACCCCTTTTCTTTTTCGATTCTCTTATTCGATATTTTGCTTCGGGGGGCGCTTGTAAGAAAAGTATGAGGTCGCGACGTATATTTTTTTTACCTCGAATTTCTCGTTGGATCGAGAAAATCGGAGCGGGACGAATGGAGAAGGGATGGCAGGAAATAAAAATTCGACGCGCTATAAGACGGGTGCGATCATACCAGCACTAATGCACCGGATCCCATCAGAACTCCGCAGTTAAGCGTGCTTGGGCGAGAGTAGTACTAGGATGGGTGACCTCCTGGGAAGTCCTCGTGTTGCACCCCTTTTCTTTTTCGATTCTCTTATTCGATATTTTGCTTCGGGGGGCGCTTGTAAGAAAAGTATGAGGTCGCGACGTATATTTTTTTTACCTCGAATTTCTCATTGGATCGAGAAAATCGGAGCGGGACGCATGGAGAAGGGATGGCATGAAATAAAAATTCGACGCGCAATAAGACGGGTGCGATCATACCAGCACTAATGCACCGGATCCCATCAGAACTCCGCAGTTAAGCGTGCTTGGGCGAGAGTAGTACTAGGATGGGTGACCTCCTGGGAAGTCCTCGTGTTGCACCGCTTTTCTTTTTCGATTCTCTTATTCGATATTTTGCTTCGGTGGGCGCTTGTAAGAAAAGTATGAGGTCGCGACGTATATTTTTTTTACCTCGAATTTCTCGTTGGATCGAGAAAATCGGAGCGGGACGCATGGAGAAGGGATGGCAGGAAATAAAAATTCGACGCGCTATAAGACGGGTGCGATCATACCAGCACTAATGCACCGGATCCCATCAGAACTCCGCAGTTAAGCGTGCTTGGGCGAGAGTAGTACTAGGATGGGTGACCTCCTGGGAAGTCCTCGTGTTGCACCGCTTTTCTTTTTCGATTCTCTTATTCGATATTTTGCTTCGGGGGACGCTTGTAAGAAAAGTATGAGGTCGCGACGTATATTTTTTTTACCTCGAATTTCTCGTTGGATCGAGAAAATCGGAGCGGGACGCATGGAGAAGGGATGGCATGAAATAAAAATTCGACGCGCAATAAGACGGGTGCGATCATACCAGCACTAATGCACCGGATCCCATCAGAACTCCGCAGTTAAGCGTGCTTGGGCGAGAGTAGTACTAGGATGGGTGACCTCCTGGGAAGTCCTCGTGTTGCACCGCTTTTCTTTTTCGATTCTCTTATTCGATATTTTGCTTCGGGGGGCGCTTGTAAGAAAAGTATGAGGTCGCGACGTATATTTTTTTTACCTCGAATTTCTCGTTGGATCGAGAAAATCGGAGCGGGACGCATGGAGAAGGGATGGCAGGAAATAAAAATTCGACGCGCTATAAGACGGGTGCGATCATACCAGCACTAATGCACCGGATCCCATCAGAACTCCGCAGTTAAGCGTGCTTGGGCGAGAGTAGTACAAGGATGGGTGACCTCCTGGGAAGTCCTCGTGTTGCACCGCTTTTCTTTTTCGATTCTCTTATTCGATATTTTGCTTCGGGGGGCACTTGTAAGAAAAGTATGAGGTCGCGACGTATATTTTTTTTACCTCGAATTTCTCGTTGGATCGAGAAAATCGGAGCGGGACGCATGGAGAAGGGATGGCATGAAATAAAAATTCGACGCGCTATAAGACGGGTGCGATCATACCAGCACTAATGCACCGGATCCCATCAGAACTCCGCAGTTAAGCGTGCTTGGGCGAGAGTAGTACTAGGATGGGTGACCTCCTGGGAAGTCCTCGTGTTGCACCGCTTTTCTTTTTCGATTCTCTTATTCGATATTTTGCTTCGGGGGGCACTTGTAAGAAAAGTATGAGGTCGCGACGTATATTTTTTTTACCTCGAATTTCTCGTTGGATCGAGAAAATCGGAGCGGGACGCATGGAGAAGGGATGGCATGAAATAAAAATTCGACGCGCTATAAGACGGGTGCGATCATACCAGCACTAATGCACCGGATCCCATCAGAACTCAGCAGTTAAGCGTGCTTGGGCGAGAGTAGTACTAGGATGGGTGACCTCCTGGGAAGTCCTCGTGTTGCACCGCTTTTCTTTTTCGATTCTCTTATTCGATATTTTGCTTCGGGGGGCACTTGTAAGAAAAGTATGAGGTCGCGACGTATATTTTTTTTACCTCGAATTTCTCGTTGGATCGAGAAAATCGGAGCGGGACGCATGGAGAAGGGATGGCATGAAATAAAAATTCGACGCGCAATAAGACGGGTGCGATCATACCATCACTAATGCATCGGATCCCAGCAGAACTCCGCAGTTAAGCGTGCTTGGGCGAGAGTAGTACTAGGATGGGTGACCTCCTGGGAAGTCCTCGTGTTGCACCGCTTTTCTTTTTCGATTCTCTTATTCGATATTTTGCTTCGGGGGGCGCTTGTAAGAAAAGTATGAGGTCGCGACGTATATTTTTTTTACCTCGAATTTCTCGTTGGATCGAGAAAATCGGAGCGGGACGCATGGAGAAGGGATGGCAGGAAATAAAAATTCGACGCGCTATAAGACGGGTGCGATCATACCAGCACTAATGCACCGGATCCCATCAGAACTTCGCAGTTAAGCGTGCTTGGGCGAGAGTAGTACAAGGATGGGTGACCTCCTGGGAAGTCCTCGTGTTGCACCGCTTTTCTTTTTCGATTCTCTTATTCGATATTTTGCTTCGGGGGGCGCTTGTAAGAAAAGTATGAGGTCGCGACGTATATTTTTTTTACCTCGAATTTCTCGTTGGATCGAGAAAATCGGAGCGGGACGCATGGAGAAGGGATGGCATGAAATAAAAATTCGACGCGCTATAAGACGGGTGCGATCATACCAGCACTAATGCACCGGATCCCATCAGAACTCCGCAGTTAAGCGTGCTTGGGCGAGAGTAGTACTAGGATGGGTGACCTCCTGGGAAGTCCTCGTGTTGCACCGCTTTTCTTTTTCGATTCTCTTATTCGATATTTTGCTTCGGGGGGCACTTGTAAGAAAAGTATGAGGTCGCGACGTATATTTTTTTTACCTCGAATTTCTCGTTGGATCGAGAAAATCGGAGCGGGACGCATGGAGAAGGGATGGCATGAAATAAAAATTCGACGCGCAATAAGACGGGTGCGATCATACCAGCACTAATGCACCGGATCCCATCAGAACTCCGCAGTTAAGCGTGCTTGGGCGAGAGTAGTACTAGGATGGGTGACCTCCTGGGAAGTCCTCGTGTTGCACCCCTTTTCTTTTTCGATTCTCTTATTCGATATTTTGCTTCGGGGGGCACTTGTAAGAAAAGTATGAGGTCGCGACGTATATTTTTTTTACCTCGAATTTCTCGTTGGATCGAGAAAATCGGAGCGGGACGCATGGAGAAGGGATGGCATGAAATAAAAATTCGACGCGCAATAAGACGGGTGCGATCATACCAGCACTAATGCACCGGATCCCATCAGAACTCCGCAGTTAAGCGTGCTTGGGCGAGAGTAGTACTAGGATGGGTGACCTCCTGGGAAGTCCTCGTGTTGCACCCCTTTTCTTTTTCGATTCTCTTATTCGATATTTTGTTTCGGGGGGCACTTGTAAGAAAAGTATGAGGTCGCGACGTATATTTTTTTTACCTCGAATTTCTCGTTGGATCGAGAAAATCGGAGCGGGACGCATGGAGAAGGGATGGCATGAAATAAAAATTCGACGCGCAATAAGACGGGTGCGATCATACCAGCACTAATGCACCGGATCCCATCAGAACTCCGCAGTTAAGCGTGCTTGGGCGAGAGTAGTACTAGGATGGGTGACCTCCTGGGAAGTCCTCGTGTTGCACCCCTTTTCTTTTTCGATTCTCTTATTCGATATTTTGCTTCGGGGGGCACTTGTAAGAAAAGTATGAGGTCGCGACGTATATTTTTTTTACCTCGAATTTCTCGTTGGATCAAGAAAATCGGAGCGGGACGCATGGAGAAGGGATGGCAGGAAATAAAAATTCGACGCGCTATAAGACGGTTGCGATCATACCAGCACTAATGCACCGGATCCCATCAGAACTCCGCAGTTAAGCGTGCTTGGGCGAGAGTAGTACTAGGATGGGTGACCTCCTGGGAAGTCCTCGTGTTGCACCGCTTTTCTTTTTCGATTCTCTTATTCGATATTTTGCTTCGGGGGGCACTTGTAAGAAAAGTATGAGGTCGCGACGTATATTTTTTTTACCTCGAATTTCTCGTTGGATCGAGAAAATCGGAGCGGGACGCATGGAGAAGGGATGGCATGAAATAAAAATTCGACGCGCAATAAGACGGGTGCGATCATACCAGCACTAATGCACCGGATCCCATCAGAACTCCGCAATAAGCGTGCTTGGGCGAGAGTAGTACTAGGATGGGTGACCTCCTGGGAAGTCCTCGTGTTGCACCCCTTTTCTTTTTCGATTCTCTTATTCGATATTTTGCTTCGGGGGGCACTTGTAAGAAAAGTATGAGGTCGCGACGTATATTTTTTTTACCTCGAATTTCTCGTTGGATCGAGAAAATCGGAGCGGGACGCATGGAGAAGGGATGGCAGGAAATAAAAATTCGACGCGCTATAAGACGGGTGCGATCATACCAGCACTAATGCACCGGATCCCATCAGAACTCCGCAGTTAAGCGTGCTTGGGCGAGAGTAGTACTAGGATGGGTGACCTCCTGGGAAGTCCTCGTGTTGCACCGCTTTTCTTTTTCGATTCTCTTATTCGATATTTTGCTTCGGGGGGCGCTTGTAAGAAAAGTATGAGGTCGCGACGTATATTTTTTTTACCTCGAATTTCTCGTTGGATCGAGAAAATCGGAGCGGGACGCATGGAGAAGGGATGGCAGGAAATAAAAATTCGACGCGCTATAAGACGGGTGCGATCATACCAGCACTAATGCACCGGATCCCATCAGAACTCCGCAGTTAAGCGTGCTTGGGCGAGAGTAGTACTAGGATGGGTGACCTCCTGGGAAGTCCTCGTGTTGCACCCCTTTTCTTTTTCGATTCTCTTATTCGATATTTTGCTTCGGGGGGCACTTGTAAGAAAAGTATGAGGTCGCGACGTATATTTTTTTTACCTCGAATTTCTCGTTGGATCGAGAAAATCGGAGCGGGACGCATGGAGAAGGGATGGCATGAAATAAAAATTCGACGCGCAATAAGACGGGTGCGATCATACCAGCACTAATGCACCGGATCCCATCAGAACTCCGCAGTTAAGCGTGCTTGGGCGAGAGTAGTACTAGGATGGGTGACCTCCTGGGAAGTCCTCGTGTTGCACCCCTTTTCTTTTTCGATTCTCTTATTCGATATTTTGCTTCGGGGGGCACTTGTAAGAAAAGTATGAGGTCGCGACGTATATTTTTTTTACCTCGAATTTCTCGTTGGATCGAGAAAATCGGAGCGGGACGCATGGAGAAGGGATGGCATGAAATAAAAATTCGACGCGCAATAAGACGGGTGCGATCATACCAGCACTAATGCACCGGATCCCATCAGAACTCCGCAGTTAAGCGTGCTTGGGCGAGAGTAGTACTAGGATGGGTGACCTCCTGGGAAGTCCTCGTGTTGCACCCCTTTTCTTTTTCGATTCTCTTATTCGATATTTTGCTTCGGGGGGCACTTGTAAGAAAAGTATGAGGTCGCGTCGTATATTTTTTTTACCTCGAATTTCTCGTTGGATCAAGAAAATCGGAGCGGGACGCATGGAGAAGGGATGGCAGGAAATAAAAATTCGACGCGCTATAAGACGGGTGCGATCATACCAGCACTAATGCACCGGATCCCATCAGAACTCCGCAGTTAAGCGTGCTTGGGCGAGAGTAGTACTAGGATGGGTGACCTCCTGGGAAGTCCTCCTGTTGCACCGCTTTTCTTTTTCGATTCTCTTATTCGATATTTTGCTTCGGGGGGCGCTTGTAAGAAAAGTATGAGGTCGCGACGTATATTTTTTTTACCTCGAATTTCTCGTTGGATCGAGAAAATCGGAGCGGGACGCATGGAGAAGGGATGGCAGGAAATAAAAATTCGACGCGCTATAAGACGGGTGCGATCATACCAGCACTAATGCACCGGATCCCATCAGAACTCCGCAGTTAAGCGTGCTTGGGCGAGAGTAGTACTAGGATGGGTGACCTCCTGGGAAGTCCTCGTGTTGCACCGCTTTTCTTTTTCGATTCTCTTATTCGATATTTTGCTTCGGGGGGCACTTGTAAGAAAAGTATGAGGTCGCGACGTATATTTTTTTTTAGCTCGAATTTCTCGTTGGATCGAGAAAATCGGAGCGGGACGCATGGAGAAGGGATGGCATGAAATAAAAATTCGACGCGCAATAAGACGGGTGCGATCATACCAGCACTAATGCACCGGATCCCATCAGAACTCCGCAGTTAAGCGTGCTTGGGCGAGAGTAGTACTAGGATGGGTGACCTCCTGGGAAGTCCTCGTGTTGCACCCCTTTTCTTTTTCGATTCTCTTATTCGATATTTTGCTTCGGGGGGCACTTGTAAGAAAAGTATGAGGTCGCGACGTATATTTTTTTTACCTCGAATTTCTCGTTGGATCGAGAAAATCGGAGCGGGACGCATGGAGAAGGGATGGCATGAAATAAAAATTCGACGCGCAATAAGACGGGTGCGATCATACCAGCACTAATGCACCGGATCCCATCAGAACTCCGCAGTTAAGCGTGCTTGGGCGAGAGTAGTACTAGGATGGGTGACCTCCTGGGAAGTCCTCGTGTTGCACCCCTTTTCTTTTTCGATTCTCTTATTCGATATTTTGCTTCGGGGGGCACTTGTAAGAAAAGTATGAGGTCGCGACGTATATTTTTTTTACCTCGAATTTCTCGTTGGATCGAGAAAATCGGAGCGGGACGCATGGAGAAGGGTGGCATGAAATAAAAATTCGACGCGCAATAAGACGGGTGCGATCATACCAGCACTAATGCACCGGATCCCATCAGAACTCCGCAGTTAAGCGTGCTTGGGCGAGAGTAGTACTAGGATGGGTGACCTCCTGGGAAGTCCTCGTGTTGCACCCCTTTTCTTTTTCGATTCTCTTATTCGATATTTTGCTTCGGGGGGCACTTGTAAGAAAAGTATGAGGTCGCGACGTATATTTTTTTTACCTCGAATTTCTCGTTGGATCAAGAAAATCGGAGCGGGACGCATGGAGAAGGGATGGCAGGAAATAAAAATTCGACGCGCTATAAGACGGTTGCGATCATACCAGCACTAATGCACCGGATCCCATCAGAACTCCGCAGTTAAGCGTGCTTGGGCGAGAGTAGTACTAGGATGGGTGACCTCCTGGGAAGTCCTCGTGTTGCACCGCTTTTCTTTTTCGATTCTCTTATTCGATATTTTGCTTCGGGGGGCACTTGTAAGAAAAGTATGAGGTCGCGACGTATATTTTTTTAACCTCGAATTTCTCGTTGGATCGAGAAAATCGGAGCGGGACGCATGGAGAAGGGATGGCATGAAATAAAAATTCGACGCGCAATAAGACGGGTGCGATCATACCAGCACTAATGCACCGGATCCCATCAGAACTCCGCAATAAGCGTGCTTGGGCGAGAGTAGTACTAGGATGGGTGACCTCCTGGGAAGTCCTCGTGTTGCACCCCTTTTCTTTTTCGATTCTCTTATTCGATATTTTGCTTCGGGGGGCACTTGTAAGAAAAGTATGAGGTCGCGACGTATATTTTTTTTACCTCGAATTTCTCGTTGGATCGAGAAAATCGGAGCGGGACGCATGGAGAAGGGATGGCAGGAAATAAAAATTCGACGCGCTATAAGACGGGTGCGATCATACCAGCACTAATGCACCGGATCCCATCAGAACTCCGCAGTTAAGCGTGCTTGGGCGAGAGTAGTACTAGGATGGGTGACCTCCTGGGAAGTCCTCGTGTTGCACCGCTTTTCTTTTTCGATTCTCTTATTCGATATTTTGCTTCGGGGAGCGCTTGTAAGAAAAGTATGAGGTCGCGACGTATATTTTTTTTACCTCGAATTTCTCGTTGGATCGAGAAAATCGGAGCGGGACGCATGGAGAAGGGATGGCAGGAAATAAAAATTCGATGCGCTATAAGACGGGTGCGATCATACCAGCACTAATGCACCGGATCCCATCAGAACTCCGCAGTTAAGCGTGCTTGGACGAGAGTAGTACTAGGATGGGTGACCTCCTGGGAAGTCCTCGTGTTGCACCCCTTTTCTTTTTCGATTCTCTTATTCGATATTTTGCTTCGGGGGGCACTTGTAAGAAAAGTATGAGGTCGCGACGTATATTTTTTTTACCTCGAATTTCTCGTTGGATCGAGAAAATCGGAGCGGGACGCATGGAGAAGGGTGGCATGAAATAAAAATTCGACGCGCAATAAGACGGGTGCGATCATACCAGCACTAATGCACCGGATCCCATCAGAACTCCGCAGTTAAGCGTGCTTGGGCGAGAGTAGTACTAGGATGGGTGACCTCCTGGGAAGTCCTCGTGTTGCACCCCTTTTCTTTTTCGATTCTCTTATTCGATATTTTGCTTCGGGGGGCACTTGTAAGAAAAGTATGAGGTCGCGACGTATATTTTTTTTACCTCGAATTTCTCGTTGGATCAAGAAAATCGGAGCGGGACGCATGGAGAAGGGATGGCAGGAAATAAAAATTCGACGCGCTATAAGACGGTTGCGATCATACCAGCACTAATGCACCGGATCCCATCAGAACTCCGCAGTTAAGCGTGCTTGGGCGAGAGTAGTACTAGGATGGGTGACCTCCTGGGAAGTCCTCGTGTTGCACCGCTTTTCTTTTTCGATTCTCTTATTCGATATTTTGCTTCGGGGGGCACTTGTAAGAAAAGTATGAGGTCGCGACGTATATTTTTTTTACCTCGAATTTCTCGTTGGATCGAGAAAATCGGAGCGGGACGCATGGAGAAGGGATGGCATGAAATAAAAATTCGACGCGCAATAAGACGGGTGCGATCATACCAGCACTAATGCACCGGATCCCATCAGAACTCCGCAATAAGCGTGCTTGGGCGAGAGTAGTACTAGGATGGGTGACCTCCTGGGAAGTCCTCGTGTTGCACCCCTTTTCTTTTTCGATTCTCTTATTCGATATTTTGCTTCGGGGGGCACTTGTAAGAAAAGTATGAGGTCGCGACGTATATTTTTTTTACCTCGAATTTCTCGTTGGATCGAGAAAATCGGAGCGGGACGCATGGAGAAGGGATGGCAGGAAATAAAAATTCGACGCGCTATAAGACGGGTGCGATCATACCAGCACTAATGCACCGGATCCCATCAGAACTCCGCAGTTAAGCGTGCTTGGGCGAGAGTAGTACTAGGATGGGTGACCTCCTGGGAAGTCCTCGTGTTGCACCGCTTTTCTTTTTCGATTCTCTTATTCGATATTTTGCTTCGGGGGGCGCTTGTAAGAAAAGTATGAGGTCGCGACGTATATTTTTTTTACCTCGAATTTCTCGTTGGATCGAGAAAATCGGAGCGGGACGCATGGAGAAGGGATGGCAGGAAATAAAAATTCGACGCGCTATAAGACGGGTGCGATCATACCAGCACTAATGCACCGGATCCCATCAGAACTCCGCAGTTAAGCGTGCTTGGGCGAGAGTAGTACTAGGATGGGTGACCTCCTGGGAAGTCCTCGTGTTGCACCCCTTTTCTTTTTCGATTCTCTTATTCGATATTTTGCTTCGGGGGGCACTTGTAAGAAAAGTATGAGGTCGCGACGTATATTTTTTTTACCTCGAATTTCTCGTTGGATCGAGAAAATCGGAGCGGGACGCATGGAGAAGGGATGGCATGAAATAAAAATTCGACGCGCAATAAGACGGGTGCGATCATACCAGCACTAATGCACCGGATCCCATCAGAACTCCGCAGTTAAGCGTGCTTGGGCGAGAGTAGTACTAGGATGGGTGACCTCCTGGGAAGTCCTCGTGTTGCACCCCTTTTCTTTTTCGATTCTCTTATTCGATATTTTGTTTCGGGGGGCACTTGTAAGAAAAGTATGAGGTCGCGACGTATATTTTTTTTACCTCGAATTTCTCGTTGGATCGAGAAAATCGGAGCGGGACGCATGGAGAAGGGATGGCATGAAATAAAAATTCGACGCGCAATAAGACGGGTGCGATCATACCAGCACTAATGCACCGGATCCCATCAGAACTCCGCAGTTAAGCGTGCTTGGGCGAGAGTAGTACTAGGATGGGTGACCTCCTGGGAAGTCCTCGTGTTGCACCCCTTTTCTTTTTCGATTCTCTTATTCGATATTTTGCTTCGGGGGGCACTTGTAAGAAAAGTATGAGGTCGCGTCGTATATTTTTTTTACCTCGAATTTCTCGTTGGATCAAGAAAATCGGAGCGGGACGCATGGAGAAGGGATGGCAGGAAATAAAAATTCGACGCGCTATAAGACGGGTGCGATCATACCAGCACTAATGCACCGGATCCCATCAGAACTCCGCAGTTAAGCGTGCTTGGGCGAGAGTAGTACTAGGATGGGTGACCTCCTGGGAAGTCCTCCTGTTGCACCGCTTTTCTTTTTCGATTCTCTTATTCGATATTTTGCTTCGGGGGGCGCTTGTAAGAAAAGTATGAGGTCGCGACGTATATTTTTTTTACCTCGAATTTCTCGTTGGATCGAGAAAATCGGAGCGGGACGCATGGAGAAGGGATGGCAGGAAATAAAAATTCGACGCGCTATAAGACGGGTGCGATCATACCAGCACTAATGCACCGGATCCCATCAGAACTCCGCAGTTAAGCGTGCTTGGGCGAGAGTAGTACTAGGATGGGTGACCTCCTGGGAAGTCCTCGTGTTGCACCGCTTTTCTTTTTCGATTCTCTTATTCGATATTTTGCTTCGGGGGGCACTTGTAAGAAAAGTATGAGGTCGCGACGTATATTTTTTTTTAGCTCGAATTTCTCGTTGGATCGAGAAAATCGGAGCGGGACGCATGGAGAAGGGATGGCATGAAATAAAAATTCGACGCGCAATAAGACGGGTGCGATCATACCAGCACTAATGCACCGGATCCCATCAGAACTCCGCAGTTAAGCGTGCTTGGGCGAGAGTAGTACTAGGATGGGTGACCTCCTGGGAAGTCCTCGTGTTGCACCCCTTTTCTTTTTCGATTCTCTTATTCGATATTTTGCTTCGGGGGGCACTTGTAAGAAAAGTATGAGGTCGCGACGTATATTTTTTTTACCTCGAATTTCTCGTTGGATCGAGAAAATCGGAGCGGGACGCATGGAGAAGGGATGGCATGAAATAAAAATTCGACGCGCAATAAGACGGGTGCGATCATACCAGCACTAATGCACCGGATCCCATCAGAACTCCGCAGTTAAGCGTGCTTGGGCGAGAGTAGTACTAGGATGGGTGACCTCCTGGGAAGTCCTCGTGTTGCACCCCTTTTCTTTTTCGATTCTCTTATTCGATATTTTGCTTCGGGGGGCACTTGTAAGAAAAGTATGAGGTCGCGACGTATATTTTTTTTACCTCGAATTTCTCGTTGGATCGAGAAAATCGGAGCGGGACGCATGGAGAAGGGTGGCATGAAATAAAAATTCGACGCGCTATAAGACGGGTGCGATCATACCAGCACTAATGCACCGGATCCCATCAGAACTCCGCAGTTAAGCGTGCTTGGGCGAGAGTAGTACTAGGATGGGTGACCTCCTGGGAAGTCCTCGTGTTGCACCGCTTTTCTTTTTCGATTCTCTTATTCGATATTTTGCTTCGGGGGGCGCTTGTAAGAAAAGTATGAGGTCGCGACGTATATTTTTTTTACCTCGAATTTCTCGTTGGATCGAGAAAATCGGAGCGGGACGCATGGAGAAGGGATGGCAGGAAATAAAAATTCGACGCGCTATAAGACGGGTGCGATCATACCAGCACTAATGCACCGGAACCCATCAGAACTCCGCAGTTAAGCGTGCTTGGGCGAGAGTAGTACTAGGATGGGTGACCTCCTGGGAAGTCCTCGTGTTGCACCGCTTTTCTTTTTCGATTCTCTTATTCGATATTTTGCTTCGGGGGGCGCTTGTAAGAAAAGTATGAGGTCGCGACGTATATTTTTTTTACCTCGAATTTCTCGTTGGATCGAGAAAATCGGAGCGGGACGCATGGAGAAGGGATGGCAGGAAATAAAAATTCGACGCGCTATAAGACAGGTGCGATCATACCAGCACTAATGCACCGGATCCCATCAGAACTCCGCAGTTAAGCGTGCTTGGGCGAGAGTAGTACTAGGATGGGTGACCTCCTGGGAAGTCCTCGTGTTGCACCGCTTTTCTTTTTCGATTCTCTTATTCGATATTTTGCTTCGGGGGGCGCTTGTAAGAAAAGTATGAGGTCGCGACGTATATTTTTTTTACCTCGAATTTCTCGTTGGATCGAGAAAATCGGAGCGGGACGCATGGAGAAGGGATGGCAGGAAATAAAAATTCGACGCGCTATAAGACGGGTGCGATCATACCAGCACTAATGCACCGGATCCCATCAGAACTCCGCAGTTAAGCTTGCTTGGGCGAGAGTAGTACTAGGATGGGTGACCTCCTGGGAAGTCCTCGTGTTGCACCGCTTTTCTTTTTCGATTCTCTTATTCGATATTTTGCTTCGGGGAGCGCTTGTAAGAAAAGTATGAGGTCGCGACGTATATTTTTTTTACCTCGAATTTCTCGTTGGATCGAGAAAATCGGAGCGGGACGCATGGAGAAGGGATGGCAGGAAATAAAAATTCGATGCGCTATAAGACGGGTGCGATCATACCAGCACTAATGCACCGGATCCCATCAGAACTCCGCAGTTAAGCGTGCTTGGACGAGAGTAGTACTAGGATGGGTGACCTCCTGGGAAGTCCTCGTGTTGCACCGCTTTTCTTTTTCGATTCTCTTATTCGATATTTTGCTTCGGGGGGCACTTGTAAGAAAAGTATGAGGTCGCGACGTATATTTTTTTTACCTCGAATTTCTCGTTGGATCGAGAAAATCGGAGCGGGACGCATGGAGAAGGGATGGCAGGAAATAAAAATTCGACGCGCTATAAGACGGGTGCGATCATACCAGCACTAATGCACCGGATCCCATCAGAACTCCGCAGTTAAGCGTGCTTGGGCGAGAGTAGTACTAGGATGGGTGACCTCCTGGGAAGTCCTCGTGTTGCACCGCTTTTCTTTTTCGATTCTCTTATTCGATATTTTGCTTCGGGGGGCGCTTGTAAGAAAAGTATGAGGTCGCGACGTATATTTTTTTTACCTCGAATTTCTCGTTGGATCGAGAAAATCGGAGCGGGACGCATGGAGAAGGGATGGCAGGAAATAAAAATTCGACGCGCTATAAGATGGGTGCGATCATACCAGCACTAATGCACCGGATCCCATCAGAACTCCGCAGTTAAGCGTGCTTGGGCGAGAGTAGTACTAGGATGGGTGACCTCCTGGGAAGTCCTCCTGTTGCACCGCTTTTCTTTTTCGATTCTCTTATTCGATATTTTGCTTCGGGGGGCGCTTGTAAGAAAAGTATGAGGTCGCGACGTATATTTTTTTTACCTCGAATTTCTCGTTGGATCGAGAAAATCGGAGCGGGACGCATGGAGAAGGGATGGCAGGAAATAAAAATTCGACGCGCTATAAGACGGGTGCGATCATACCAGTACTAATGCACCGGATCCCATTAGAACTCCGCAGTTAAGCGTGCTTGGGCGAGAGTAGTACTAGGATGGGTGACCTCCTGGGAAGTCCTCGTGTTGCACCGCTTTTCTTTTTCGATTCTCTTATTCGATATTTTGCTTCGGGGGGCACTTGTAAGAAAAGTATGAGGTCGCGACGTATATTTTTTTTTAGCTCGAATTTCTCGTTGGATCGAGAAAATCGGAGCGGGACGCATGGAGAAGGGATGGCATGAAATAAAAATTCGACGCGCAATAAGACGGGTGCGATCATACCAGCACTAATGCACCGGATCCCATCAGAACTCCGCAGTTAAGCGTGCTTGGGCGAGAGTAGTACTAGGATGGGTGACCTCCTGGGAAGTCCTCGTGTTGCACCCCTTTTCTTTTTCGATTCTCTTATTCGATATTTTGCTTCGGGGGGCACTTGTAAGAAAAGTATGAGGTCGCGACGTATATTTTTTTTACCTCGAATTTCTCGTTGGATCGAGAAAATCGGAGCGGGACGCATGGAGAAGGGATGGCATGAAATAAAAATTCGACGCGCAATAAGACGGGTGCGATCATACCAGCACTAATGCACCGGATCCCATCAGAACTCCGCAGTTAAGCGTGCTTGGGCGAGAGTAGTACTAGGATGGGTGACCTCCTGGGAAGTCCTCGTGTTGCACCCCTTTTCTTTTTCGATTCTCTTATTCGATATTTTGCTTCGGGGGGCACTTGTAAGAAAAGTATGAGGTCGCGACGTATATTTTTTTTACCTCGAATTTCTCGTTGGATCGAGAAAATCGGAGCGGGACGCATGGAGAAGGGTGGCATGAAATAAAAATTCGACGCGCTATAAGACGGGTGCGATCATACCAGCACTAATGCACCGGATCCCATCAGAACTCCGCAGTCAAGCGTGCTTGGGCGAGAGTAGTACTAGGATGGGTGACCTCCTGGGAAGTCCTCGTGTTGCACCGCTTTTCTTTTTCGATTCTCTTATTCGATATTTTGCTTCGGGGGGCGCTTGTAAGAAAAGTATGAGGTCGCGACGTATATTTTTTTTACCTCGAATTTCTCGTTGGATCGAGAAAATCGGAGCGGGACGCATGGAGAAGGGATGGCAGGAAATAAAAATTCGACGCGCTATAAGATGGGTGCGATCATACCAGCACTAATGCACCGGATCCCATCAGAACTCCGCAGTTAAGCGTGCTTGGGCGAGAGTAGTACTAGGATGGGTGACCTCGTGGGAAGTCCTCCTGTTGCACCGCTTTTCTTTTTCGATTCTCTTATTCGATATTTTGCTTCGGGGGGCGCTTGTAAGAAAAGTATGAGGTCGCGACGTATATTTTTTTTACCTCGAATTTCTCGTTGGATCGAGAAAATCGGAGCGGGACGCATGGAGAAGGGATGGCAGGAAATAAAAATTCGACGCGCTATAAGACGGGTGCGATCATACCAGCACTAATGCACCGGATCCCATCAGAACTCCGCAGTTAAGCGTGCTTGGGCGAGAGTAGTACTAGGATGGGTGACCTCCTGGGAAGTCCTCGTGTTGCACCGCTTTTCTTTTTCGATTCTCTTATTCGATATTTTGCTTCGGGGGGCACTTGTAAGAAAAGTATGAGGTCGCGACGTATATTTTTTTTTAGCTCGAATTTCTCGTTGGATCGAGAAAATCGGAGCGGGACGCATGGAGAAGGGATGGCATGAAATAAAAATTCGACGCGCAATAAGACGGGTGCGATCATACCAGCACTAATGCACCGGATCCCATCAGAACTCCGCAGTTAAGCGTGCTTGGGCGAGAGTAGTACTAGGATGGGTGACCTCCTGGGAAGTCCTCGTGTTGCACCCCTTTTCTTTTTCGATTCTCTTATTCGATATTTTGCTTCGGGGGGCACTTGTAAGAAAAGTATGAGGTCGCGACGTATATTTTTTTTACCTCGAATTTCTCGTTGGATCGAGAAAATCGGAGCGGGACGCATGGAGAAGGGATGGCATGAAATAAAAATTCGACGCGCAATAAGACGGGTGCGATCATACCAGCACTAATGCACCGGATCCCATCAGAACTCCGCAGTTAAGCGTGCTTGGGCGAGAGTAGTACTAGGATGGGTGACCTCCTGGGAAGTCCTCGTGTTGCACCCCTTTTCTTTTTCGATTCTCTTATTCGATATTTTGCTTCGGGGGGCACTTGTAAGAAAAGTATGAGGTCGCGACGTATATTTTTTTTACCTCGAATTTCTCGTTGGATCGAGAAAATCGGAGCGGGACGCATGGAGAAGGGTGGCATGAAATAAAAATTCGACGCGCTATAAGACGGGTGCGATCATACCAGCACTAATGCACCGGATCCCATCAGAACTCCGCAGTTAAGCGTGCTTGGGCGAGAGTAGTACTAGGATGGGTGACCTCCTGGGAAGTCCTCGTGTTGCACCGCTTTTCTTTTTCGATTCTCTTATTCGATATTTTGCTTCGGGGGGCGCTTGTAAGAAAAGTATGAGGTCGCGACGTATATTTTTTTTACCTCGAATTTCTCGTTGGATCGAGAAAATCGGAGCGGGACGCATGGAGAAGGGATGGCAGGAAATAAAAATTCGACGCGCTATAAGACGGGTGCGATCATACCAGCACTAATGCACCGGATCCCATCAGAACTCCGCAGTTAAGCGTGCTTGGGCGAGAGTAGTACTAGGATGGGTGACCTCCTGGGAAGTCCTCGTGTTGCACCGCTTTTCTTTTTCGATTCTCTTATTCGATATTTTGCTTCGGGGGGCGCTTGTAAGAAAAGTATGAGGTCGCGACGTATATTTTTTTTACCTCGAATTTCTCGTTGGATCGAGAAAATCGGAGCGGGACGCATGGAGAAGGGATGGCAGGAAATAAAAATTCGACGCGCTATAAGACAGGTGCGATCATACCAGCACTAATGCACCGGATCCCATCAGAACTCCGCAGTTAAGCGTGCTTGGGCGAGAGTAGTACTAGGATGGGTGACCTCCTGGGAAGTCCTCGTGTTGCACCGCTTTTCTTTTTCGATTCTCTTATTCGATATTTTGCTTCGGGGGGCGCTTGTAAGAAAAGTATGAGGTCGCGACGTATATTTTTTTTACCTCGAATTTCTCGTTGGATCGAGAAAATCGGAGCGGGACGCATGGAGAAGGGATGGCAGGAAATAAAAATTCGACGCGCTATAAGACGGGTGCGATCATACCAGCACTAATGCACCGGATCCCATCAGAACTCCGCAGTTAAGCTTGCTTGGGCGAGAGTAGTACTAGGATGGGTGACCTCCTGGGAAGTCCTCGTGTTGCACCGCTTTTCTTTTTCGATTCTCTTATTCGATATTTTGCTTCGGGGGGCGCTTGTAAGAAAAGTATGAGGTCGCGACGTATATTTTTTTTACCTCGAATTTCTCGTTGGATCGAGAAAATCGGAGCGGGACGCATGGAGAAGGGATGGCAGGAAATAAAAATTCGACGCGCTATAAGACGGGTGCGATCATACCAGCACTAATGCACCGGATCCCATCAGAACTCCGCAGTTAAGCGTGCTTGGACGAGAGTAGTACTAGGATGGGTGACCTCCTGGGAAGTCCTCGTGTTGCACCGCTTTTCTTTTTCGATTCTCTTATTCGATATTTTGCTTCGGGGGGCACTTGTAAGAAAAGTATGAGGTCGCGACGTATATTTTTTTTACCTCGAATTTCTCGTTGGATCGAGAAAATCGGAGCGGGACGCATGGAGAAGGGATGGCAGGAAATAAAAATTCGACGCGCTATAAGACGGGTGCGATCATACCAGCACTAATGCACCGGATCCCATCAGAACTCCGCAGTTAAGCGTGCTTGGGCGAGAGTAGTACTAGGATGGGTGACCTCCTGGGAAGTCCTCGTGTTGCACCGCTTTTCTTTTTCGATTCTCTTATTCGATATTTTGCTTCGGGGGGCGCTTGTAAGAAAAGTATGAGGTCGCGACGTATATTTTTTTTACCTCGAATTTCTCGTTGGATCGAGAAAATCGGAGCGGGACGCATGGAGAAGGGATGGCAGGAAATAAAAATTCGACGCGCTATAAGATGGGTGCGATCATACCAGCACTAATGCACCGGATCCCATCAGAACTCCGCAGTTAAGCGTGCTTGGGCGAGAGTAGTACTAGGATGGGTGACCTCCTGGGAAGTCCTCGTGTTGCACCGCTTTTCTTTTTCGATTCTCTTATTCGATATTTTGCTTCGGGGGGCGCTTGTAAGAAAAATATGAGGTCGCGACGTATATTTTTTTTACCTCGAATTTCTCGTTGGATCGAGAAAATCGGAGCGGGACGCATGGAGAAGGGATGGCAGGAAATAAAAATTCGACGCGCTATAAGACGGGTGCGATCATACCAGAACTAATGCACCGGATCCCATCAGAACTCCGCAGTTAAGCGTGCTTGGGCGAGAGTAGTACTAGGATGGGTGACCTCCTGGGAAGTCTTCGTGTTGCACCGCTTTTCTTTTTCGATTCTCTTATTCGATATTGTGCTTCGGGGGGCACTTGTAAGAAAAGTATGAGGTCGCGACGTATATTTTTTTTACCTCGAATTTCTCGTTGGATCGAGAAAATCGGAGCGGGACGCATGGAGAAGGGATGGCAGGAAATAAAAATTCGACGCGCAATAAGACGGGTGCGATCATACCAGCACTAATGCACCGGATCCCATCAGAACTCCGCAGTTAAGCGTGCTTGGGCGAGAGTAGTACTAGGATGGGTGACCTCCTGGGAAGTCCTCGTGTTGCACCCTTTTCTTTTTCGATTCTCTTATTCGATATTTTGCTTCGGGGGGCGCTTGTAAGAAAAGTATGAGGTCGCGACGTATATTTTTTTTACCTCGAATTTCTCGTTGGATCGAGAAAATCGGAGCGGGACGCATGGAGAAGGGATGGCAGGAAATAAAAATTCGACGCGCTATAAGACGGGTGCGATCATACCAGCACTAATGCACCGGATCCCATCAGAACTCCGCAGTTAAGCTTGCTTGGGCGAGAGTAGTACTAGGATGGGTGACCTCCTGGGAAGTCCTCGTGTTGCACCGCTTTTCTTTTTCGATTCTCTTATTCGATATTTTGCTTCGGGGGGCGCTTGTAAGAAAAGTATGAGGTCGCGACGTATATTTTTTTTACCTCGAATTTCTCGTTGGATCGAGAAAATCGGAGCGGGACGCATGGAGAAGGGATGGCAGGAAATAAAAATTCGAAGCGCTATAAGACAGGTGCGATCATACCAGCACTAATGCACCGGATCCCATCAGAACTCCGCAGTTAAGCGTGCTTGGGCGAGAGTAGTACTAGGATGGGTGACCTCTTGGGAAGTCCTCGTGTTGCACCGCTTTTCTTTTTCGATTCTCTTATTCGATATTTTGCTTCGGGGGGCGCTTGTAAGAAAAGTATGAGGTCGCGACGTATATTTTTTTTACCTCGAATTTCTCGTTGGATCGAGAAAATCGGAGCGGGACGCATGGAGAAGGGATGGCAGGAAATGAAAATTCGACGCGCTATAAGACGGGTGCGATCATACCAGCACTAATGCACCGGATCCCATCAGAACTCCGCAGTGAAGCGTGCTTGGGCGAGAGTAGTACTAGGATGGGTGACCTCCTGGGAAGTCCTCGTGTTGCACCGCTTTTCTTTTTCGATTCTCTAACTCGATATTTTGCTTCGGGGGGCGCTTGTAAGAAAAGTATGAGGTCGCGACGTATATTTTTTTTACCTCGAATTTCTCGTTGGATCGAGACAATCGGAGCGGGACGCATGGAGAAGGGATGGCAGGAAATAAAACTTCGACGCGCTATAAGACGGGTGCGATCATACCAGCACTAATGCACCGGATCCCATCAGAACTCCGCAGTTAAGCGTGCTTGGGCGAGAGTAGTACTAGGATGGGTGACCTCCTGGGAAGTCCTCGTGTTGCACCGCTTTTCTTTTTCGATTCTCTTATTCGATATTTTGCTTCGGGGGGCGCTTGTAAGAAAAATATGAGGTCGCGACGTATATTTTTTTTACCTCGAATTTCTCGTTGGATCGAGAAAATCGGAGCGGGACGCATGGAGAAGGGATGGCAGGAAATAAAAATTCGACGCGCTATAAGACGGGTGCGATCATACCAGCACTAATGCACCGGATCCCATCAGAACTCCGCAGTTAAGCGTGCTTGGGCGAGAGTAGTACTAGGATGGGTGACCTCCTGGGAAGTCCTCGTGTTGCACCGCTTTTCTTTTTCGATTCTCTTATTCGATATTTTGCTTCGGGGGGCACTTGTAAGAAAAGTATGAGGTCGCGACGTATATTTTTTTACCTCGAATTTCTCGTTGGATCGAGAAAATCGGAGCGGGACGCATGGAGAAGGGATGGCAGGAAATAAAAATTCGACGCGCAATAAGACGGGTGCGATCATACCAGCACTAATGCACCGGATCCCATCAGAACTCCGCAGTTAAGCGTGCTTGGGCGAGAGTAGTACTAGGATGGGTGACCTCCTGGGAAGTCCTCGTGTTGCACCCCTTTTCTTTTTCGATTCTCTTATTCGATATTTTGCTTCGGGGGGCACTTGTAAGAAAAGTAAGAGGTCGCGACGTATATTTTTTTTACCTCGAATTTCTCGTTGGATCGAGAAAATCGGAGCGGGACGCATGGAGAAGGGATGGCATGAAATAAAAATTCGACGCGCTATAAGACGGGTGCGATCATACCAGCACTAATGCACCGGATCCCAT
Source organism: Firmiana major (assembly GCA_033439115.1). NCBI lineage: Eukaryota > Viridiplantae > Streptophyta > Magnoliopsida > Malvales > Malvaceae > Firmiana > Firmiana major. Next base: position 46,154,011 of record CM065911.1, read on the forward strand.
CAGAACTCCGCGGTGAAGCGTGCTTGGGCGAGAGTAGTACTAGGATGGGTGACCTCCTGGGAAGTCCTCGTGTTGCACCGCTTTTCTTTTTCGATTCTCTTATTCGATATTTTGCTTCGGGGGGCACTTGTAAGAAAAGTATGAGGTCGCGACGTATATTTTTTTTACCTCGAATTTCTCGTTGGATCGAGAAAATCGGAGCGGGACGCATGGAGAAGGGATGGCATGAAATAAAAATTCGACGCGCAATAAAACGGGTGCGATCATACCAGCACTAATGCACCGGATCCCATCAGAACTCCGCAGTTAAGCGTGCTTGGGCGAGAGTAGTACTAGGATGGGTGACCTCCTGGGAAGTCCTCGTGTTGCACCCCTTTTCTTTTTCGATTCTCTTATTCGATATTTTGCTTCGGGGGGCACTTGTAAGAAAAGTATGAGGTCGCGACGTATATTTTTTTTACCTCGAATTTCTCGTTGGATCGAGAAAATCAGAGCGCGACGCATGGAGAAGGGATGACAAGAAATAAAAATTCGACGCGCTATAAGACGGGTGCGATCATACCAGCACTAATGCACCGGATCCCATCAGAACTCCGCAGTTAAGCGTGCTTGGGCGAGAGTAGTACTAGGATGGGTGACCTCCTGGGAAGTCCTCGTGTTGCACCGCTTTTCTTTTTCGATTCTCTTATTCGATATTTTGCTTCGGGGGGCGCTTGTAAGAAAAGTATGAGGTCGCGACGTATATTTTTTTTACCTCGAATTTCTCGTTGGATCGAGAAAATCGGAGCGGGACGCATGGAGAAGGGATGGCAGGAAATAAAAATTCGACGCGCTATAAGACGGGTGCGATCATACCAGCACTAATGCACCGGATCCCATCAGAACTCCGCAGTTAAGCGTGCTTGGGCGAGAGTAGTACTAGGATGGGTGACCTCCTGGGAAGTCCTCGTGTTGCACCGCTTTTCTTTTTCGATTCTCTTATTCGATATTTTGCTTCGGGGGGCGCTTGTAAGAAAAGTATGAGGTCGCGACGTATATTTTTTTTACCTCGAATTTCTCGTTGGATCGAGAAAATCGGAGCGGGACGCATGGAGAAGGGATGGCAGGAAATAAAAATTCGACGCGCTATAAGACGGGTGCGATCATACCAGCACTAATGCACCGGATCCCATCAGAACTCCGCAGTTAAGCGTGCTTGGGCGAGAGTGGTACTAGGATGGGTGACCTCCTGGGAAGTCCTCGTGTTGCACCGCTTTTCTTTTTCGATTCTCTTATTCGATATTTTGCTTCGGGGGGCGCTTGTAAGAAAAGTATGAGGTCGCGACGTATATTTTTTTTACCTCGAATTTCTCGTTGGATCGAGAAAATCGGAGCGGGACGCATGGAGAAGGGATGGCATGAAATAAAAATTCGACGCGCAATAAGACGGGTGCGATCATACCAGCACTAATGCACCGGATCCCATCAGAACTCCGCAGTTAAGCGTGCTTGGGCGAGAGTAGTACTAGGATGGGTGACCTCCTCGGAAGTCCTCGTGTTGCACCCCTTTTCTTTTTCGATTCTCTTATTCGATATTTTGCTTCGGGGGGCACTTGTAAGAAAAGTATGAGGTCGCGACGTATATTTTTTTTACTCGAATTTCTCGTTGGATCGAGAAAATCGGAGCGGGACGCATGGAGAAGGGATGGCATGAAATAAAAATTCGACGCGCTATAAGACGGGTGCGATCATACCAGCACTAATGCACCGGATCCCATCAGAACTCCGCAGTTAAGCGTGCTTGGGCGAGAGTAGTACTAGGATGGGTGACCTCCTGGGAAGTCCTCGTGTTGCACCGCTTTTCTTTTTCGATTCTCTTATTCGATATTTTGCTTCGGGGGGCGCTTGTAAGAAAAGTATGAGGTCGCGACGTATATTTTTTTTACCTCGAATTTCTCGTTGGATCGAGAAAATCGGAGCGGGACGCATGGAGACGGGATGGCAGGAAATAAAAATTCGACGCGCTATAAGACGGGTGCGATCATACCAGCACTAATGCACCGGATCCCATCAGAACTCCGCAGTTAAGCTTGCTTGGGCGAGAGTAGTACTAGGATGGGTGACCTCCTGGGAAGTCCTCGTGTTGCACCGCTTTTCTTTTTCGATTCTCTTATTCGATATTTTGCTTCGGGGGGCGCTTGTAAGAAAAGTATGAGGTCGCGACGTATATTTTTTTTACCTCGAATTTCTCGTTGGATCGAGAAAATCGGAGCGGGACGCATGGAGAAGGGATGGCAGGAAATAAAAATTCGAAGCGCTATAAGACAGGTGCGATCATACCAGCACTAATGCACCGGATCCCATCAGAACTCCGCAGTTAAGCGTGCTTGGGCGAGAGTAGTACTAGGATGGGTGACCTCTTGGGAAGTCCTCGTGTTGCACCGCTTTTCTTTTTCGATTCTCTTATTCGATATTTTGCTTCGGGGGGCGCTTGTAAGAAAAGTATGAGGTCGCGACGTATATTTTTTTTACCTCGAATTTCTCGTTGGATCGAGAAAATCGGAGCGGGACGCATGGAGAAGGGATGGCAGGAAATGAAAATTCGACGCGCTATAAGACGGGTGCGATCATACCAGCACTAATGCACCGGATCCCATCAGAACTCCGCAGTGAAGCGTGCTTGGGCGAGAGTAGTACTAGGATGGGTGACCTCCTGGGAAGTCCTCGTGTTGCACCGCTTTTCTTTTTCGATTCTCTAACTCGATATTTTGCTTCGGGGGGCGCTTGTAAGAAAAGTATGAGGTCGCGACGTATATTTTTTTTACCTCGAATTTCTCGTTGGATCGAGACAATCGGAGCGGGACGCATGGAGAAGGGATGGCAGGAAATAAAAATTCGACGCGCTATAAGACGGGTGCGATCATACCAGCACTAATGCACCGGATCCCATCAGAACTCCGCAGTTAAGCGTGCTTGGGCGAGAGTAGTACTAGGATGGGTGACCTCCTGGGAAGTCCTCGTGTTGCACCGCTTTTCTTTTTCGATTCTCTTATTCGATATTTTGCTTCGGGGGGCGCTTGTAAGAAAAATATGAGGTCGCGACGTATATTTTTTTTACCTCGAATTTCTCGTTGGATCGAGAAAATCGGAGCGGGACGCATGGAGAAGGGATGGCAGGAAATAAAAATTCGACGCGCTATAAGACGGGTGCGATCATACCAGCACTAATGCACCGGATCCCATCAGAACTCCGCAGTTAAGCGTGCTTGGGCGAGAGTAGTACTAGGATGGGTGACCTCCTGGGAAGTCCTCGTGTTGCACCGCTTTTCTTTTTCGATTCTCTTATTCGATATTTTGCTTCGGGGGGCACTTGTAAGAAAAGTATGAGGTCGCGACGTATATTTTTTTACCTCGAATTTCTCGTTGGATCGAGAAAATCGGAGCGGGACGCATGGAGAAGGGATGGCAGGAAATAAAAATTCGACGCGCAATAAGACGGGTGCGATCATACCAGCACTAATGCACCGGATCCCATCAGAACTCCGCAGTTAAGCGTGCTTGGGCGAGAGTAGTACTAGGATGGGTGACCTCCTGGGAAGTCCTCGTGTTGCACCCCTTTTCTTTTTCGATTCTCTTATTCGATATTTTGCTTCGGGGGGCACTTGTAAGAAAAGTAAGAGGTCGCGACGTATATTTTTTTTACCTCGAATTTCTCGTTGGATCGAGAAAATCGGAGCGGGACGCATGGAGAAGGGATGGCATGAAATAAAAATTCGACGCGCTATAAGACGGGTGCGATCATACCAGCACTAATGCACCGGATCCCATCAGAACTCCGCGGTGAAGCGTGCTTGGGCGAGAGTAGTACTAGGATGGGTGACCTCCTGGGAAGTCCTCGTGTTGCACCGCTTTTCTTTTTCGATTCTCTTATTCGATATTTTGCTTCGGGGGGCACTTGTAAGAAAAGTATGAGGTCGCGACGTATATTTTTTTTACCTCGAATTTCTCGTTGGATCGAGAAAATCGGAGCGGGACGCATGGAGAAGGGATGGCATGAAATAAAAATTCGACGCGCAATAAAACGGGTGCGATCATACCAGCACTAATGCACCGGATCCCATCAGAACTCCGCAGTTAAGCGTGCTTGGGCGAGAGTAGTACTAGGATGGGTGACCTCCTGGGAAGTCCTCGTGTTGCACCCCTTTTCTTTTTCGATTCTCTTATTCGATATTTTGCTTCGGGGGGCACTTGTAAGAAAAGTATGAGGTCGCGACGTATATTTTTTTTACCTCGAATTTCTCGTTGGATCGAGAAAATCAGAGCGCGACGCATGGAGAAGGGATGACAAGAAATAAAAATTCGACGCGCTATAAGACGGGTGCGATCATACCAGCACTAATGCACCGGATCCCATCAGAACTCCGCAGTTAAGCGTGCTTGGGCGAGAGTAGTACTAGGATGGGTGACCTCCTGGGAAGTCCTCGTGTTGCACCGCTTTTCTTTTTCGATTCTCTTATTCGATATTTTGCTTCGGGGGGCGCTTGTAAGAAAAGTATGAGGTCGCGACGTATATTTTTTTTACCTCGAATTTCTCGTTGGATCGAGAAAATCGGAGCGGGACGCATGGAGAAGGGATGGCAGGAAATAAAAATTCGACGCGCTATAAGACGGGTGCGATCATACCAGCACTAATGCACCGGATCCCATCAGAACTCCGCAGTTAAGCGTGCTTGGGCGAGAGTAGTACTAGGATGGGTGACCTCCTGGGAAGTCCTCGTGTTGCACCGCTTTTCTTTTTCGATTCTCTTATTCGATATTTTGCTTCGGGGGGCGCTTGTAAGAAAAGTATGAGGTCGCGACGTATATTTTTTTTACCTCGAATTTCTCGTTGGATCGAGAAAATCGGAGCGGGACGCATGGAGAAGGGATGGCAGGAAATAAAAATTCGACGCGCTATAAGACGGGTGCGATCATACCAGCACTAATGCACCGGATCCCATCAGAACTCCGCAGTTAAGCGTGCTTGGGCGAGAGTGGTACTAGGATGGGTGACCTCCTGGGAAGTCCTCGTGTTGCACCGCTTTTCTTTTTCGATTCTCTTATTCGATATTTTGCTTCGGGGGGCGCTTGTAAGAAAAGTATGAGGTCGCGACGTATATTTTTTTTACCTCGAATTTCTCGTTGGATCGAGAAAATCGGAGCGGGACGCATGGAGAAGGGATGGCATGAAATAAAAATTCGACGCGCAATAAGACGGGTGCGATCATACCAGCACTAATGCACCGGATCCCATCAGAACTCCGCAGTTAAGCGTGCTTGGGCGAGAGTAGTACTAGGATGGGTGACCTCCTCGGAAGTCCTCGTGTTGCACCCCTTTTCTTTTTCGATTCTCTTATTCGATATTTTGCTTCGGGGGGCACTTGTAAGAAAAGTATGAGGTCGCGACGTATATTTTTTTTACTCGAATTTCTCGTTGGATCGAGAAAATCGGAGCGGGACGCATGGAGAAGGGATGGCATGAAATAAAAATTCGACGCGCTATAAGACGGGTGCGATCATACCAGCACTAATGCACCGGATCCCATCAGAACTCCGCAGTTAAGCGTGCTTGGGCGAGAGTAGTACTAGGATGGGTGACCTCCTGGGAAGTCCTCGTGTTGCACCGCTTTTCTTTTTCGATTCTCTTATTCGATATTTTGCTTCGGGGGGCACTTGTAAGAAAAGTATGAGGTCGCGACGTATATTTTTTTTACCTCGAATTTCTCGTTGGATCGAGAAAATCGGAGCGGGACGCATGGAGAAGGGATGGCATGAAATAAAAATTCGACGCGCAATAAGACGGGTGCGATCATACCAGCACTAATGCACCGGATCCCATCAGAACTCCGCAGCTAAGCGTGCTTGGGCGAGAGTAGTACTAGGATGGGTGACCTCCTGGGAAGTCCTCGTGTTGCACCCCTTTTCTTTTTCGATTCTCTTATTCGATATTTTGCTTCGGGGGGCGCTTGTAAGAAAAGTATGAGGTCGCGACGTATATTTTTTTTACCTCGAATTTCTCGTTGGATCGAGAAAATCGGAGCGGGACGCATGGAGAAGGGATGGCAGGAAATAAAAATTCGACGCGCTATAAGACGGGTGCGATCATACCAGCACTAATGCACCGGATCCCATCAGAACTCCGCAGTTAAGCGTGCTTGGGCGAGGGTAGTACTAGGATGGGTGACCTCCTGGGAAGTCCTCGTGTTGCACCACTTTTCTTTTTCGATTCTCTTATTCGATATTTTGCTTCGGGGGGCGCTTGTAAGAAAAGTATGAGGTCGCGACGTATATTTTTTTTACCTCGAATTTCTCGTTGGATCGAGAAAATCGGAGCGGGACGCATGGAGAAGGGATGGCAGGAAATAAAAATTCGACGCGCTATAAGACGGGTGCGATCATACCAGCACTAATGCACCGGATCCCATCAGAACTCCGCAGTTAAGCGTGCTTGGGCGAGAGTAGTACTAGGATGGGTGACCTCCTGGGAAGTCCTCGTGTTGCACCCCTTTTCTTTTTCGATTCTCTTATTCGATATTTTGCTTCGGGGGGCACTTTTAAGAAAAGTATGAGGTCGCGACGTATATTTTTTTTACCTCGAATTTCTCGTTGGATCGAGAAAATCGGAGCGGGACGCATGGAGAAGGGATGGCATGAAATAAAAATTCGACGCGCTATAAGACGGGTGCGATCATACTAGCTCTAATGCACCGGATCCCATCAGAACTCCGCAGTTAAGCGTGCTTGGGCGAGAGTAGTACTAGGATGGGTGACCTCCTGGGAAGTCCTCGTGTTGCACCGCTTTTCTTTTTCGATTCTCTTATTCGATATTTTGCTTCGGGGGGCACTTGTAAGAAAAGTATGAGGTCGCGACGTATATTTTTTTTACCTCGAATTTCTCGTTGGATCGAGAAAATCGGAGCGGGACGCATGGAGAAGGGATGGCATGAAATAAAAATTCGACGCGCAATAAGACGGGTGCGATCATACCAGCACTAATGCACCGGATCCCATCAGAACTCCGCGGTTAAGCGTGCTTGGGCGAGAGTAGTACTAGGATGGGTGACCTCCTGGGAAGTCCTCGTGTTGCACCGCTTTTCTTTTTCGATTCTCTTATTCGATATTTTGCTTCGGGGGGCACTTGTAAGAAAAGTATGAGGTCGCGACGTATATTTTTTTTACCTCGAATTTCTCGTTGGATCGAGAAAATCGGAGCGGGACGCATGGAGAAGGGATGGCATGAAATAAAAATTCGACGCGCAATAAAACGAGTGCGATCATACCAGCACTAATGCACCGGATCCCATCAGAACTCCACAGTTAAGCGTGCTTGGGCGAGAGTGGTACTAGGATGGGTGACCTCCTGGGAAGTCCTCGTGTTGTGCACCCCTTTTCTTTTTCGATTCTCTTATTCGATATTTTGCTTCGGGGGGCACTTGTAAGAAAAGTATGAGGTCGCGACGTATATTTTTTTTACCTCGAATTTCTCGTTGGATCGAGAAAATCAGAGCGGGACGCATGGAGAAGGGATGACAAGAAATAAAAATTCGACGCGCTATAAGACGGGTGCGATCATACCAGCACTAATGCACCGGATCCCATCAGAACTCCGCAGTTAAGCGTGCTTGGGCGAGAGTAGTACTAGGATGGGTGACCTCCTGGGAAGTCCTCGTGTTGCACCGCTTTTCTTTTTCGATTCTCTTATTCGATATTTTGCTTCGGGGGGCGCTTGTAAGAAAAGTATGAGGTCGCGACGTATATTTTTTTTACCTCGAATTTCTCGTTGGATCGAGAAAATCGGAGCGGGACGCATGGAGAAGGGATGGCAGGAAATAAAAATTCGACGCGCTATAAGACGGGTGCGATCATACCAGCACTAATGCACCGGATCCCATCAGAACTCCGCAGTTAAGCGTGCTTGGGCGAGAGTAGTACTAGGATGGGTGACCTCCTGGGAAGTCCTCGTGTTGCACCGCTTTTCTTTTTCGATTCTCTTATTCGATATTTTGCTTCGGGGGGCGCTTGTAAGAAAAGTATGAGGTCGCGACGTATATTTTTTTTACCTCGAATTTCTCGTTGGATCGAGAAAATCGGAGCGGGACGCATGGAGAAGGGATGGCAGGAAATAAAAATTCGACGCGCTATAAGACGGGTGCGATCATACCAGCACTAATGCACCGGATCCCATCAGAACTCCGCAGTTAAGCGTGCTTGGGCGAGAGTGGTACTAGGATGGGTGACCTCCTGGGAAGTCCTCGTGTTGCACCGCTTTTCTTTTTCGATTCTCTTATTCGATATTTTGCTTCGGGGGGCGCTTGTAAGAAAAGTATGAGGTCGCGACGTATATTTTTTTTACCTCGAATTTCTCGTTGGATCGAGAAAATCGGAGCGGGACGCATGGAGAAGGGATGGCATGAAATAAAAATTCGACGCGCAATAAGACGGGTGCGATCATACCAGCACTAATGCACCGGATCCCATCAGAACTCCGCAGTTAAGCGTGCTTGGGCGAGAGTAGTACTAGGATGGGTGACCTCCTCGGAAGTCCTCGTGTTGCACCCCTTTTCTTTTTCGATTCTCTTATTCGATATTTTGCTTCGGGGGGCACTTGTAAGAAAAGTATGAGGTCGCGACGTATATTTTTTTTACTCGAATTTCTCGTTGGATCGAGAAAATCGGAGCGGGACGCATGGAGAAGGGATGGCATGAAATAAAAATTCGACGCGCTATAAGACGGGTGCGATCATACCAGCACTAATGCACCGGATCCCATCAGAACTCCGCAGTTAAGCGTGCTTGGGCGAGAGTAGTACTAGGATGGGTGACCTCCTGGGAAGTCCTCGTGTTGCACCGCTTTTCTTTTTCGATTCTCTTATTCGATATTTTGCTTCGGGGGGCACTTGTAAGAAAAGTATGAGGTCGCGACGTATATTTTTTTTACCTCGAATTTCTCGTTGGATCGAGAAAATCGGAGCGGGACGCATGGAGAAGGGATGGCATGAAATAAAAATTCGACGCGCAATAAGACTGGTGCGATCATACCAGCACTAATGCACCGGATCCCATCAGAACTCCGCTGTTAAGCGTGCTTGGGCGAGAGTAGTACTAGGATGGGTGACCTCCTGGGAAGTCCTCGTGTTGCACCCTTTTTCTTTTTCGATTCTCTTATTCGATATTTTGCTTCGGGGGGCACTTGTAAGAAAAGTATGAGGTCGCGACGTATATTTTTTTACCTCGAATTTCTCGTTGGATCGAGAAAATCGGAGCGGGACGCATGGAGAAGGGATGGCAGGAAATAAAAATTCGACGCGCTATAAGACGGGTGCGATCATACCAGCACTAATGCACCGGATCCCATCAGAACTCCGCAGTTAAGCGTGCTTGGGCGAGGGTAGTACTAGGATGGGTGACCTCCTGGGAAGTCCTCGTGTTGCACCACTTTTCTTTTTCGATTCTCTTATTCGATATTTTGCTTCGGGGGGCGCTTGTAAGAAAAGTATGAGGTCGCGACGTATATTTTTTTTACCTCGAATTTCTCGTTGGATCGAGAAAATCGGAGCGGGACGCATGGAGAAGGGATGGCAGGAAATAAAAATTCGACGCGCTATAAGACGGGTGCGATCATACCAGCACTAATGCACCGGATCCCATCAGAACTCCGCAGTTAAGCGTGCTTGGGCGAGAGTAGTACTAGGATGGGTGACCTCCTGGGAAGTCCTCGTGTTGCACCTCTTTTCTTTTTCGATTCTCTTATTCGATATTTTGCTTCGGGGGGCACTTTTAAGAAAAGTATGAGGTCGCGACGTATATTTTTTTTACCTCGAATTTCTCGTTGGATCGAGAAAATCGGAGCGGGACGCATGGAGAAGGGATGGCATGAAATAAAAATTCGACGCGCTATAAGACGGGTGCGATCATACTAGCACTAATGCACCGGATCCCATCAGAACTCCGCAGTTAAGCGTGCTTGGGCGAGAGTAGTACTAGGATGGGTGACCTCCTGGGAAGTCCTCGTGTTGCACCGCTTTTCTTTTTCGATTCTCTTATTCGATATTTTGCTTCGGGGGGCACTTGTAAGAAAAGTATGAGGTCGCGACGTATATTTTTTTTACCTCGAATTTCTCGTTGGATCGAGAAAATCGGAGCGGGACGCATGGAGAAGGGATGGCATGAAATAAAAATTCGACGCGCAATAAGACGGGTGCGATCATACCAGCACTAATGCACCGGATCCCATCAGAACTCCGCAGTTAAGCGTGCTTGGGCGAGAGTAGTACTAGGATGGGTGACCTCCTGGGAAGTCCTCGTGTTGCACCCCTTTTCTTTTTCGATTCTCTTATTCGATATTTTGCTTCGGGGGGCACTTGTAAGAAAAGTATGAGGTCGCGACGTATATTTTTTTTACCTCGAATTTCTCGTTGGATCGAGAAAATCGGAGCGGGACGCATGGAGAAGGGATGGCAGGAAATAAAAATTCGACGCGCTATAAGACGGGTGCGATCATACCAGCACTAATGCACCGGATCCCATCAGAACTCCGCAGTTAAGCGTGCTTGGGCGAGAGTAGTACTAGGATGGGTGACCTCCTGGGAAGTCCTCGTGTTGCACCGCTTTTCTTTTTCGATTCACTTATTCGATATTTTGCTTCGGGGGGCGCTTGTAAGAAAAGTATGAGGTCGCGACGTATATTTTTTTTACCTCGAATTTCTCGTTGGATCGAGAAAATCGGAGCGGGACGCATGGAGAAGGGATGGCAGGAAATAAAAATTCGACGCGCTATAAGACGGGTGCGATCATACCAGCACTAATGCACCGGATCCCATCAGAACTCCGCAGTTAAGCGTGCTTGGGCGAGAGTAGTACTAGGATGGGTGACCTCCTGGGAAGTCCTCGTGTTGCACCGCTTTTCTTTTTCGATTCTCTTATTCGATATTTTGCTTCGGGGGGCGCTTGTAAGAAAAGTATGAGGTCGCGACGTATATTTTTTTTACCTCGAATTTCTCGTTGGATCGAGAAAATCGGAGCGGGACGCATGGAGAAGGGATGGCAGGAAATAAAAATTCGACGCGCTATAAGACGGGTGCGATCATACCAGCACTAATGCACCGGATCCCATCAGAACTCCGCAGTTAAGCGTGCTTGGGCGAGAGTAGTACTAGGATGGGTGACCTCCTGGGAAGTCCTCGTGTTGCACCCCTTTTCTTTTTCGATTCTCTTATTCGATATTTTGCTTCGGGGGGCACTTGTAAGAAAAGTATGAGGTCGCGACGTATATTTTTTTTACCTCGAATTTCTCGTTGGATCGAGAAAATCGGAGCGGGACGCATGGAGAAGGGATGGCATGAAATAAAAATTCGACGCGCTATAAGACGGGTGCGATCATACTAGCACTAATGCACCGGATCCCATCAGAACTCCGCAGTTAAGCGTGCTTGGGCGAGAGTAGTACTAGGATGGGTGACCTCCTGGGAAGTCCTCGTGTTGCACCGCTTTTCTTTTTCGATTCTCTTATTCGATATTTTGCTTCGGGGGGCACTTGTAAGAAAAGTATGAGGTCGCGACGTATATTTTTTTTACCTCGAATTTCTCGTTGGATCGAGAAAATCGGAGCGGGACGCATGGAGAAGGGATGGCATGAAATAAAAATTCGACGCGCAATAAGACGGGTGCGATCATACCAGCACTAATGCACCGGATCCCATCAGAACTCCGCAGTTAAGCGTGCTTGGGCGAGAGTTGTACTAGGATGGGTGACCTCCTGGGAAGTCCTCGTGTTGCACCCCTTTTCTTTTTCGATTCTCTTATTCGATATTTTGCTTCGGGGGGCACTTGTAAGAAAAGTATGAGGTCGCGACGTATATTTTTTTTTACCTCGAATTTTTCGTTGGATCGAGAAAATCGGAGCGGGACGAATGGAGAAGGGATGGCAGGAAATAAAAATTTGACGCGCTATAAGACGGGTGCGATCATACCAGCACTAATGCACCGGATCCCATCAGAACTCCGCAGTTAAGCGTGCTTGGGCGAGAGTAGTACTAGGATGGGTGTGCCTCCTGGGAAGTCCTCGTGTTGCACCGCTTTTCTTTTTCGATTCTCTTATTCGATATTTTGCTTCGGGGGGCGCTTGTAAGAAAAGTATGAGGTCGCGACGTATATTTTTTTTACCTCGAATTTCTCGTTGGATCGAGAAAATCGGAGCGGGACGCATGGAGAAGGGATGGCAGGAAATAAAAATTCGACGCGCTATAAGACGGGTGCGATCATACCAGCACTAATGCACCGGATCCCATCAGAACTCCGCAGTTAAGCGTGCTTGGGCGAGAGTAGTACTAGGATGGGTGACCTCCTGGGAAGTCCTCGTGTTGCACCCCTTTTCTTTTTCGATTCTCTTATTCGATATTTTGCTTCGGGGGGCACTTGTAAGAAAAGTATGAGGTCGCGACGTATATTTTTTTTACCTCGAATTTCTCGTTGGATCGAGAAAATCGGAGCGGGACGCATGGAGAAGGGATGGCATGAAATAAAAATTCGACGCGCTGTAAGACGGGTGCGATCATACCAGCACTAATGCACCGGATCCCATCAGAACTCCGCAGTTAAGCGTGCTTGGGCGAGAGTAGTACTAGGATGGGTGACCTCCTGGGAAGTCCTCGTGTTGCACCGCTTTTCTTTTTCGATTCTCTTATTCGATATTTTGCTTCGGGGGGCACTTGTAAGAAAAGTATGAGGTCGCGACGTATATTTTTTTTACCTCGAATTTCTCGTTGGATCGAGAAAATCGGAGCGGGACGCATGGAGAAGGGATGGCATGAAATAAAAATTCGACGCGCAATAAGATGGGTGCGATCATACCAGCACTAATGCACCGGATCCCATCAGAACTCCGTAGTTAAGCGTGCTTGGGCGAGAGTAGTACTAGGATGGGTGAACTCCTGGGAAGTCCTCGTGTTGCACCCCTTTTCTTTTTCGATTCTCTTATTCGATATTTTGCTTCGGGGGGCACTTGTAAGAAAAGTCTGAGGTCGCGACGTATATTTTTTTTACCTCGAATTTCTCGTTGGATCGAGAAAATCGGAGCGGGACGCATGGAGAAGGGATGACATGAAATAAAAATTCGACGCGCAATAAGACGGGTGCGATCATACCAGCACTAATGCACCGGATCCCATCAGAACTCCGCAGTTAAGCGTGCTTGGCCGAGAGTAGTACTAGGATGGGTGACCTCCTGGGAAGTCCTCGTGTTGCACCCCTTTTCTTTTTCGATTCTCTTATTCGATATTTTGCTTCGGGGGGCACTTGTAAGAAAAGCATGAGGTCGCGACGTATATTTTTTTTACCTCGAATTTCTCGTTGGATCGAGAAAATCGGAGCGGGACGCATGGAGAAGGGATGGCATGAAATAAAAATTCGACGCGCAATAAGACGGGTGCGATCATACCAGCACTAATGCACCGGATCCAATCAGAACTCCGCAGTTAAGCGTGCTTGGGCGAGAGTAGTGCTAGGATGGGTGACCTCCTGGGAAGTCCTCGTGTTGCACCCCTTTTCTTTTTCGATTCTCTTATTCGATATTTTGCTTCGGGGGGCACTTGTAAGAAAAGTATGAGGTCGCGACGTATATTTTTTTTACCTCGAATTTCTCGTTGGATCGAGAAAATCGGAACGGGACGCATGGAGAAGGGATGGCAGGAAATAAAAATTCGACGCGCTATAAGACGGGTGCGATCATACCAGCACTAATGCACCGGATCCCATCAGAACTCCGCAGTTAAGCGTGCTTGGGCGAGAGTAGTACTAGGATGGGTGACCTCCTGGGAAGTCCTCGTGTTGCACCGCTTTTCTTTTTCGATTCTCTTATTCGATATTTTGCTTCGGGGGGCGCTTGTAAGAAAAGTATGAGGTCGCGACGTATATTTTTTTTACCTCGAATTTCTCGTTGGATCGAGAAAATCGGAGCGGGACGCATGGAGAAGGGATGGCAGGAAATAAAAATTCGACGCGCTATAAGACGGGTGCGATCATACCAGCACTAATGCACCGGATCCCATCAGAACTCCGCAGTTAAGCGTGCTTGGGCGAGAGTAGTACTAGGATGGGTGACCTCCTGGGAAGTCCTCGTGTTGCACCGCTTTTCTTTTTCGATTCTCTTATTCGATATTTTGCTTCGGGGGGCGCTTGTAAGAAAAGTATGAGGTCGCGACGTATATTTTTTTTACCTCGAATTTCTCGTTGGATCGAGAAAATCGGAGCGGGACGCATGGAGAAGGGATGGCAGGAAATAAAAATTCGACGCGCTATAAGACGGGTGCGATCATACCAGCACTAATGCACCGGATCCCATCAGAACTCCGCAGTTAAGCGTGCTTGGGCGAGAGTAGTACTAGGATGGGTGACCTCCTGGGAAGTCCTCGTGTTGCACCCCTTTTCTTTTTCGATTCTCTTATTCGATATTTTGCTTCGGGGGGCACTTGTAAGAAAAGTATGAGGTCGCGACGTATATTTTTTTTACCTCGAATTTCTCGTTGGATCGAGAAAATCGGAGCGGGACGCATGGAGAAGGGATGGCATGAAATAAAAATTCGACGCGCTATAAGACGGGTGCGATCATACTAGCACTAATGTACCGGATCCCATCAGAACTTCGTAGTTAAGCGTGCTTGGGCGAGAGTAGTACTAGGATGGGTGACCTCCTGGGAAGTCCTCGTGTTGCACCGCTTTTCTTTTTCGATTCTCTTATTCGATATTTTGCTTCGGGGGGCACTTGTAAGAAAAGTATGAGGTCGCGACGTATATTTTTTTTACCTCGAATTTCTCGTTGGATCGAGAAAATCGGAGCGGGACGCATGGAGAAGGGATGGCATGAAATAAAAATTCGACGCGCAATAAGACGGGTGCGATCATACCAGCACTAATGCACCGGATCCCATCAGAACTCCGCAGTTAAGCGTGCTTGGGCGAGAGTTGTACTAGGATGGGTGACCTCCTGGGAAGTCCTCGTGTTGCACCCCTTTTCTTTTTCGATTCTCTTATTCGATATTTTGCTTCGGGGGGCACTTGTAAGAAAAGTATGAGGTCGCGACGTATATTTTTTTTACCTCGAATTTTTCGTTGGATCGAGAAAATCGGAGCGGGACGCATGGAGAAGGGATGGCATGAAATAAAAATTCGACGCGCTATAAGACGGGTGCGATCATACCAGCACTAATGCACCGGATCCCATCAGAACTCCGCAGTTAAGCGTGCTTGGGCGAGAGTAGTACTAGGATAGGTGACCTCCTGGGAAGTCCTCGTGTTGCACCGCTTTTCTTTTTCGATTCTCTTATTCGATATTTTGCTTCGGGGGGCGCTTGTAAGAAAAGTATGAGGTCGCGTCGTATATTTTTTTTACCTCGAATTTCTCGTTGGATCGAGAAAATCGGAGCGGGACGCATGGAGAAGGGATGGCAGGAAATAAAAATTCGACGCGCTATAAGACGGGTGCGATCATACCAGCACTAATGCACCGGATCCCATCAGAACTCCGCAGTTAAGCGTGCTTGGGCGAGAGTAGTACTAGGATGGGTGACCTCCTGGGAAGTCCTCGTGTTGCACCCCTTTTCTTTTTCGATTCTCTTATTCGATATTTTGCTTCGGGGGGCACTTGTAAGAAAAGTATGAGGTCGCGACGTATATTTTTTTTACCTCGAATTTCTCGTTGGATCGAGAAAATCGGAGCGGGACGCATGGAGAAGGGATGGCATGAAATAAAAATTCGACGCGCTATAAGACGGGTGCGATCATACTAGCACTAATGCACCGGATCCCATCAGAACTCCGCAGTTAAGCGTGCTTGGGCGAGAGTAGTACTAGGATGGGTGACCTCCTGGGAAGTCCTCGTGTTGCACCGCTTTTCTTTTTCGATTCTCTTATTCGATATTTTGCTTCGGGGGGCACTTGTAAGAAAAGTATGAGGTCGCGACGTATATTTTTTTTACCTCGAATTTCTCGTTGGATCGAGAAAATCGGAGCGGGACGCATGGAGAAGGGATGGCATGAAATAAAAATTCGACGCGCAATAAGACGGGTGCGATCATACCAGCACTAATGCACCGGATCCCATCAGAACTTCGCAGTTAAGCGTGCTTGGGCGAGAGTTGTACTAGGATGGGTGACCTCCTGGGAAGTCCTCGTGTTGCACCCCTTTTCTTTTTCGATTCTCTTATTCGATATTTTGCTTCGGGGGGCACTTGTAAGAAAAGTATGAGGTCGCGACGTATATTTTTTTTACCTCGAATTTTTCGTTGGATCGAGAAAATCGGAGCGGGACGCATGGAGAAGGGATGGCAGGAAATAAAAATTCGACGCGCTATAAGACGGGTGCGATCATACCAGCACTAATGCACCGGATCCCATCAGAACTCCGCAGTTAAGCGTGCTTGGGCGAGAGTAGTACTAGGATGGGTGACCTCCTGGGAAGTCCTCGTGTTGCACCGCTTTTCTTTTTCGATTCTCTTATTCGATATTTTGCTTCGGGGGGCGCTTGTAAGAAAAGTATGAGGTCGCGACGTATATTTTTTTTACCTCGAATTTCTCGTTGGATCGAGAAAATCGGAGCGGGACGCATGGAGAAGGGATGGCAGGAAATAAAAATTCGACGCGCTATAAGACGGGTGCGATCATACCAGCACTAATGCACCGGATCCCATCAGAACTCCGCAGTTAAGCGTGCTTGGGCGAGAGTAGTACTAGGATGGGTGACCTCCTGGGAAGTCCTCGTGTTGCACCCCTTTTCTTTTTCGATTCTCTTATTCGATATTTTGCTTCGGGGGGCACTTGTAAGAAAAGTATGAGGTCGCGACGTATATTTTTTTTACCTCGAATTTCTCGTTGGATCGAGAAAATCGGAGCGGGACGCATGGAGAAGGGATGGCATGAAATAAAAATTCGATGCGCTGTAAGACGGGTGCGATCATACCAGCACTAATGCACCGGATCCCATCAGAACTCCGCAGTTAAGCGTGCTTGGGCGAGAGTAGTACTAGGATGGGTGACCTCCTGGGAAGTCCTCGTGTTGCACCGCTTTTCTTTTTCGATTCTCTTATTCGATATTTTGCTTCGGGGGGCACTTGTAAGAAAAGTATGAGGTCGCGACGTATATTTTTTTTACCTCGAATTTCTCGTTGGATCGAGAAAATCGGAGCGGGACGCATGGAGAAGGGATGGCATGAAATAAAAATTCGACGCGCAATAAGACGGGTGCGATCATACCAGCACTAATGCACCGGATCCCATCAGAACTCCGCAGTTAAGCGTGCTTGGGCGAGAGTAGTACTAGGATGGGTGACCTCCTGGGAAGTCCTCGTGTTGCACCCCTTTTCTTTTTCGATTCTCTTATTCGATATTTTGCTTCGGGGGGCACTTGTAAGAAAAGTATGAGGTCGCGACGTATATTTTTTTTACCTCGAATTTCTCGTTGGATCGAGAAAATCGGAGCGGGACGCATGGAGAAGGGATGGCAGGAAATAAAAATTCGACGCGCTATAAGACGGGTGCGATCATACCAGCACTAATGCACCGGATCCCATCAGAACTCCGTAGTTAAGCGTGCTTGGGCGAGAGTAGTACTAGGATGGGTGACCTCCTGGGAAGTCCTCGTGTTGCACCGCTTTTCTTTTTCGATTCTCTTATTCGATATTTTGCTTCGGGGGGCGCTTGTAAGAAAAGTATGAGGTCGCGACGTATATTTTTTTTACCTCGAATTTCTCGTTGGATCGAGAAAATCGGAGCGGGACGCATGGAGAAGGGATGGCAGGAAATAAAAATTCGACGCGCTATAAGACGGGTGCGATCATACCAGCACTAATGCACCGGATCCCATCAGAACTCCGCAGTTAAGCGTGCTTGGGCGAGAGTAGTACTAGGATGGGTGACCTCCTGGGAAGTCCTCGTGTTGCACCGCTTTTCTTTTTCGATTCTCTTATTCGATATTTTGCTTCGGGGGGCGCTTGTAAGAAAAGTATGAGGTCGCGACGTATATTTTTTTTACCTCGAATTTCTCGTTGGATCGAGAAAATCGGAGCGGGACGCATGGAGAAGGGATGGCATGAAATAAAAATTCGACGCGCAATAAGACGGGTGCGATCATACCAGCACTAATGCACCGGATCCCATCAGAACTCCGCAGTTAAGCGTGCTTGGGCGAGAGTAGTACTAGGATGGGTGACCTCCTCGGAAGTCCTCGTGTTGCACCCCTTTTCTTTTTCGATTCTCTTATTCGATATTTTGCTTCGGGGGGCACTTGTAAGAAAAGTATGAGGTCGCGACGTATATTTTTTTTACCTCGAATTTCTCGTTGGATCGAGAAAATCGGAGCGGGACGCATGGAGAAGGGATGGCATGAAATAAAAATTCGACGCGCTATAAGACGGGTGCGATCATACCAGCACTAATGCACCGGATCCCATCAGAACTCCGCAGTTAAGCGTGCTTGGGCGAGAGTAGTACTAGGATGGGTGACCTCCTGGGAAGTCCTCGTGTTGCACCGCTTTTCTTTTTCGATTCTCTTATTCGATATTTTGCTTCGGGGGGCACTTGTAAGAAAAGTATGAGGTCGCGACGTATATTTTTTTTACCTCGAATTTCTCGTTGGATCGAGAAAATCGGAGCGGGACGCATGGAGAAGGGATGGCATGAAATAAAAATTCGACGCGCAATAAGACGGGTGGGATCATACCAGCACTAATGCACCGGATCCCATCAGAACTCCGCAGTTAAGCGTGCTTGGGCGAGAGTAGTACTAGGATGGGTGACCTCCTGGGAAGTCCTCGTGTTGCACCCCTTTTCTTTTTCGATTCTCTTATTCGATATTTTGCTTCGGGGGGCACTTGTAAGAAAAGTATGAGGTCGCGACGTATATTTTTTTTACCTCGAATTTCTCGTTGGATCGAGAAAATCGGAGCGGGACGCATGGAGAAGGGATGGCAGGAAATAAAAATTCGACGCGCTATAAGACGGGTGCGATCATACCAGCACTAATGCACCGGATCCCATCAGAACTCCGCAGTTAAGCGTGCTTGGGCGAGAGTAGTACTAGGATGGGTGACCTCCTGGGAAGTCCTCGTGTTGCACCGCTTTTCTTTTTCGATTCTCTTATTCGATATTTTGCTTCGGGGGGCGCTTGTAAGAAAAGTATGAGGTCGCGACGTATATTTTTTTTACCTCGAATTTCTCGTTGGATCGAGAAAATCGGAGCGGGACGCATGGAGAAGGGATGGCATGAAATAAAAATTCGACGCGCAATAAGACGGGTGCGATCATACCAGCACTAATGCACCGGATCCCATCAGAACTCCGCAGTTAAGCGTGCTTGGGCGAGAGTAGTACTAGGATGGGTGACCTCCTCGGAAGTCCTCGTGTTGCACCCCTTTTCTTTTTCGATTCTCTTATTCGATATTTTGCTTCGGGGGGCACTTGTAAGAAAAGTATGAGGTCGCGACGTATATTTTTTTTACCTCGAATTTCTCGTTGGATCGAGAAAATCGGAGCGGGACGCATGGAGAAGGGATGGCATGAAATAAAAATTCGACGCGCTATAAGACGGGTGCGATCATACCAGCACTAATGCACCGGATCCCATCAGAACTCCGCAGTTAAGCGTGCTTGGGCGAGAGTAGTACTAGGATGGGTGACCTCCTGGGAAGTCCTCGTGTTGCACCGCTTTTCTTTTTCGATTCTCTTATTCGATATTTTGCTTCGGGGGGCACTTGTAAGAAAAGTATGAGGTCGCGACGTATATTTTTTTTACCTCGAATTTCTCGTTGGATCGAGAAAATCGGAGCGGGACGCATGGAGAAGGGATGGCATGAAATAAAAATTCGACGCGCAATAAGACGGGTGGGATCATACCAGCACTAATGCACCGGATCCCATCAGAACTCCGCAGTTAAGCGTGCTTGGGCGAGAGTAGTACTAGGATGGGTGACCTCCTGGGAAGTCCTCGTGCTGCACCCCTTTTCTTTTTCGATTCTCTTATTCGATATTTTGCTTCGGGGGGCACTTGTAAGAAAAGTATGAGGTCGCGACGTATATTTTTTTTACCTCGAATTTCTCGTTGGATCGAGAAAATCGGAGCGGGACGCATGGAGAAGGGATGGCAGGAAATAAAAATTCGACGCGCTATAAGACGGATGCGATCATACCAGCACTAATGCACCGGATCCCATCAGAACTCCGCAGTAAAGCGTGCTTGGGCGAGAGTAGTACTAGGATGGGTGACCTCCTGGGAAGTCCTCGTGTTGCACCCCTTTTCTTTTTCGATTCTCTTATTCGATATTTTGCTTCGGGGGGCACTTGTAAGAAAAGTATGAGGTCGCGACGTATATTTTTTTTACCTCGAATTTCTCGTTGGATCGAGAAAATCGGAGCGGGACGCATGGAGAAGGGATGGCATGAAATAAAAATTCGACGCGCAATAAGACGGGTGCGATCATACCAGCACTAATGCACCGGATCCCATTAGAACTCCGCAGTTAAGCGTGCTTGGGCGAGAGTAGTACTAGGATGGGTGACCTCCTGGGAAGTCCTCGTGTTGCACCCCTTTTCTTTTTCGATTCTCTTATTCGATATTTTGCTTCGGGGGGCACTTGTAAGAAAAGTATGAGGTCGCGACGTATATTTTTTTTACCTCGAATTTCTCGTTGGATCGAGAAAATCGGAGCGGGACGCATGGAGAAGGGATGGCATGAAATAAAAATTCGACGCGCTATAAGACGGGTGCGATCATACCAGCACTAATGCACCGGATCCCATCAGAACTCCGAAGTTAAGCGTGCTTGGGCGAGAGTAGTACTAGGATGGGTGACCTCCTAGGAAGTCCTCGTGTTGCACCCCTTTTCTTTTTCGATTCTCTTATTTGATATTTTGCTTCGGGGGGCACTTGTAAGAAAAGTATGAGGTCGCGACGTAAATTTTTTTTTACCTCGAATTTCTCGTTGGATCGAGAAAATCGGAGCAGGACGCATGGAGAAGGGATGGCAGGAAATAAAAATTCGACGCGCTACAAGACGGGTGCGATCATACCAGCACTAATGCACCGGATCCCATCAGAACTCCGCAGTTAAGCGTGCTTGGGCGAGAGTAGTACTAGGATGGGTGACCTCCTGGGAAGTCCTCGTGTTGCACCCCTTTTCTTTTTCGATTCTCTTATTCGATATTTTGCTTCGGGGGGCACTTGTAAGAAAAGTATGAGGTCGCGACGTATATTTTTTTTACCTCGAATTTCTCGTTGGATCGAGAAAATCGGAGCGGGACGCATGGAGAAGGGATGGCAGGAAATAAAAATTCGACGCGCTATAAGACGGGTGCGATCATACCAGCACTAATGCATCGGATCCCATCAGAACTCCGCAGTTAAGCGTGCTTGGGCGAGAGTAGTACTAGGATGGGTGACCTCCTGGGAAGTCCTCGTGTTGCACCCCTTTTCTTTTTCGATTCTCTTATTCGATATTTTGCTTCGGGGGTCACTTGTAAGAAAAGTATGAGGTCGCGACGTATATTTTTTTTTACCTCGAATTTCTCGTTGGATCGAGAAAATCGGAGCGGGACGCATGGAGAAGGGATGGCAGGAAATAAAAATTCGACGCGCTATAAGACGGGTGCGATCATACCAGCACTAATGCACCGGATCCCATCAGAACTCCGCAGTTAAGCGTGCTTGGGCGAGAGTAGTACTAGGATGGGTGACCTCCTGGGAAGTCCTCGTGCTGCACCCCTTTTCTTTTTCGATTCTCTTATTCGATATTTTGCTTCGGGGGGCACTTGTAAGAAAAGTATGAGGTCGCGACGTATATTTTTTTTTACCTCGAATTTCTCGTTGGATCGAGAAAATCGGAGCGGGACGCATGGAGAAGGGATGGCAGGAAATAAAAATTCGACGCGCTATAAGACGGGTGTGATCATACCAGCACTAATGCACCGGATCCCATCAGAACTCCGCAGTTAAGCGTGCTTGAGCGAGAGTAGTACTAGGATGGGTGACCTCCTGGGAAGTCCTCGTGTTGCACCCCTTTTCTTTTTCGATTCTCTTATTCGATATTTTGCTTCGGGGGGCACTTGTAAGAAAAGTATGAGGTCGCGACGTATATTTTTTTTACCTCGAATTTCTCGTTGGATCGAGAAAATCAGAGCGGGACGCATGGAGAAGGGATGGCAGGAAATAAAAATTCGACGCGCTATAAGACGGGTGCGATCATACCAGCACTAATGCACCGGATCCCATCAGAACTCCGCAGTTAAGCGTGCTTGGGCGAGAGTAGTACTAGGATGGGTGACCTCCTGGGAAGTCCTCGTGTTGCACCCCTTTTCTTTTTCGATTCTCTTATTCGATATTTTGCTTCGGGGGGCACTTGTAAGAAAAGTATGAGGTCGCGACGTATATTTTTTTTACCTCGAATTTCTCGTTGGATCGAGAAAATCGGAGCGGGACGCATGGAGAAGGGATGGCATGAAATAAAAATTCGACGCGCTATAAGACGGGTGCGATCATACCAGCACTAATGCACCGGATCCCATCAGAACTCCGAAGTTAAGCGTGCTTGGGCGAGAGTAGTACTAGGATGGGTGACCTCCTAGGAAGTCCTCGTGTTGCACCCCTTTTCTTTTTCGATTCTCTTATTTGATATTTTGCTTCGGGGGGCACTTGTAAGAAAAGTATGAGGTCGCGACGTAAATTTTTTTTTACCTCGAATTTCTCGTTGGATCGAGAAAATCGGAGCAGGACGCATGGAGAAGGGATGGCAGGAAATAAAAATTCGACGCGCTACAAGACGGGTGCGATCATACCAGCACTAATGCACCGGATCCCATCAGAACTCCGCAGTTAAGCGTGCTTGGGCGAGAGTAGTACTAGGATGGGTGACCTCCTGGGAAGTCCTCGTGTTGCACCCCTTTTCTTTTTCGATTCTCTTATTCGATATTTTGCTTCGGGGGGCACTTGTAAGAAAAGTATGAGGTCGCGACGTATATTTTTTTTACCTCGAATTTCTCGTTGGATCGAGAAAATCGGAGCGGGACGCATGGAGAAGGGATGGCAGGAAATAAAAATTCGACGCGCTATAAGACGGGTGCGATCATACCAGCACTAATGCATCGGATCCCATCAGAACTCCGCAGTTAAGCGTGCTTGGGCGAGAGTAGTACTAGGATGGGTGACCTCCTGGGAAGTCCTCGTGTTGCACCCCTTTTCTTTTTCGATTCTCTTATTCGATATTTTGCTTCGGGGGTCACTTGTAAGAAAAGTATGAGGTCGCGACGTATATTTTTTTTTACCTCGAATTTCTCGTTGGATCGAGAAAATCGGAGCGGGACGCATGGAGAAGGGATGGCAGGAAATAAAAATTCGACGCGCTATAAGACGGGTGCGATCATACCAGCACTAATGCACCGGATCCCATCAGAACTCCGCAGTTAAGCGTGCTTGGGCGAGAGTAGTACTAGGATGGGTGACCTCCTGGGAAGTCCTCGTGCTGCACCCCTTTTCTTTTTCGATTCTCTTATTCGATATTTTGCTTCGGGGGGCACTTGTAAGAAAAGTATGAGGTCGCGACGTATATTTTTTTTTACCTCGAATTTCTCGTTGGATCGAGAAAATCGGAGCGGGACGCATGGAGAAGGGATGGCAGGAAATAAAAATTCGACGCGCTATAAGACGGGTGTGATCATACCAGCACTAATGCACCGGATCCCATCAGAACTCCGCAGTTAAGCGTGCTTGAGCGAGAGTAGTACTAGGATGGGTGACCTCCTGGGAAGTCCTCGTGTTGCACCCCTTTTCTTTTTCGATTCTCTTATTCGATATTTTGCTTCGGGGGGCACTTGTAAGAAAAGTATGAGGTCGCGACGTATATTTTTTTTACCTCGAATTTCTCGTTGGATCGAGAAAATCAGAGCGGGACGCATGGAGAAGGGATGGCAGGAAATAAAAATTCGACGCGCTATAAGACGGGTGCGATCATACCAGCACTAATGCACCGGATCCCATCAGAACTCCGCAGTTAAGCGTGCTTGGGCGAGAGTAGTACTAGGATGGGTGACCTCCTGGGAAGTCCTCGTGTTGCACCCCTTTTCTTTTTCGATTCTCTTATTCGATATTTTGCTTCGGGGGGCACTTGTAAGAAAAGTATGAGGTCGCGACGTATATTTTTTTTACCTCGAATTTCTCGTTGGATCGAGAAAATCGGAGCGGGACGCATGGAGAAGGGATGGCATGAAATAAAAATTCGACGCGCTATAAGACGGGTGCGATCATACCAGCACTAATGCACCGGATCCCATCAGAACTCCGCAGTTAAGCATGCTTGGGCGAGAGTAGTACTAGGATGGGTGACCTCCTGGGAAGTCCTCGTGTTGCACCCCTTTTCTTTTTCGATTCTCTTATTCGATATTTTGCTTCGGGGGGCACTTGTAAGAAAAGTATGAGGTCGCGACGTATATTTTTTTTACCTCGAATTTCTCGTTGGATCGAGAAAATCGGAGCGGGACGCATGGAGAAGGGATGGCAGGAAATAAAAATTCGACGCGGTATAAGACGGGTGCGATCATACCAGCACTAATGCACCGGATCCCATCAGAACTCCGCAGTTAAGCGTGCTTGGGCGAGAGTAGTACTAGTATGGGTGACCTCCTGGGAAGTCCTCGTGTTGCACCCCTTTTCTTTTTCGATTCTCTTATTCGATATTTTGCTTCGGGGGGCACTTTTAAGAAAAGTATGAGGTCGTGACGTATATTTTTTTTTACCTCGAATTTCTCGTTGGATCGAGAAAATCGGAGCGGGACGCATGGAGAAGGGATGGCAGGAAATAAAAATTCGACGCGCTATAAGACGGGTGCGATCATACCGGCACTAATGCACCGGATCCCATCAGAACTCCGCAGTTAAGCGTGCTTGGGCGAGAGTAGTACTAGGATGGGTGACCTCCTAGGAAGTCCTCGTGTTGCACCCTTTTTCTATTTCGATTCTCTTATTCGATATTTTGCTTCGGGGGGCACTTGTAAGAAAAGTATGAGGTCGCGACGTATATTTTTTTTACCTCGAATTTCTCGTTGGATCGAGAAAATCGGAGCAGGACGCATGGAGAAGGGATGGCAGGAAATAAAAATTCGACGCGCTACAAGACGGGTGCGATCATACCAGCACTAATGCACCGGATCCCATCAGAACTCCGCAGTTAAGCGTGCTTGGGCGAGAGTAGTACTAGGATGGGTGACCTCCTGAGAAGTCCTCGTGTTGCACCCCTTTTCTTTTTCGATTCTATTATTCGATATTTTGCTTCGGGGGGCACTTGTAAGAAAAGTATGAGGTCGCGACGTATATTTTTTTTACCTCGAATTTCTCGTTGGATCGAGAAAATCGGAGCGGGACGCATGGAGAAGGGATGGCATGAAATAAAAATTCGACGCGCGATAAGACGGGTGGGATCATACCAGCACTAATGCACCGGATCCCATCAGAACTCCGCAGTTAAGCGTGCTTGGGCGAGAGTAGTACTAGGATGGGTGACCTCCTGGGAAGTCCTCGTGTTGCACCCCTTTTCTTTTTCGATTCTCTTATTCGATATTTTGCTTCGGGGGGCACTTGTAAGAAAAGTATGAGGTCGCGACGTATATTTTTTTTACCTCGAATTTCTCGTTGGATCGAGAAAATCGGAGCGGGACGCATGGAGAAGGGATGGCAGGAAATAAAAATTCGACGCGCTATAAGACGGGTGCGATCATACCAGCACTAATGCACCGGATCCCATCAGAACTCCGCAGTTAAGCGTGCTTGGCCGAGAGTAGTACTAGGATGGATGACCTCCTGGGAAGTCCTCGTGTTGCACCCCTTTTCTTTTTCGATTCTCTTATTCGATATTTTGCTTCGGGGGGCGCTTGTAAGAAAAGTATGAGGTCGCGACGTATATTTTTTTTACCTCGAATTTCTCGTTGGATCGAGAAAATCGGAGCGGGACGCATGGAGAAGGGATGGCATGAAATAAAAATTCGACGCGCTATAAGACGGGTGCGATCATACCAGCACTAATGCACCGGATCCCATCAGAACTCCGCAGTTAAGCGTGCTTGGGCGAGAGTAGTACTAGGATGGGTGACCTCCTGGGAAGTCCTCGTGTTGCACCGCTTTTCTTTTTCGATTCTCTTATTCGATATTTTGCTTCGGGGGGGCACTTGTAAGAAAAGTATGAGGTCGCGACGTATATTTTTTTTACCTCGAATTTCTCGTTGGATCGAGAAAATCAGAGCGGGACGCATGGAGAAGGGATGGCATGAAATAAAAATTCGACGCGCAATAAGACGAGTGCGATCATACCAGCACTAATGCACCGGATCCCATCAGAACTCCGCAGTTAAGCGTGCTTGGGCGAGAGTAGTACTAGGATGGGTGACCTCCTGGGAAGTCCTCGTGTTGCACCCCTTTTCTTTTTCGATTCTCTTATTCGATATTTTGCTTCGGGGGGCACTTGTAAGAAAAGTATGAGGTCGCGACGTATATTTTTTTTACCTCGAATTTCTCGTTGGATCGAGAAAATCGGAGCGGGACGCATGGAGAAGGGATGGCAGGAAATAAAAATTCGACGCGCTATAAGACGGGTGCGATCATACCAGCACTAATGCACCGGATCCCATCAGAACTCCGCAGTTAAGCGTGCTTGGGCGAGAGTAGTACTAGGATGGGTGACCTCCTGGGAAGTCCTCGTGTTGCACCGCTTTTCTTTTTCGATTCTCTTATTCGATATTTTGCTTCGGGGGGCACTTGTAAGAAAAGTATGAGGTCGCGACGTATATTTTTTTTACCTCGAATTTCTCGTTGGATCGAGAAAATCGGAGCGGGACGCATGGAGAAGGGATGGCAGGAAATAAAAATTCGACGCGCTATAAGACGGGTGCGATCATACCAGCACTAATGCACCGGATCCCATCAGAACTCCGCAGTTAAGCGTGCTTGGGCGAGAGTAGTACTAGGATGGGTGACCTCCTGGGAAGTCCTCGTGTTGCACCGCTTTTCTTTTTCGATTCTCTTATTCGATATTTTGCTTCGCGGGGCACTTGTAAGAAAAGTATGAGGTCGCGACGTATATTTTTTTTACCTCGAATTTCTCGTTGGATCGAGAAAATCGGAACGGGACGCATGGAGAAGGGATGGCAGGAAATAAAAATTCGACGCGCTATAAGACGGGTGCGATCATACCAGCACTAATGCACCGGATCCCATCAGAACTCCGCAGTTAAGCGTGCTTGGGCGAGAGTAGTACTATGATGGGTGACCTCCTGGGAAGTCCTCGTGTTGCACCGCTTTTCTTTTTCGATTCTCTTATTCGATATTTTGCTTCGGGGGGCGCTTGTAAGAAAAGTATGAGGTCGCGACGTATATTTTTTTTACCTCGAATTTCTCGTTGGATCGAGAAAATCGGAGCGGGACGCATGGAGAAGGGATGGCAGGAAATAAAAATTCGACGCGCTATAAGACGGGTGCGATCATACCAGCACTAATGCACCGGATCCCATCAGAACTCCGCAGTTAAGCGTGCTTGGGCGAGAGTAGTACTAGGATGGGTGACCTCCTGGGAAGTCCTCGTGTTGCACCGCTTTTCTTTTTCGATTCTCTTATTCGATATTTTGCTTCGGGGGGCACTTGTAAGAAAAGTATGAGGTCGCGACGTATATTTTTTTACCTCGAATTTCTCGTTGGATCGAGAAAATCGGAGCGGGACGCATGGAGAAGGGATGGCATGAAATAAAAATTCGACGCGCAATAAGACGGGTGCGATCATACCAGCACTAATGCACCGGATCCCATCAGAACTCCGCAGTCAAGCGTGCTTGGGCGAGAGTAGTACTAGGATGGGTGACCTCCTGGGAAGTCCTCGTGTTGCACCCCTTTTCTTTTTCGATTCTCTTATTCGATATTTTGCTTCGGGGGGCACTTGTAAGAAAAGTATGAGGTCGCGACGTATATTTTTTTTACCTCGAATTTCTCGTTGGATCGAGAAAATCGGAGCGGGACGCATGGAGAAGGGATGGCATGAAATAAAAATTCGACGCGCAATAAGACGGGTGCGATCATACCAGCACTAATGCACCGGATCCCATCAGAACTCCGCAGTTAAGCGTGCTTGGGCGAGAGTAGTACTAGGATGGGTGACCTCCTGGGAAGTCCTCGTGTTGCACCCCTTTTCTTTTTCGATTCTCTTATTCGATATTTTGCTTCGGGGGGCGCTTGTAAGAAAAGTATGAGGTCGCGACGTATATTTTTTTTACCTCGAATTTCTCGTTGGATCGAGAAAATCGGAGCGGGACGCATGGAGAAGGGATGGCATGAAATAAAAATTCGATGCGCAAAAAGACGGGTGCGATCATACCAGCACTAATGCACCGGATCCTATCAGAACTCCGCAGTTAAGCGTGCTTGGGCGAGAGTAGTACTAGGATGGGTGACCTCCTGGGAAGTCCTCGTGTTGCACCCCTTTTCTTTTTCGATTCTCTTATTCGATATTTTGCTTCGGGGGGCACTTGTAAGAAAAGTATGAGGTCGCGACGTATATTTTTTTTACGTCGAATTTCTCGTTGGATCGAGAAAATCGGAGCGGGACGCATGGAGAAGGGATGGCAAGAAATAAAAATTCGACGCGCTATAAGACGGGTGCGATCATACCAGCACTAATGCACCGGATCCCATCAGAACTCCGCAGTTAAGCGTGCTTGGGCGAGAGTAGTACTAGGATGGGTGACCTCCTGGGAAGTCCTCGTGTTGCACCGCTTTTCTTTTTCGATTCTCTTATTCGATATTTTGCTTCGGGGGGCGCTTGTAAGAAAAGTATGAGGTCGCGACGTATATTTTTTTTACCTCGAATTTCTCGTTGGATCGAGAAAATCGGAGCGGGACGCATGGAGAAGGGATGGCAGGAAATAAAAATTCGACGCGCTATAAGACGGGTGCGATCATACCAGCACTAATGCACCGTCAGAACTCCGCAGTTAAGCGTGCTTGGGCGAGAGTAGTACTAGGATGGGTGACCTCCTGGGAAGTCCTCGTGTTGCACCGCTTTTCTTTTTCGATTCTCTTATTCGATATTTTGCTTCGGGGGGCACTTGTAAGAAAAGTATGAGGTCGCGACGTATATTTTTTTTACCTCGAATTTCTCGTTGGATCGAGAAAATCGGAGCGGGACGCATGGAGAAGGGATGGCATGAAATAAAAATTCGACGCGCAATAAGACGGGTGCGATCATACCAGCACTAACGCACCGGATCCCATCAGAACTCCGCAGTTAAGCGTGCTTGGGCGAGAGTAGTACTAGGATGGGTGACCTCCTGGGAAGTCCTCGTGTTGCACCGCTTTTCTTTTTCGATTCTCTTATTCGATATTTTGCTTCGGGGGGCGCTTGTAAGAAAAGTATGAGGTCGCGACGTATATTTTTTTTACCTCGAATTTCTCGTTGGATCGAGAAAATCGGAGCGGGACGCATGGAGAAGGGATGGCAGGAAATAAAAATTCGACGCGCTATAAGACGGGTGCGATCATACCAGCACTAATGCACCGGATCCCATCAGAACTCCGCAGTTAAGCGTGCTTGGGCGAGAGTAGTACTAGGATGGGTGACCTCCTGGGAAGTCCTCGTGTTGCACCCCTTTTCTTTTTCGAGTCTCTTATTCGATATTTTGCTTCGGGGGCGCTTGTAAGAAAAGTATGAGGTCGCGACGTATATTTTTTTTACCTCGAATTTCTCGTTGGATCGAGAAAATCGGAGCGGGACGCATGGAGAAGGGATGGCATGAAATAAAAATTCGACGCGCTATAAGACGGGTGCGATCATACCAGCACTAATGCACCGGATCCCATCAGAACTCCGCAGTTAAGCGTGCTTGGGCGAGAGTAGTACTAGGATGGGTGACCTCCTGGGAAGTCCTCGTGTTGCACCGCTTTTCTTTTTCGATTCTCTTATTCGATATTTTGCTTCGGGGGGCACTTGTAAGAAAAGTATGAGGTCGCGACGTATATTTTTTTTACCTCGAATTTCTCGTTGGATCGAGAAAATCGGAGCGGGACGCATGGAGAAGGGATGGCATGAAATAAAAATTCGACGCGCAATAAGACGGGTGCGATCATACCAGCACTAATGCACCGGATCCCATCAGAACTCCGCAGTTAAGCGTGCTTGGGCGAGAGTAGTACTAGGATGGGTGACCTCCTGGGAAGTCCTCGTGTTGCACCCCTTTTCTTTTTCGATTCTCTTATTCGATATTTTGCTTCGGGGGGCACTTGTAAGAAAAGTATGAGGTCGCGACGTATATTTTTTTTACCTCGAATTTCTCGTTGGATCGAGAAAATCGGAGCGGGACGCATGGAGAAGGGATGGCAGGAAATAAAAATTCGACGCGCTATAAGACGGGTGCGATCATATCAGCACTAATGCACCGGATCCCATCAGAACTCCGCAGTTAAGCGTGCTTGGGCGAGAGTAGTACTAGGATGGGTGACCTCCTGGGAAGTCCTCGTGTTGCACCCCTTTTCTTTTTCGATTCTCTTATTCGATATTTTGCTTCGGGGGGCGCTTGTAAGAAAAGTATGAGGTCGCGACGTATATTTTTTTTACCTCGAATTTCTCGTTGGATCGAGAAAATCGGAGCGGGACGCATGGAGAATGGATGGCATGAAATAAAAATTCGACGCGCTATAAGACGGGTGCGATCATACCAGCACTAATGCACCGGATCCCATCAGAACTCCGCAGTTAAGCGTGCTTGGGCGAGAGTAGTACTAGGATGGGTGACCTCCTGGGAAGTCCTCGTGTTGCACCGCTTTTCTTTTTCGATTCTCTTATTCGATATTTTGCTTCGGGGGGGCACTTGTAAGAAAAGTATGAGGTCGCGACGTATATTTTTTTTACCTCGAATTTCTCGTTGGATCGAGAAAATCGGAGCGGGACGCATGGAGAAGGGATGGCATGAAATAAAAATTCGACGCGCAATAAGACGAGTGCGATCATACCAGCACTAATGCACCGGATCCCATCAGAACTCCGCAGTTAAGCGTGCTTGGGCGAGAGTAGTACTAGGATGGGTGACCTCCTGGGAAGTCCTCGTGTTGCACCCCTTTTCTTTTTCGATTCTCTTATTCGATATTTTGCTTCGGGGGGCACTTGTAAGAAAAGTATGAGGTCGCGACGTATATTTTTTTTACCTCGAATTTCTCGTTGGATCGAGAAAATCGGAGCGGGACGCATGGAGAAGGGATGGCAGGAAATAAAAATTCGACGCGCTATAAGACGAGTGCGATCATACCAGCACTAATGCACCGGATCCCATCAGAACTCCGCAGTTAAGCGTGCTTGGGCGAGAGTAGTACTAGGATGGGTGACCTCCTGGGAAGTCCTCGTGTTGCACCGCTTTTCTTTTTCGATTCTCTTATTCGATATTTTGCTTCGGGGGGCACTTGTAAGAAAAGTATGAGGTCGCGACGTATATTTTTTTTACCTCGAATTTCTCGTTGGATCGAGAAAATCGGAGCGGGACGCATGGAGAAGGGATGGCAGGAAATAAAAATTCGAAGCGCTATAAGACGGGTGCGATCATACCAGCACTAATGCACCGGATCCCATCAGAACTCCGCAGTTAAGCGTGCTTGGGCGAGAGTAGTACTAGGATGGGTGACCTCCTGGGAAGTCCTCGTGTTGCACCGCTTTTCTTTTTCGATTCTCTTATTCGATATTTTGCTTCGGGGGGCACTTGTAAGAAAAGTATGAGGTCGCGACGTATATTTTTTTTACCTCGAATTTCTCGTTGGATCGAGAAAATCGGAGCGGGACGCATGGAGAAGGGATGGCAGGAAATAAAAATTCGACGCGCTATAAGACGGGTGCGATCATACCAGCACTAATGCACCGGATCCCATCAGAACTCCGCAGTTAAGCGTGCTTGGGCGAGAGTAGTACTAGGATGGGTGACCTCCTGGGAAGTCCTCGTGTTGCACCGCTTTTCTTTTTCGATTCTCTTATTCGATATTTTGCTTCGGGGGGCACTTGTAAGAAAAGTATGAGGTCGCGACGTATATTTTTTTTACCTCGAATTTCTCGTTGGATCGAGAAAATCGGAGCGAGACGCATGGAGAAGGGATGGCATGAAATAAAAATTCGACGCGCAATAAGACGGGTGCGATCATACCAGCACTAATGCACCGGATCCCATCAGAACTCCGCAGTTAAGCGTGCTTGGGCGAGAGTAGTACTAGGATGGGTGACCTCCTGGGAAGTCCTCGTGTTGCACCCCTTTTCTTTTTCGATTCTCTTATTCGATATTTTGCTTCGGGGGGCACTTGTAAGAAAAGTATGAGGTCGCGACGTATATTTTTTTTACCTCGAATTTCTCGTTGGATCGAGAAAATCGGAGCGGGACGCATGGAGAAGGGATGGCATGAAATAAAAATTCGACGCGCAATAAGACGGGTGCGATCATACCAGCACTAATGCACCGGATCCCATCAGAACTCCGCAGTTAAGCGTGCTTGGGCGAGAGTAGTACTAGGATGGGTGACCTCCTGGGAAGTCCTCGTGTTGCACCCCTTTTCTTTTTCGATTCTCTTATTCGATATTTTGCTTCGGGGGGCACTTGTAAGAAAAGTATGAGGTCGCGACGTATATTTTTTTTACCTCGAATTTCTCGTTGGATCGAGAAAATCGGAGCGGGACGCATGGAGAAGGGATGGCAGGAAATAAAAATTCGACGCGCTATAAGACGGGTGCGATCATATCAGCACTAATGCACCGGATCCCATCAGAACTCCGCAGTTAAGCGTGCTTGGGCGAGAGTAGTACTAGGATGGGTGACCTCCTGGGAAGTCCTCGTGTTGCACCGCTTTTCTTTTTCGATTCTCTTATTCGATATTTTGCTTCGGGGGGCACTTGTAAGAAAAGTATGAGGTCGCGACGTATATTTTTTTTACCTCGAATTTCTCGTTGGATCGAGAAAATCGGAGCGGGACGCATGGAGAAGGGATGGCAGGAAATAAAAATTCGACGCGCTATAAGACGGGTGCGATCATACCAGCACTAATGCACCGGATCCCATCAGAACTCCGCAGTTAAGCGTGCTTGGGCGAGAGTAGTACTAGGATGGGTGACCTCCTGGGAAGTCCTCGTGTTGCACCGCTTTTCTTTTTCGATTCTCTTATTCGATATTTTGCTTCGGGGGGCACTTGTAAGAAAAGTATGAGGTCGCGACGTATATTTTTTTTACCTCGAATTTCTCGTTGGATCGAGAAAATCGGAGCGGGACGCATGGAGAAGGGATGGCATGAAATAAAAATTCGACGCGCAATAAGACGGGTGCGATCATACCAGCACTAATGCACCGGATCCCATCAGAACTCCGCAGTTAAGCGTGCTTGGGCGAGAGTAGTACTAGGATGGGTGACCTCCTGGGAAGTCCTCGTGTTGCACCCCTTTTCTTTTTCGATTCTCTTATTCGATATTTTGCTTCGGGGGGCACTTGTAAGAAAAGTATGAGGTCGCGACGTATATTTTTTTTACCTCGAATTTCTCGTTGGATCGAGAAAATCGGAGCGGGACGCATGGAGAAGGGATGGCATGAAATAAAAATTCGACGCGCAATAAGACGGGTGCGATCATACCAGCACTAATGCACCGGATCCTATCAGAACTCCGCAGTTAAGCGTGCTTGGGCGAGAGTAGTACTAGGATGGGTGACCTCCAGGGAAGTCCTCGTGTTGCACCCCTTTTCTTTTTCGATTCTCTTATTCGATATTTTGCTTCGGGGGGCGCTTGTAAGAAAAGTATGAGGTCGCGACGTATATTTTTTTTACCTCGAATTTCTCGTTGGATCGAGAAAATCGGAGCGGGACGCATGGAGAATGGATGGCATGAAATAAAAATTCGACGCGCTATAAGACGGGTGCGATCATACCAGCACTAATGCACCGGATCCCATCAGAACTCCGCAGTTAAGCGTGCTTGGGCGAGAGTAGTACTAGGATGGGTGACCTCCTGGGAAGTCCTCGTGTTGCACCGCTTTTCTTTTTCGATTCTCTTATTCGATATTTTGCTTCGGGGGGGCACTTGTAAGAAAAGTATGAGGTCGCGACGTATATTTTTTTTACCTCGAATTTCTCGTTGGATCGAGAAAATCGGAGCGGGACGCATGGAGAAGGGATGGCATGAAATAAAAATTCGACGCGCAATAAGACGAGTGCGATCATACCAGCACTAATGCACCGGATCCCATCAGAACTCCGCAGTTAAGCGTGCTTGGGCGAGAGTAGTACTAGGATGGGTGACCTCCTGGGAAGTCCTCGTGTTGCACCCCTTTTCTTTTTCGATTCTCTTATTCGATATTTTGCTTCGGGGGGCACTTGTAAGAAAAGTATGAGGTCGCGACGTATATTTTTTTTACCTCGAATTTCTCGTTGGATCGAGAAAATCGGAGCGGGACGCATGGAGAAGGGATGGCAGGAAATAAAAATTCGACGCGCTATAAGACGAGTGCGATCATACCAGCACTAATGCACCGGATCCCATCAGAACTCCGCAGTTAAGCGTGCTTGGGCGAGAGTAGTACTAGGATGGGTGACCTCCTGGGAAGTCCTCGTGTTGCACCGCTTTTCTTTTTCGATTCTCTTATTCGATATTTTGCTTCGGGGGGCACTTGTAAGAAAAGTATGAGGTCGCGACGTATATTTTTTTTACCTCGAATTTCTCGTTGGATCGAGAAAATCGGAGCGGGACGCATGGAGAAGGGATGGCAGGAAATAAAAATTCGACGCGCTATAAGACGGGTGCGATCATACCAGCACTAATGCACCGGATCCCATCAGAACTCCGCAGTTAAGCGTGCTTGGGCGAGAGTAGTACTAGGATGGGTGACCTCCTGGGAAGTCCTCGTGTTGCACCGCTTTTCTTTTTCGATTCTCTTATTCGATATTTTGCTTCGGGGGGCACTTGTAAGAAAAGTATGAGGTCGCGACGTATATTTTTTTTACCTCGAATTTCTCGTTGGATCGAGAAAATCGGAGCGGGACGCATGGAGAAGGGATGGCAGGAAATAAAAATTCGACGCGCTATAAGACGGGTGCGATCATACCAGCACTAATGCACCGGATCCCATCAGAACTCCGCAGTTAAGCGTGCTTGGGCGAGAGTAGTACTAGGATGGGTGACCTCCTGGGAAGTCCTCGTGTTGCACCGCTTTTCTTTTTCGATTCTCTTATTCGATATTTTGCTTCGGGGGGCACTTGTAAGAAAAGTATGAGGTCGCGACGTATATTTTTTTTACCTCGAATTTCTCGTTGGATCGAGAAAATCGGAGCGAGACGCATGGAGAAGGGATGGCATGAAATAAAAATTCGACGCGCAATAAGACGGGTGCGATCATACCAGCACTAATGCACCGGATCCCATCAGAACTCCGCAGTTAAGCGTGCTTGGGCGAGAGTAGTACTAGGATGGGTGACCTCCTGGGAAGTCCTCGTGTTGCACCCCTTTTCTTTTTCGATTCTCTTATTCGATATTTTGCTTCGGGGGGCACTTGTAAGAAAAGTATGAGGTCGCGACGTATATTTTTTTTACCTCGAATTTCTCGTTGGATCGAGAAAATCGGAGCGGGACGCATGGAGAAGGGATGGCATGAAATAAAAATTCGACGCGCAATAAGACGGGTGCGATCATACCAGCACTAATGCACCGGATCCCATCAGAACTCCGCAGTTAAGCGTGCTTGGGCGAGAGTAGTACTAGGATGGGTGACCTCCTGGGAAGTCCTCGTGTTGCACCCCTTTTCTTTTTCGATTCTCTTATTCGATATTTTGCTTCGGGGGGCGCTTGTAAGAAAAGTATGAGGTCGCGACGTATATTTTTTTTACCTCGAATTTCTCGTTGGATCGAGAAAATCGGAGCGGGACGCATGGAGAAGGGATGGCATGAAATAAAAATTCGACGCGCAATAAGACGGGTGCGATCATACCAGCACTAATGCACCGGATCCCATCAGAACTCCGCAGTTAAGCGTGCTTGGGCGAGAGTAGTACTAGGATGGGTGACCTCCTGGGAAGTCCTCGTGTTGCACCCCTTTTCTTTTTCGATTCTCTTATTCGATATTTTGCTTCGGGGGGCACTTGTAAGAAAAGTATGAGGTCGCGACGTATATTTTTTTTACCTCGAATTTCTCGTTGGATCGAGAAAATCGGAGCGGGACGCATGGAGAAGGGATGGCAGGAAATAAAAATTCGACGCGCTATAAGACGGGTGCGATCATATCAGCACTAATGCACCGGATCCCATCAGAACTCCGCAGTTAAGCGTGCTTGGGCGAGAGTAGTACTAGGATGGGTGACCTCCTGGGAAGTCCTCGTGTTGCACCGCTTTTCTTTTTCGATTCTCTTATTCGATATTTTGCTTCGGGGGGCACTTGTAAGAAAAGTATGAGGTCGCGACGTATATTTTTTTTACCTCGAATTTCTCGTTGGATCGAGAAAATCGGAGCGGGACGCATGGAGAAGGGATGGCAGGAAATAAAAATTCGACGCGCTATAAGACGGGTGCGATCATACCAGCACTAATGCACCGGATCCCATCAGAACTCCGCAGTTAAGCGTGCTTGGGCGAGAGTAGTACTAGGATGGGTGACCTCCTGGGAAGTCCTCGTGTTGCACCGCTTTTCTTTTTCGATTCTCTTATTCGATATTTTGCTTCGGGGGGCACTTGTAAGAAAAGTATGAGGTCGCGACGTATATTTTTTTTACCTCGAATTTCTCGTTGGATCGAGAAAATCGGAGCGGGACGCATGGAGAAGGGATGGCATGAAATAAAAATTCGACGCGCAATAAGTCGGGTGCGATCATACCAGCACTAATGCACCGGATCCCATCAGAACTCCGCAGTTAAGCGTGCTTGGGCGAGAGTAGTACTAGGATGGGTGACCTCCTGGGAAGTCCTCGTGTTGCACCCCTTTTCTTTTTCGATTCTCTTATTCGATATTTTGCTTCGGGGGGCACTTGTAAGAAAAGTATGAGGTCGCGACGTATATTTTTTTTACCTCGAATTTCTCGTTGGATCGAGAAAATTGGAGCGGGACGCATGGAGAAGGGATGGCATGAAATAAAAATTCGACGCGCAATAAGACGGGTGCGATCATACCAGCACTAATGCACCGGATCCTATCAGAACTCCGCAGTTAAGCGTGCTTGGGCGAGAGTAGTACTAGGATGGGTGACCTCCAGGGAAGTCCTCGTGTTGCACCCCTTTTCTTTTTCGATTCTCTTATTCGATATTTTGCTTCGGGGGGCGCTTGTAAGAAAAGTATGAGGTCGCGACGTATATTTTTTTTACCTCGAATTTCTCGTTGGATCGAGAAAATCGGAGCGGGACGCATGGAGAAGGGATGGCATGAAATAAAAATTCGACGCGCAATAAGACGGGTGCGATCATACCAGCACTAATGCACCGGATCCCATCAGAACTCCGCAGTTAAGCGTGCTTGGGCGAGAGTAGTACTAGGATGGGTGACCTCCAGGGAAGTCCTCGTGTTGCACCCCTTTTCTTTTTCGATTCTCTTATTCGATATTTTGCTTCGGGGGGCGCTTGTAAGAAAAGTATGAGGTCGCGACGTATATTTTTTTTACCTCGAATTTCTCGTTGGATCGAGAAAATCGGAGCGGGACGCATGGAGAAGGGATGGCATGAAATAAAAATTCGACGCGCTATAAGACGGGTGCGATCATACCAGCACTAATGCACCGGATCCCATCAGAACTCCGCAGTTAAGCGTGCTTGGGCGAGAGTAGTACTAGGATGGGTGACCTCCTGGGAAGTCCTCGTGTTGCACCGCTTTTCTTTTTCGATTCTCTTATTCGATATTTTGCTTCGGGGGGCACTTGTAAGAAAAGTATGAGGTCGCGACGTATATTTTTTTTACCTCGAATTTCTCGTTGGATCGAGAAAATCGGAGCGGGACGCATGGAGAAGGGATGGCATGAAATAAAAATTCGACGCGCAATAAGACGGGTGCGATCATACCAGCACTAATGCACCGGATCCCATCAGAACTCCGTAGTTAAGCGTGCTTGGGCGAGAGTAGTACTAGGATGGGTGACCTCCTGGGAAGTCCTCGTGTTGCACCCCTTTTCTTTTTCGATTCTCTTATTCGATATTTTGCTTCGGGGGGCACTTGTAAGAAAAGTATGAGGTCGCGACGTATATTTTTTTTACCTCGAATTTCTCGTTGGATCGAGAAAATCGGAGCGGGACGCATGGAGAAGGGATGGCAGGAAATAAAAATTCGACGCGCTATAAGACGGGTGCGATCATACCAGCACTAATGCACCGGATCCCATCAGAACTCCGCAGTTAAGCGTGCTTGGGCGAGAGTAGTACTAGGATGGGTGACCTCCTGGGAAGTCCTCGTGTTGCACCGCTTTTCTTTTTCGATTCTCTTATTCGATATTTTGCTTCGGGGGGCACTTGTAAGAAAAGTATGAGGTCGCGACGTATATTTTTTTTACCTCGAATTTCTCGTTGGATCGAGAAAATCGGAGCGGGACGCATGGAGAAGGGATGGCAGGAAATAAAAATTCGACGCGCTATAAGACGGGTGCGATCATACCAGCACTAATGCACCAGATCCCATCAGAACTCCGCAGTTAAGCGTGCTTGGGCGAGAGTAGTACTAGGATGGGTGACCTCCTGGGAAGTCCTCGTGTTGCACCGCTTTTCTTTTTCGATTCTCTTATTCGATATTTTGCTTCGGGGGGCACTTGTAAGAAAAGTATGAGGTCGCGACGTATATTTTTTTTACCTCGAATTTCTCGTTGGATCGAGAAAATCGGAGCGGGACGCATGGAGAAGGGATGGCAGGAAATAAAAATTCGACGCGCTATAAGACGGGTGCGATCATACCAGCACTAATGCACCGGATCCCATCAGAACTTCGCAGTTAAGCGTGCTTGGGCGAGAGTAGTACTAGGATGGGTGACCTCCTGGGAAGTCCTCGTGTTGCACCGCTTTTCTTTTTCGATTCTCTTATTCGATATTTTGCTTCGGGGGGCACTTGTAAGAAAAGTATGAGGTCGCGACGTATATTTTTTTTACCTCGAATTTCTCGTTGGATCGAGAAAATCGGAGCGGGACGCATGGAGAAGGGATGGCATGAAATAAAAATTCGACGCGCAATAAGACGGGTGCGATCATACCAGCACTAATGCACCGGATCCCATCAGAACTCCGCAGTTAAGCGTGCTTGGGCGAGAGTAGTACTAGGATGGGTGACCTCCTGGGAAGTCCTCGTGTTGCACCCCTTTTCTTTTTCGATTCTCTTATTCGATATTTTGCTTCGGGGGGCACTTGTAAGAAAAGTATGAGGTCGCGACGTATATTTTTTTTACCTCGAATTTCTCGTTGGATCGAGAAAATCGGAGCGGGACGCATGGAGAAGGGATGGCATGAAATAAAAATTCGACGCGCAATAAGACGGGTGCGATCATACCAGCACTAATGCACCGGATCCCATCAGAACTCCGCAGTTAAGCGTGCTTGGGCGAGAGTAGTACTAGGATGGGTGACCTCCTGGGAAGTCCTCGTGTTGCACCGCTTTTCTTTTTCGATTCTCTTATTCGATATTTTGCTTCGGGGGGCGCTTGTAAGAAAAGTATGAGGTCGCGACGTATATTTTTTTTACCTCGAATTTCTCGTTGGATCGAGAAAATCGGAGCGGGACGCATGGAGAAGGGATGGCAGGAAATAAAAATTCGACGCGCAATAAGACGGGTGCGATCATACCAGCACTAATGCACCGGATCCCATCAGAACTCCGCAGTTAAGCGTGCTTGGGCGAGAGTAGTACTAGGATGGGTGACCTCCTGGGAAGTCCTCGTGTTGCACCGCTTTTCTTTTTCGATTCTCTTATTCGATATTTTGCTTCGGGGGGCACTTGTAAGAAAAGTATGAGGTCGCGACGTATATTTTTTTTACCTCGAATTTCTCGTTGGATCGAGAAAATCGGAGCGGGACGCATGGAGAAGGGATGGCATGAAATAAAAATTCGACGCGCAATAAGACGGGTGCGATCATACCAGCACTAATGCACCGGATCCCATCAGAACTCCGCAGTTAAGCGTGCTTGGGCGAGAGTAGTACTAGGATGGGTGACCTCCTGGGAAGTCCTCGTGTTGCACCGCTTTTCTTTTTCGATTCTCTTATTCGATATTTTGCTTCGGGGGGCACTTGTAAGAAAAGTATGAGGTCGCGACGTATATTTTTTTTACCTCGAATTTCTCGTTGGATCGAGAAAATCGGAGCGGGACGCATGGAGAAGGGATGGCATGAAATAAAAATTCGACGCGCTATAAGACGGGTGCGATCA
Source organism: Firmiana major (assembly GCA_033439115.1). NCBI lineage: Eukaryota > Viridiplantae > Streptophyta > Magnoliopsida > Malvales > Malvaceae > Firmiana > Firmiana major. Next base: position 46,194,418 of record CM065911.1, read on the forward strand.
TACCAGCACTAATGCACCGGATCCCATCAGAACTCCGCAGTTAAGCGTGCTTGGGCGAGAGTAGTACTAGGATGGGTGACCTCCTGGGAAGTCCTCGTGTTGCACCCCTTTTCTTTTTCGATTCTCTTATTCGATATTTTGCTTCGGGGGGCACTTGTAAGAAAAGTATGAGGTCGCGACGTATATTTTTTTTACCTCGAATTTCTCGTTGGATCGAGAAAATCGGAGCGGGACGCATGGAGAAGGGATGGCAGGAAATAAAAATTCGACGCGCTATAAGACGGGTGCGATCATACCAGCACTAATGCACCGGATCCCATCAGAACTCCGCAGTTAAGCGTGCTTGGGCGAGAGTAGTACTAGGATGGGTGACCTCCTGGGAAGTCCTCGTGTTGCACCGCTTTTCTTTTTCGATTCTCTTATTCGATATTTTGCTTCGGGGGGCACTTGTAAGAAAAGTATGAGGTCGCGACGTATATTTTTTTTACCTCGAATTTCTCGTTGGATCGAGAAAATCGGAGCGGGACGCATGGAGAAGGGATGGCATGAAATAAAAATTCGACGCGCAATAAGACGGGTGCGATCATACCAGCACTAATGCACCGGATCCCATCAGAACTCCGCAGTTAAGCGTGCTTGGGCGAGAGTAGTACTAGGATGGGTGACCTCCTGGGAAGTCCTCGTGTTGCACCCCTTTTCTTTTTCGATTCTCTTATTCGATATTTTGCTTCGGGGGGCACTTGTAAGAAAAGTATGAGGTCGCGACGTATATTTTTTTTACCTCGAATTTCTCGTTGGATCGAGAAAATCGGAGCGGGACGCATGGAGAAGGGATGGCAGGAAATAAAAATTCGACGCGCTATAAGACGGGTGCGATCATACCAGCACTAATGCACCGGATCCCATCAGAACTCCGCAGTTAAGCGTGCTTGGGCGAGAGTAGTACTAGGATGGGTGACCTCCTGGGAAGTCCTCGTGTTGCACCGCTTTTCTTTTTCGATTCTCTTATTCGATATTTTGCTTCGGGGGGCGCTTGTAAGAAAAGTATGAGGTCGCGACGTATATTTTTTTTACCTCGAATTTCTCGTTGGATCGAGAAAATCGGAGCGGGACGCATGGAGAAGGGATGGCAGGAAATAAAAATTCGACGCGCAATAAGACGGGTGCGATCATACCAGCACTAATGCACCGGATCCCATCAGAACTCCGCAGTTAAGCGTGCTTGGGCGAGAGTAGTACTAGGATGGGTGACCTCCTGGGAAGTCCTCGTGTTGCACCGCTTTTCTTTTTCGATTCTCTTATTCGATATTTTGCTTCGGGGGGCACTTGTAAGAAAAGTATGAGGTCGCGACGTATATTTTTTTTACCTCGAATTTCTCGTTGGATCGAGAAAATCGGAGCGGGACGCATGGAGAAGGGATGGCATGAAATAAAAATTCGACGCGCAATAAGACGGGTGCGATCATACCAGCACTAATGCACCGGATCCCATCAGAACTCCGCAGTTAAGCGTGCTTGGGCGAGAGTAGTACTAGGATGGGTGACCTCCGGGAAGTCCTCGTGTTGCACCGCTTTTCTTTTTCGATTCTCTTATTCGATATTTTGCTTCGGGGGGCACTTGTAAGAAAAGAATGAGGTCGCGACGTATATTTTTTTTACCTCGAATTTCTCGTTGGATCGAGAAAATCGGAGCGGGACGCATGGAGAAGGGATGGCATGAAATAAAAATTCGACGCGCAATAAGACGGGTGCGATCATACCAGCACTAATGCACCGGATCCCATCAGAACTCCGCAGTTAAGCGTGCTTGGGCGAGAGTAGTACTAGGATGGGTGACCTCCTGAGAAGTCCTCGTGTTGCACCCCTTTTCTTTTTCGATTCTCTTATTCGATATTTTGCTTCGGGGGGCGCTTGTAAGAAAAGTATGAGGTCGCGACGTATATTTTTTTTACCTCGAATTTCTCGTTGGATCGAGAAAATCGGAGCGGGACGCATGGAGAAGGGATGGTATGAAATAAAAATTCGACGCGCTATAAGACGGGTGCGATCATACCAGCACTAATGCACCGGATCCCATCAGAACTCCGCAGTTAAGCGTGCTTGGGCGAGAGTAGTACTAGGATGGGTGACCTCCTGGGAAGTCCTCGTGTTGCACCGCTTTTCTTTTTCGATTCTCTTATTCGATATTTTGCTTCGGGGGGCACTTGTAAGAAAAGTATGAGGTCGCGACGTATATTTTTTTTACCTCGAATTTCTCGTTGGATCGAGAAAATCGGAGCGGGACGCATGGAGAAGGGATGGCAGGAAATAAAAATTCGACGCGCTATAAGACGGGTGCGATCATACCAGCACTAATGCACCGGATCCCATCAGAACTCCGCAGTTAAGCGTGCTTGGGCGAGAGTAGTACTAGGATGGGTGTCCTCCTGGGAAGTCCTCGTGTTGCACCGCTTTTCTTTTTCGATTCTCTTATTCGATATTTTGCTTCGGGGGGCACTTGTAAGAAAAGTATGAGGTCGCGACGTATATTTTTTTTACCTCGAATTTCTCGTTGGATCGAGAAAATCGGAGCGGGACGCATGGAGAAGGGATGGCAGGAAATAAAAATTCGATGCGCTATAAGACGGGTGCGATCATACCAGCACTAATGCACCGGATCCCATCAGAACTCCGCAGTTAAGCGTGCTTGGGCGAGAGTAGTACTAGGATGGGTGACCTCCTGGGAAGTCCTCGTGTTGCACCGCTTTTCTTTTTCGATTCTCTTATTCGATATTTTGCTTCGGGGGGCACTTGTAAGAAAAGTATGAGGTCGCGACGTATATTTTTTTTACCTCGAATTTCTCGTTGGATCGAGAAAATCGGAGCGGGACGCATGGAGAAGGGATGGCATGAAATAAAAATTCGACGCACAATAAGACGGGTGCGATCATACCAGCACTAATGCACCGGATCCCATCAGAACTCCGCAGTTAAGCGTGCTTGGGCGAGAGTAGTACTAGGATGGGTGACCTCCTGGGAAGTCCTCGTGTTGCACCCCTTTTCTTTTTCGATTCTCTTATTCGATATTTTGCTTCGGGGGGCACTTGTAAGAAAAGTATGAGGTCGCGACGTATATTTTTTTTACCTCGAATTTCTCGTTGGATCGAGAAAATCGGAGCGGGACGCATGGAGAAGGGATGGCATGAAATAAAAATTCGACGCGCAATAAGATGGGTGCGATCATACCAGCACTAATGCACCGGATCCCATCAGAACTCCGCAGTTAAGCGTGCTTGGGCGAGAGTAGTACTAGGATGGGTGACCTTCTGGGAAGTCCTCGTGTTGCACCCCTTTTCTTTTTCGATTCTCTTATTCGATATTTTGCTTCGGGGGGCACTTGTAAGAAAAGTATGAGGTCGCGACGTATATTTTTTTTACCTCGAATTTCTCGTTGGATCGAGAAAATCGGAGCGGGACGCATGGAGAAGGGATGGCAGGAAATAAAAATTCGACGCGCTATAAGACGGGTGCGATCATACCAGCACTAATGCACCGGATCCCATCAGAACTCCGCAGTTAAGCGTGCTTGGGCGAGAGTAGTACTAGGATGGGTGACCTCCTGGGAAGTCCTCGTGTTGCACCGCTTTTCTTTTTCGATTCTCTTATTCGATATTTTGCTTCGGGGGGCAGTTGTAAGAAAAGTATGAGGTCGCGACGTATATTTTTTTTACCTCGAATTTCTCGTTGGATCGAGAAAATCGGAGCGGGACGCATGGAGAAGGGATGGCAGGAAATAAAAATTCGACGCGCTATAAGACGGGTGCGATCATACCAGCACTAATGCACCGGATCCCATCAGAACTCCGCAGTTAAGCGTGCTTGGGCGAGAGTAGTACTAGGATGGGTGTCCTCCTGGGAAGTCCTCGTGTTGCACCGCTTTTCTTTTTCGATTCTCTTATTCGATATTTTGCTTCGGGGGGCACTTGTAAGAAAAGTATGAGGTCGCGACGTATATTTTTTTTACCTCGAATTTCTCGTTGGATCGAGAAAATCGGAGCGGGACGCATGGAGAAGGGATGGCAGGAAATAAAAATTCGATGCGCTATAAGACGGGTGCGATCATACCAGCAATAATGCACCGGATCCCATCAGAACTCCGCAGTTAAGCGTGCTTGGGCGAGAGTAGTACTAGGATGGGTGACCTCCTGGGAAGTCCTCGTGTTGCACCGCTTTTCTTTTTCGATTCTCTTATTCGATATTTTGCTTCGGGGGGCACTTGTAAGAAAAGTATGAGGTCGCGACGTATATTTTTTTTACCTCGAATTTCTCGTTGGATCGAGAAAATCGGAGCGGGTCGCATGGAGAAGGGATGGCATGAAATAAAAATTCGACGCACAATAAGACGGGTGCGATCATACCAGCACTAATGCACCGGATCCCATCAGAACTCCGCAGTTAAGCGTGCTTGGGCGAGAGTAGTACTAGGATGGGTGACCTCCTGGGAAGTCCTCGTGTTGCACCCCTTTTCTTTTTCGATTCTCTTATTCGATATTTTGCTTCGGGGGGCGCTTGTAAGAAAAGTATGAGGTCGCGACGTATATTTTTTTTACCTCGAATTTCTCGTTGGATCGAGAAAATCGGAGCGGGACGAATGGAGAAGGGATGGCAGGAAATAAAAATTCGACGCGCTATAAGACGGGTGCGATCATACCAGCACTAATGCACCGGATCCCATCAGAACTCCGCAGTTAAGCGTGCTTGGGCGAGAGTAGTACTAGGATGGGTGACCTCCTGGGAAGTCCTCGTGTTGCACCCCTTTTCTTTTTCGATTCTCTTATTCGATATTTTGCTTCGGGGGGCGCTTGTAAGAAAAGTATGAGGTCGCGACGTATATTTTTTTTACCTCGAATTTCTCATTGGATCGAGAAAATCGGAGCGGGACGCATGGAGAAGGGATGGCATGAAATAAAAATTCGACGCGCAATAAGACGGGTGCGATCATACCAGCACTAATGCACCGGATCCCATCAGAACTCCGCAGTTAAGCGTGCTTGGGCGAGAGTAGTACTAGGATGGGTGACCTCCTGGGAAGTCCTCGTGTTGCACCGCTTTTCTTTTTCGATTCTCTTATTCGATATTTTGCTTCGGTGGGCGCTTGTAAGAAAAGTATGAGGTCGCGACGTATATTTTTTTTACCTCGAATTTCTCGTTGGATCGAGAAAATCGGAGCGGGACGCATGGAGAAGGGATGGCAGGAAATAAAAATTCGACGCGCTATAAGACGGGTGCGATCATACCAGCACTAATGCACCGGATCCCATCAGAACTCCGCAGTTAAGCGTGCTTGGGCGAGAGTAGTACTAGGATGGGTGACCTCCTGGGAAGTCCTCGTGTTGCACCGCTTTTCTTTTTCGATTCTCTTATTCGATATTTTGCTTCGGGGGACGCTTGTAAGAAAAGTATGAGGTCGCGACGTATATTTTTTTTACCTCGAATTTCTCGTTGGATCGAGAAAATCGGAGCGGGACGCATGGAGAAGGGATGGCATGAAATAAAAATTCGACGCGCAATAAGACGGGTGCGATCATACCAGCACTAATGCACCGGATCCCATCAGAACTCCGCAGTTAAGCGTGCTTGGGCGAGAGTAGTACTAGGATGGGTGACCTCCTGGGAAGTCCTCGTGTTGCACCGCTTTTCTTTTTCGATTCTCTTATTCGATATTTTGCTTCGGGGGGCGCTTGTAAGAAAAGTATGAGGTCGCGACGTATATTTTTTTTACCTCGAATTTCTCGTTGGATCGAGAAAATCGGAGCGGGACGCATGGAGAAGGGATGGCAGGAAATAAAAATTCGACGCGCTATAAGACGGGTGCGATCATACCAGCACTAATGCACCGGATCCCATCAGAACTCCGCAGTTAAGCGTGCTTGGGCGAGAGTAGTACAAGGATGGGTGACCTCCTGGGAAGTCCTCGTGTTGCACCGCTTTTCTTTTTCGATTCTCTTATTCGATATTTTGCTTCGGGGGGCACTTGTAAGAAAAGTATGAGGTCGCGACGTATATTTTTTTTACCTCGAATTTCTCGTTGGATCGAGAAAATCGGAGCGGGACGCATGGAGAAGGGATGGCATGAAATAAAAATTCGACGCGCTATAAGACGGGTGCGATCATACCAGCACTAATGCACCGGATCCCATCAGAACTCCGCAGTTAAGCGTGCTTGGGCGAGAGTAGTACTAGGATGGGTGACCTCCTGGGAAGTCCTCGTGTTGCACCGCTTTTCTTTTTCGATTCTCTTATTCGATATTTTGCTTCGGGGGGCACTTGTAAGAAAAGTATGAGGTCGCGACGTATATTTTTTTTACCTCGAATTTCTCGTTGGATCGAGAAAATCGGAGCGGGACGCATGGAGAAGGGATGGCATGAAATAAAAATTCGACGCGCTATAAGACGGGTGCGATCATACCAGCACTAATGCACCGGATCCCATCAGAACTCAGCAGTTAAGCGTGCTTGGGCGAGAGTAGTACTAGGATGGGTGACCTCCTGGGAAGTCCTCGTGTTGCACCGCTTTTCTTTTTCGATTCTCTTATTCGATATTTTGCTTCGGGGGGCACTTGTAAGAAAAGTATGAGGTCGCGACGTATATTTTTTTTACCTCGAATTTCTCGTTGGATCGAGAAAATCGGAGCGGGACGCATGGAGAAGGGATGGCATGAAATAAAAATTCGACGCGCAATAAGACGGGTGCGATCATACCATCACTAATGCATCGGATCCCAGCAGAACTCCGCAGTTAAGCGTGCTTGGGCGAGAGTAGTACTAGGATGGGTGACCTCCTGGGAAGTCCTCGTGTTGCACCGCTTTTCTTTTTCGATTCTCTTATTCGATATTTTGCTTCGGGGGGCGCTTGTAAGAAAAGTATGAGGTCGCGACGTATATTTTTTTTACCTCGAATTTCTCGTTGGATCGAGAAAATCGGAGCGGGACGCATGGAGAAGGGATGGCAGGAAATAAAAATTCGACGCGCTATAAGACGGGTGCGATCATACCAGCACTAATGCACCGGATCCCATCAGAACTTCGCAGTTAAGCGTGCTTGGGCGAGAGTAGTACAAGGATGGGTGACCTCCTGGGAAGTCCTCGTGTTGCACCGCTTTTCTTTTTCGATTCTCTTATTCGATATTTTGCTTCGGGGGGCGCTTGTAAGAAAAGTATGAGGTCGCGACGTATATTTTTTTTACCTCGAATTTCTCGTTGGATCGAGAAAATCGGAGCGGGACGCATGGAGAAGGGATGGCATGAAATAAAAATTCGACGCGCTATAAGACGGGTGCGATCATACCAGCACTAATGCACCGGATCCCATCAGAACTCCGCAGTTAAGCGTGCTTGGGCGAGAGTAGTACTAGGATGGGTGACCTCCTGGGAAGTCCTCGTGTTGCACCGCTTTTCTTTTTCGATTCTCTTATTCGATATTTTGCTTCGGGGGGCACTTGTAAGAAAAGTATGAGGTCGCGACGTATATTTTTTTTACCTCGAATTTCTCGTTGGATCGAGAAAATCGGAGCGGGACGCATGGAGAAGGGATGGCATGAAATAAAAATTCGACGCGCAATAAGACGGGTGCGATCATACCAGCACTAATGCACCGGATCCCATCAGAACTCCGCAGTTAAGCGTGCTTGGGCGAGAGTAGTACTAGGATGGGTGACCTCCTGGGAAGTCCTCGTGTTGCACCCCTTTTCTTTTTCGATTCTCTTATTCGATATTTTGCTTCGGGGGGCACTTGTAAGAAAAGTATGAGGTCGCGACGTATATTTTTTTTACCTCGAATTTCTCGTTGGATCGAGAAAATCGGAGCGGGACGCATGGAGAAGGGATGGCCGGAAATAAAAATTCGACGCGCTATAAGACGGGTGCGATCATACCAGCACTAATGCACCGGATCCCATCAGAACTCCGCAGTTAACTGTGCTTGGGCGAGAGTAGTACTAGGATGGGTGACCTCCTGGGAAGTCCTCGTGTTGCACCGCTTTTCTTTTTCGATTCTCTTATTCGATATTTTGCTTCGGGGGGCGCTTGTAAGAAAAGTATGAGGTCGCGACGTATATTTTTTTTACCTCGAATTTCTCGTTGGATCGAGAAAATCGGAGCGGGACGCATGGAGAAGGGATGGCATGAAATAAAAATTCGACGCGCAATAAGACGGGTGCGATCATACCAGCACTAATGCACCGGATCCCATCAGAACTCCGCAGTTAAGCGTGCTTGGACGAGAGTAGTCCTAGGATGGGTGACCTCCTGGGAAGTCCTCGTGTTGCACCGCTTTTCTTTTTCGATTCTATTATTCGATATTTTGCTTCGGGGGGCGCTTGTAAGAAAAGTATGAGGTCGCGACGTATATTTTTTTTACCTCGAATTTCTCGTTGGATCGAGAAAATCGGAGCGGGACGCATGGAGAAGGGATGGCAGGAAATAAAAATTCGACGCGCTATAAGACGGGTGCGATCATACCAGCACTAATGCACCGGATCCCATCAGAACTCCGCAGTTAAGCGTGCTTGGGCGAGAGTAGTACAAGGATGGGTGACCTCTTGGGAAGTCCTCGTGTTGCACCGCTTTTCTTTTTCGATTCTCTTATTCGATATTTTGCTTCGGGGGGCACTTGTAAGAAAAGTATGAGGTCGCGACGTATATTTTTTTTACCTCGAATTTCTCGTTGGATCGAGAAAATCGGAGCGGGACGCATGGAGAAGGGATGGCATGAAATAAAAATTCGACGCGCAATAAGACGGGTGCGATCATACCAGCACTAATGCACCGGATCCCATCAGAACTCCGCAGTTAAGCGTGCTTGGGCGAGAGTAGTACTAGGATGGGTGACCTCCTGGGAAGTCCTCGTGTTGCACCCCTTTTCTTTTTCGATTCTCTTATTCGATATTTTGCTTCGGGGGGCACTTGTAAGAAAAGTATGAGGTCGCGACGTATATTTTTTTTACCTCGAATTTCTCGTTGGATCGAGAAAATCGGAGCGGGACGCATGGAGAAGGGATGGCATGAAATAAAAATTCGACGCGCAATAAGACGGGTGCGATCATACCAGCACTAATGCACCGGATCCCATCAGAACTCCGCAGTTAAGCGTGCTTGGGCGAGAGTAGTACTAGGATGGGTGCCCTCCTGGGAAGTCCTCGTGTTGCACCCCTTTTCTTTTTCGATTCTCTTATTCGATATTTTGCTTCGGGGGGCACTTGTAAGAAAAGTATGAGGTCGCGACGTATATTTTTTTTACCTCGAATTTCTCGTTGGATCGAGAAAATCGGAGCGGGACGCATGGAGAAGGGATGGCATGAAATAAAAATTCGACGCGCTATAAGACGGTTGCGATCATACCAGCACTAATGCACCGGATCCCATCAGAACTCCGCAGTTAAGCGTGCTTGGGCGAGAGTAGTACTAGGATGGGTGACCTCCTGGGAAGTCCTCGTGTTGCACCGCTTTTCTTTTTCGATTCTCTTATTCGATATTTTGCTTCGGGGGGCACTTGTAAGAAAAGTATGAGGTCGTGACGTATATTTTTTTTACCTCGAATTTCTCGTTGGATCGAGAAAATCGGAGCGGGACGCATGGAGAAGGGATGGCATGAAATAAAAATTCGACGCGCAATAAGACGGGTGCGATCATACCAGCACTAATGCACCGGATCCCATCAGAACTCCGCAGTTAAGCGTGCTTGGGCGAGAGTAGTACTAGGATGGGTGACCTCCTGGGAAGTCCTCGTGTTGCACCCCTTTTCTTTTTCGATTCTCTTATTCGATATTTTGCTTCGGGGGGCACTTGTAAGAAAAGTATGAGGTCGCGACGTATATTTTTTTTACCTCGAATTTCTCGTTGGATCGAGAAAATCGGAGCGGGACGCATGGAGAAGGGATGGCATGAAATAAAAATTCGACGCGCTATAAGACGGTTGCGATCATACCAGCACTAATGCACCGGATCCCATCAGAACTCCGCAGTTAAGCGTGCTTGGGCGAGAGTAGTACTAGGATGGGTGACCTCCTGGGAAGTCCTCGTGTTGCACCGCTTTTCTTTTTCGATTCTCTTATTCGATATTTTGCTTCGGGGGGCACTTGTAAGAAAAGTATGAGGTCGCGACGTATATTTTTTTTACCTCGAATTTCTCGTTGGATCGAGAAAATCGGAGCGGGACGCATGGAGAAGGGATGGCATGAAATAAAAATTCGACGCGCAATAAGACGGGTGCGATCATACCAGCACTAATGCACCGGATCCCATCAGAACTCCGCAATAAGCGTGCTTGGGCGAGAGTAGTACTAGGATGGGTGACCTCCTGGGAAGTCCTCGTGTTGCACCCCTTTTCTTTTTCGATTCTCTTATTCGATATTTTGCTTCGGGGGGCACTTGTAAGAAAAGTATGAGGTCGCGACGTATATTTTTTTTACCTCGAATTTCTCGTTGGATCGAGAAAATCGGAGCGGGACGCATGGAGAAGGGATGGCAGGAAATAAAAATTCGACGCGCTATAAGACGGGTGCGATCATACCAGCACTAATGCACCGGATCCCATCAGAACTCCGCAGTTAAGCGTGCTTGGGCGAGAGTAGTACTAGGATGGGTGACCTCCTGGGAAGTCCTCGTGTTGCACCGCTTTTCTTTTTCGATTCTCTTATTCGATATTTTGCTTCGGGGGGCGCTTGTAAGAAAAGTATGAGGTCGCGACGTATATTTTTTTTACCTCGAATTTCTCGTTGGATCGAGAAAATCGGAGCGGGACGCATGGAGAAGGGATGGCAGGAAATAAAAATTCGACGCGCTATAAGACGGGTGCGATCATACCAGCACTAATGCACCGGATCCCATCAGAACTCCGCAGTTAAGCGTGCTTGGGCGAGAGTAGTACTAGGATGGGTGACCTCCTGGGAAGTCCTCGTGTTGCACCCCTTTTCTTTTTCGATTCTCTTATTCGATATTTTGCTTCGGGGGGCACTTGTAAGAAAAGTATGAGGTCGCGACGTATATTTTTTTTACCTCGAATTTCTCGTTGGATCGAGAAAATCGGAGCGGGACGCATGGAGAAGGGATGGCATGAAATAAAAATTCGACGCGCAATAAGACGGGTGCGATCATACCAGCACTAATGCACCGGATCCCATCAGAACTCCGCAGTTAAGCGTGCTTGGGCGAGAGTAGTACTAGGATGGGTGACCTCCTGGGAAGTCCTCGTGTTGCACCCCTTTTCTTTTTCGATTCTCTTATTCGATATTTTGTTTCGGGGGGCACTTGTAAGAAAAGTATGAGGTCGCGACGTATATTTTTTTTACCTCGAATTTCTCGTTGGATCGAGAAAATCGGAGCGGGACGCATGGAGAAGGGATGGCATGAAATAAAAATTCGACGCGCAATAAGACGGGTGCGATCATACCAGCACTAATGCACCGGATCCCATCAGAACTCCGCAGTTAAGCGTGCTTGGGCGAGAGTAGTACTAGGATGGGTGACCTCCTGGGAAGTCCTCGTGTTGCACCCCTTTTCTTTTTCGATTCTCTTATTCGATATTTTGCTTCGGGGGGCACTTGTAAGAAAAGTATGAGGTCGCGACGTATATTTTTTTTACCTCGAATTTCTCGTTGGATCAAGAAAATCGGAGCGGGACGCATGGAGAAGGGATGGCAGGAAATAAAAATTCGACGCGCTATAAGACGGTTGCGATCATACCAGCACTAATGCACCGGATCCCATCAGAACTCCGCAGTTAAGCGTGCTTGGGCGAGAGTAGTACTAGGATGGGTGACCTCCTGGGAAGTCCTCGTGTTGCACCGCTTTTCTTTTTCGATTCTCTTATTCGATATTTTGCTTCGGGGGGCACTTGTAAGAAAAGTATGAGGTCGCGACGTATATTTTTTTTACCTCGAATTTCTCGTTGGATCGAGAAAATCGGAGCGGGACGCATGGAGAAGGGATGGCATGAAATAAAAATTCGACGCGCAATAAGACGGGTGCGATCATACCAGCACTAATGCACCGGATCCCATCAGAACTCCGCAATAAGCGTGCTTGGGCGAGAGTAGTACTAGGATGGGTGACCTCCTGGGAAGTCCTCGTGTTGCACCCCTTTTCTTTTTCGATTCTCTTATTCGATATTTTGCTTCGGGGGGCACTTGTAAGAAAAGTATGAGGTCGCGACGTATATTTTTTTTACCTCGAATTTCTCGTTGGATCGAGAAAATCGGAGCGGGACGCATGGAGAAGGGATGGCAGGAAATAAAAATTCGACGCGCTATAAGACGGGTGCGATCATACCAGCACTAATGCACCGGATCCCATCAGAACTCCGCAGTTAAGCGTGCTTGGGCGAGAGTAGTACTAGGATGGGTGACCTCCTGGGAAGTCCTCGTGTTGCACCGCTTTTCTTTTTCGATTCTCTTATTCGATATTTTGCTTCGGGGGGCGCTTGTAAGAAAAGTATGAGGTCGCGACGTATATTTTTTTTACCTCGAATTTCTCGTTGGATCGAGAAAATCGGAGCGGGACGCATGGAGAAGGGATGGCAGGAAATAAAAATTCGACGCGCTATAAGACGGGTGCGATCATACCAGCACTAATGCACCGGATCCCATCAGAACTCCGCAGTTAAGCGTGCTTGGGCGAGAGTAGTACTAGGATGGGTGACCTCCTGGGAAGTCCTCGTGTTGCACCCCTTTTCTTTTTCGATTCTCTTATTCGATATTTTGCTTCGGGGGGCACTTGTAAGAAAAGTATGAGGTCGCGACGTATATTTTTTTTACCTCGAATTTCTCGTTGGATCGAGAAAATCGGAGCGGGACGCATGGAGAAGGGATGGCATGAAATAAAAATTCGACGCGCAATAAGACGGGTGCGATCATACCAGCACTAATGCACCGGATCCCATCAGAACTCCGCAGTTAAGCGTGCTTGGGCGAGAGTAGTACTAGGATGGGTGACCTCCTGGGAAGTCCTCGTGTTGCACCCCTTTTCTTTTTCGATTCTCTTATTCGATATTTTGTTTCGGGGGGCACTTGTAAGAAAAGTATGAGGTCGCGACGTATATTTTTTTTACCTCGAATTTCTCGTTGGATCGAGAAAATCGGAGCGGGACGCATGGAGAAGGGATGGCATGAAATAAAAATTCGACGCGCAATAAGACGGGTGCGATCATACCAGCACTAATGCACCGGATCCCATCAGAACTCCGCAGTTAAGCGTGCTTGGGCGAGAGTAGTACTAGGATGGGTGACCTCCTGGGAAGTCCTCGTGTTGCACCCCTTTTCTTTTTCGATTCTCTTATTCGATATTTTGCTTCGGGGGGCACTTGTAAGAAAAGTATGAGGTCGCGTCGTATATTTTTTTTACCTCGAATTTCTCGTTGGATCAAGAAAATCGGAGCGGGACGCATGGAGAAGGGATGGCAGGAAATAAAAATTCGACGCGCTATAAGACGGGTGCGATCATACCAGCACTAATGCACCGGATCCCATCAGAACTCCGCAGTTAAGCGTGCTTGGGCGAGAGTAGTACTAGGATGGGTGACCTCCTGGGAAGTCCTCCTGTTGCACCGCTTTTCTTTTTCGATTCTCTTATTCGATATTTTGCTTCGGGGGGCGCTTGTAAGAAAAGTATGAGGTCGCGACGTATATTTTTTTTACCTCGAATTTCTCGTTGGATCGAGAAAATCGGAGCGGGACGCATGGAGAAGGGATGGCAGGAAATAAAAATTCGACGCGCTATAAGACGGGTGCGATCATACCAGCACTAATGCACCGGATCCCATCAGAACTCCGCAGTTAAGCGTGCTTGGGCGAGAGTAGTACTAGGATGGGTGACCTCCTGGGAAGTCCTCGTGTTGCACCGCTTTTCTTTTTCGATTCTCTTATTCGATATTTTGCTTCGGGGGGCACTTGTAAGAAAAGTATGAGGTCGCGACGTATATTTTTTTTTAGCTCGAATTTCTCGTTGGATCGAGAAAATCGGAGCGGGACGCATGGAGAAGGGATGGCATGAAATAAAAATTCGACGCGCAATAAGACGGGTGCGATCATACCAGCACTAATGCACCGGATCCCATCAGAACTCCGCAGTTAAGCGTGCTTGGGCGAGAGTAGTACTAGGATGGGTGACCTCCTGGGAAGTCCTCGTGTTGCACCCCTTTTCTTTTTCGATTCTCTTATTCGATATTTTGCTTCGGGGGGCACTTGTAAGAAAAGTATGAGGTCGCGACGTATATTTTTTTTACCTCGAATTTCTCGTTGGATCGAGAAAATCGGAGCGGGACGCATGGAGAAGGGATGGCATGAAATAAAAATTCGACGCGCAATAAGACGGGTGCGATCATACCAGCACTAATGCACCGGATCCCATCAGAACTCCGCAGTTAAGCGTGCTTGGGCGAGAGTAGTACTAGGATGGGTGACCTCCTGGGAAGTCCTCGTGTTGCACCCCTTTTCTTTTTCGATTCTCTTATTCGATATTTTGCTTCGGGGGGCACTTGTAAGAAAAGTATGAGGTCGCGACGTATATTTTTTTTACCTCGAATTTCTCGTTGGATCGAGAAAATCGGAGCGGGACGCATGGAGAAGGGTGGCATGAAATAAAAATTCGACGCGCTATAAGACGGGTGCGATCATACCAGCACTAATGCACCGGATCCCATCAGAACTCCGCAGTTAAGCGTGCTTGGGCGAGAGTAGTACTAGGATGGGTGACCTCCTGGGAAGTCCTCGTGTTGCACCGCTTTTCTTTTTCGATTCTCTTATTCGATATTTTGCTTCGGGGGGCGCTTGTAAGAAAAGTATGAGGTCGCGACGTATATTTTTTTTACCTCGAATTTCTCGTTGGATCGAGAAAATCGGAGCGGGACGCATGGAGAAGGGATGGCAGGAAATAAAAATTCGACGCGCTATAAGACGGGTGCGATCATACCAGCACTAATGCACCGGATCCCATCAGAACTCCGCAGTTAAGCGTGCTTGGGCGAGAGTAGTACTAGGATGGGTGACCTCCTGGGAAGTCCTCGTGTTGCACCGCTTTTCTTTTTCGATTCTCTTATTCGATATTTTGCTTCGGGGGGCGCTTGTAAGAAAAGTATGAGGTCGCGACGTATATTTTTTTTACCTCGAATTTCTCGTTGGATCGAGAAAATCGGAGCGGGACGCATGGAGAAGGGATGGCAGGAAATAAAAATTCGACGCGCTATAAGACAGGTGCGATCATACCAGCACTAATGCACCGGATCCCATCAGAACTCCGCAGTTAAGCGTGCTTGGGCGAGAGTAGTACTAGGATGGGTGACCTCCTGGGAAGTCCTCGTGTTGCACCGCTTTTCTTTTTCGATTCTCTTATTCGATATTTTGCTTCGGGGGGCGCTTGTAAGAAAAGTATGAGGTCGCGACGTATATTTTTTTTACCTCGAATTTCTCGTTGGATCGAGAAAATCGGAGCGGGACGCATGGAGAAGGGCTGGCAGGAAATAAAAATTCGACGCGCTATAAGACGGGTGCGATCATACCAGCACTAATGCACCGGATCCCATCAGAACTCCGCAGTTAAGCTTGCTTGGGCGAGAGTAGTACTAGGATGGGTGACCTCCTGGGAAGTCCTCGTGTTGCACCGCTTTTCTTTTTCGATTCTCTTATTCGATATTTTGCTTCGGGGAGCGCTTGTAAGAAAAGTATGAGGTCGCGACGTATATTTTTTTTACCTCGAATTTCTCGTTGGATCGAGAAAATCGGAGCGGGACGCATGGAGAAGGGATGGCAGGAAATAAAAATTCGATGCGCTATAAGACGGGTGCGATCATACCAGCACTAATGCACCGGATCCCATCAGAACTCCGCAGTTAAGCGTGCTTGGACGAGAGTAGTACTAGGATGGGTGACCTCCTGGGAAGTCCTCGTGTTGCACCGCTTTTCTTTTTCGATTCTCTTATTCGATATTTTGCTTCGGGGGGCACTTGTAAGAAAAGTATGAGGTCGCGACGTATATTTTTTTTACCTCGAATTTCTCGTTGGATCGAGAAAATCGGAGCGGGACGCATGGAGAAGGGATGGCAGGAAATAAAAATTCGACGCGCTATAAGACGGGTGCGATCATACCAGCACTAATGCACCGGATCCCATCAGAACTCCGCAGTTAAGCGTGCTTGGGCGAGAGTAGTACTAGGATGGGTGACCTCCTGGGAAGTCCTCGTGTTGCACCGCTTTTCTTTTTCGATTCTCTTATTCGATATTTTGCTTCGGGGGGCGCTTGTAAGAAAAGTATGAGGTCGCGACGTATATTTTTTTTACCTCGAATTTCTCGTTGGATCGAGAAAATCGGAGCGGGACGCATGGAGAAGGGATGGCAGGAAATAAAAATTCGACGCGCTATAAGATGGGTGCGATCATACCAGCACTAATGCACCGGATCCCATCAGAACTCCGCAGTTAAGCGTGCTTGGGCGAGAGTAGTACTAGGATGGGTGACCTCCTGGGAAGTCCTCCTGTTGCACCGCTTTTCTTTTTCGATTCTCTTATTCGATATTTTGCTTCGGGGGGCGCTTGTAAGAAAAGTATGAGGTCGCGACGTATATTTTTTTTACCTCGAATTTCTCGTTGGATCGAGAAAATCGGAGCGGGACGCATGGAGAAGGGATGGCAGGAAATAAAAATTCGACGCGCTATAAGACGGGTGCGATCATACCAGTACTAATGCACCGGATCCCATTAGAACTCCGCAGTTAAGCGTGCTTGGGCGAGAGTAGTACTAGGATGGGTGACCTCCTGGGAAGTCCTCGTGTTGCACCGCTTTTCTTTTTCGATTCTCTTATTCGATATTTTGCTTCGGGGGGCACTTGTAAGAAAAGTATGAGGTCGCGACGTATATTTTTTTTTAGCTCGAATTTCTCGTTGGATCGAGAAAATCGGAGCGGGACGCATGGAGAAGGGATGGCATGAAATAAAAATTCGACGCGCAATAAGACGGGTGCGATCATACCAGCACTAATGCACCGGATCCCATCAGAACTCCGCAGTTAAGCGTGCTTGGGCGAGAGTAGTACTAGGATGGGTGACCTCCTGGGAAGTCCTCGTGTTGCACCCCTTTTCTTTTTCGATTCTCTTATTCGATATTTTGCTTCGGGGGGCACTTGTAAGAAAAGTATGAGGTCGCGACGTATATTTTTTTTACCTCGAATTTCTCGTTGGATCGAGAAAATCGGAGCGGGACGCATGGAGAAGGGATGGCATGAAATAAAAATTCGACGCGCAATAAGACGGGTGCGATCATACCAGCACTAATGCACCGGATCCCATCAGAACTCCGCAGTTAAGCGTGCTTGGGCGAGAGTAGTACTAGGATGGGTGACCTCCTGGGAAGTCCTCGTGTTGCACCCCTTTTCTTTTTCGATTCTCTTATTCGATATTTTGCTTCGGGGGGCACTTGTAAGAAAAGTATGAGGTCGCGACGTATATTTTTTTTACCTCGAATTTCTCGTTGGATCGAGAAAATCGGAGCGGGACGCATGGAGAAGGGTGGCATGAAATAAAAATTCGACGCGCTATAAGACGGGTGCGATCATACCAGCACTAATGCACCGGATCCCATCAGAACTCCGCAGTTAAGCGTGCTTGGGCGAGAGTAGTACTAGGATGGGTGACCTCCTGGGAAGTCCTCGTGTTGCACCGCTTTTCTTTTTCGATTCTCTTATTCGATATTTTGCTTCGGGGGGCGCTTGTAAGAAAAGTATGAGGTCGCGACGTATATTTTTTTTACCTCGAATTTCTCGTTGGATCGAGAAAATCGGAGCGGGACGCATGGAGAAGGGATGGCAGGAAATAAAAATTCGACGCGCTATAAGATGGGTGCGATCATACCAGCACTAATGCACCGGATCCCATCAGAACTCCGCAGTTAAGCGTGCTTGGGCGAGAGTAGTACTAGGATGGGTGACCTCCTGGGAAGTCCTCCTGTTGCACCGCTTTTCTTTTTCGATTCTCTTATTCGATATTTTGCTTCGGGGGGCGCTTGTAAGAAAAGTATGAGGTCGCGACGTATATTTTTTTTACCTCGAATTTCTCGTTGGATCGAGAAAATCGGAGCGGGACGCATGGAGAAGGGATGGCAGGAAATAAAAATTCGACGCGCTATAAGACGGGTGCGATCATACCAGCACTAATGCACCGGATCCCATCAGAACTCCGCAGTTAAGCGTGCTTGGGCGAGAGTAGTACTAGGATGGGTGACCTCCTGGGAAGTCCTCGTGTTGCACCGCTTTTCTTTTTCGATTCTCTTATTCGATATTTTGCTTCGGGGGGCACTTGTAAGAAAAGTATGAGGTCGCGACGTATATTTTTTTTTAGCTCGAATTTCTCGTTGGATCGAGAAAATCGGAGCGGGACGCATGGAGAAGGGATGGCATGAAATAAAAATTCGACGCGCAATAAGACGGGTGCGATCATACCAGCACTAATGCACCGGATCCCATCAGAACTCCGCAGTTAAGCGTGCTTGGGCGAGAGTAGTACTAGGATGGGTGACCTCCTGGGAAGTCCTCGTGTTGCACCCCTTTTCTTTTTCGATTCTCTTATTCGATATTTTGCTTCGGGGGGCACTTGTAAGAAAAGTATGAGGTCGCGACGTATATTTTTTTTACCTCGAATTTCTCGTTGGATCGAGAAAATCGGAGCGGGACGCATGGAGAAGGGATGGCATGAAATAAAAATTCGACGCGCAATAAGACGGGTGCGATCATACCAGCACTAATGCACCGGATCCCATCAGAACTCCGCAGTTAAGCGTGCTTGGGCGAGAGTAGTACTAGGATGGGTGACCTCCTGGGAAGTCCTCGTGTTGCACCCCTTTTCTTTTTCGATTCTCTTATTCGATATTTTGCTTCGGGGGGCACTTGTAAGAAAAGTATGAGGTCGCGACGTATATTTTTTTTACCTCGAATTTCTCGTTGGATCGAGAAAATCGGAGCGGGACGCATGGAGAAGGGTGGCATGAAATAAAAATTCGACGCGCTATAAGACGGGTGCGATCATACCAGCACTAATGCACCGGATCCCATCAGAACTCCGCAGTTAAGCGTGCTTGGGCGAGAGTAGTACTAGGATGGGTGACCTCCTGGGAAGTCCTCGTGTTGCACCGCTTTTCTTTTTCGATTCTCTTATTCGATATTTTGCTTCGGGGGGCGCTTGTAAGAAAAGTATGAGGTCGCGACGTATATTTTTTTTACCTCGAATTTCTCGTTGGATCGAGAAAATCGGAGCGGGACGCATGGAGAAGGGATGGCAGGAAATAAAAATTCGACGCGCTATAAGACGGGTGCGATCATACCAGCACTAATGCACCGGATCCCATCAGAACTCCGCAGTTAAGCGTGCTTGGGCGAGAGTAGTACTAGGATGGGTGACCTCCTGGGAAGTCCTCGTGTTGCACCGCTTTTCTTTTTCGATTCTCTTATTCGATATTTTGCTTCGGGGGGCGCTTGTAAGAAAAGTATGAGGTCGCGACGTATATTTTTTTTACCTCGAATTTCTCGTTGGATCGAGAAATTCGGAGCGGGACGCATGGAGAAGGGATGGCAGGAAATAAAAATTCGACGCGCTATAAGACAGGTGCGATCATACCAGCACTAATGCACCGGATCCCATCAGAACTCCGCAGTTAAGCGTGCTTGGGCGAGAGTAGTACTAGGATGGGTGACCTCCTGGGAAGTCCTCGTGTTGCACCGCTTTTCTTTTTCGATTCTCTTATTCGATATTTTGCTTCGGGGGGCGCTTGTAAGAAAAGTATGAGGTCGCGACGTATATTTTTTTTACCTCGAATTTCTCGTTGGATCGAGAAAATCGGAGCGGGACGCATGGAGAAGGGATGGCAGGAAATAAAAATTCGACGCGCTATAAGACGGGTGCGATCATACCAGCACTAATGCACCGGATCCCATCAGAACTCCGCAGTTAAGCTTGCTTGGGCGAGAGTAGTACTAGGATGGGTGACCTCCTGGGAAGTCCTCGTGTTGCACCGCTTTTCTTTTTCGATTCTCTTATTCGATATTTTGCTTCGGGGGGCGCTTGTAAGAAAAGTATGAGGTCGCGACGTATATTTTTTTTACCTCGAATTTCTCGTTGGATCGAGAAAATCGGAGCGGGACGCATGGAGAAGGGATGGCAGGAAATAAAAATTCGACGCGCTATAAGACGGGTGCGATCATACCAGCACTAATGCACCGGATCCCATCAGAACTCCGCAGTTAAGCGTGCTTGGACGAGAGTAGTACTAGGATGGGTGACCTCCTGGGAAGTCCTCGTGTTGCACCGCTTTTCTTTTTCGATTCTCTTATTCGATATTTTGCTTCGGGGGGCACTTGTAAGAAAAGTATGAGGTCGCGACGTATATTTTTTTTACCTCGAATTTCTCGTTGGATCGAGAAAATCGGAGCGGGACGCATGGAGAAGGGATGGCAGGAAATAAAAATTCGACGCGCTATAAGACGGGTGCGATCATACCAGCACTAATGCACCGGATCCCATCAGAACTCCGCAGTTAAGCGTGCTTGGGCGAGAGTAGTACTAGGATGGGTGACCTCCTGGGAAGTCCTCGTGTTGCACCGCTTTTCTTTTTCGATTCTCTTATTCGATATTTTGCTTCGGGGGGCGCTTGTAAGAAAAGTATGAGGTCGCGACGTATATTTTTTTTACCTCGAATTTCTCGTTGGATCGAGAAAATCGGAGCGGGACGCATGGAGAAGGGATGGCAGGAAATAAAAATTCGACGCGCTATAAGATGGGTGCGATCATACCAGCACTAATGCACCGGATCCCATCAGAACTCCGCAGTTAAGCGTGCTTGGGCGAGAGTAGTACTAGGATGGGTGACCTCCTGGGAAGTCCTCGTGTTGCACCGCTTTTCTTTTTCGATTCTCTTATTCGATATTTTGCTTCGGGGGGCGCTTGTAAGAAAAATATGAGGTCGCGACGTATATTTTTTTTACCTCGAATTTCTCGTTGGATCGAGAAAATCGGAGCGGGACGCATGGAGAAGGGATGGCAGGAAATAAAAATTCGACGCGCTATAAGACGGGTGCGATCATACCAGAACTAATGCACCGGATCCCATCAGAACTCCGCAGTTAAGCGTGCTTGGGCGAGAGTAGTACTAGGATGGGTGACCTCCTGGGAAGTCTTCGTGTTGCACCGCTTTTCTTTTTCGATTCTCTTATTCGATATTGTGCTTCGGGGGGCACTTGTAAGAAAAGTATGAGGTCGCGACGTATATTTTTTTTACCTCGAATTTCTCGTTGGATCGAGAAAATCGGAGCGGGACGCATGGAGAAGGGATGGCAGGAAATAAAAATTCGACGCGCAATAAGACGGGTGCGATCATACCAGCACTAATGCACCGGATCCCATCAGAACTCCGCAGTTAAGCGTGCTTGGGCGAGAGTAGTACTAGGATGGGTGACCTCCTGGGAAGTCCTCGTGTTGCACCCTTTTCTTTTTCGATTCTCTTATTCGATATTTTGCTTCGGGGGGCGCTTGTAAGAAAAGTATGAGGTCGCGACGTATATTTTTTTTACCTCGAATTTCTCGTTGGATCGAGAAAATCGGAGCGGGACGCATGGAGAAGGGATGGCAGGAAATAAAAATTCGACGCGCTATAAGACGGGTGCGATCATACCAGCACTAATGCACCGGATCCCATCAGAACTCCGCAGTTAAGCTTGCTTGGGCGAGAGTAGTACTAGGATGGGTGACCTCCTGGGAAGTCCTCGTGTTGCACCGCTTTTCTTTTTCGATTCTCTTATTCGATATTTTGCTTCGGGGGGCGCTTGTAAGAAAAGTATGAGGTCGCGACGTATATTTTTTTTACCTCGAATTTCTCGTTGGATCGAGAAAATCGGAGCGGGACGCATGGAGAAGGGATGGCAGGAAATAAAAATTCGAAGCGCTATAAGACAGGTGCGATCATACCAGCACTAATGCACCGGATCCCATCAGAACTCCGCAGTTAAGCGTGCTTGGGCGAGAGTAGTACTAGGATGGGTGACCTCTTGGGAAGTCCTCGTGTTGCACCGCTTTTCTTTTTCGATTCTCTTATTCGATATTTTGCTTCGGGGGGCGCTTGTAAGAAAAGTATGAGGTCGCGACGTATATTTTTTTTACCTCGAATTTCTCGTTGGATCGAGAAAATCGGAGCGGGACGCATGGAGAAGGGATGGCAGGAAATGAAAATTCGACGCGCTATAAGACGGGTGCGATCATACCAGCACTAATGCACCGGATCCCATCAGAACTCCGCAGTGAAGCGTGCTTGGGCGAGAGTAGTACTAGGATGGGTGACCTCCTGGGAAGTCCTCGTGTTGCACCGCTTTTCTTTTTCGATTCTCTAACTCGATATTTTGCTTCGGGGGGCGCTTGTAAGAAAAGTATGAGGTCGCGACGTATATTTTTTTTACCTCGAATTTCTCGTTGGATCGAGACAATCGGAGCGGGACGCATGGAGAAGGGATGGCAGGAAATAAAACTTCGACGCGCTATAAGACGGGTGCGATCATACCAGCACTAATGCACCGGATCCCATCAGAACTCCGCAGTTAAGCGTGCTTGGGCGAGAGTAGTACTAGGATGGGTGACCTCCTGGGAAGTCCTCGTGTTGCACCGCTTTTCTTTTTCGATTCTCTTATTCGATATTTTGCTTCGGGGGGCGCTTGTAAGAAAAATATGAGGTCGCGACGTATATTTTTTTTACCTCGAATTTCTCGTTGGATCGAGAAAATCGGAGCGGGACGCATGGAGAAGGGATGGCAGGAAATAAAAATTCGACGCGCTATAAGACGGGTGCGATCATACCAGCACTAATGCACCGGATCCCATCAGAACTCCGCAGTTAAGCGTGCTTGGGCGAGAGTAGTACTAGGATGGGTGACCTCCTGGGAAGTCCTCGTGTTGCACCGCTTTTCTTTTTCGATTCTCTTATTCGATATTTTGCTTCGGGGGGCACTTGTAAGAAAAGTATGAGGTCGCGACGTATATTTTTTTACCTCGAATTTCTCGTTGGATCGAGAAAATCGGAGCGGGACGCATGGAGAAGGGATGGCAGGAAATAAAAATTCGACGCGCAATAAGACGGGTGCGATCATACCAGCACTAATGCACCGGATCCCATCAGAACTCCGCAGTTAAGCGTGCTTGGGCGAGAGTAGTACTAGGATGGGTGACCTCCTGGGAAGTCCTCGTGTTGCACCCCTTTTCTTTTTCGATTCTCTTATTCGATATTTTGCTTCGGGGGGCACTTGTAAGAAAAGTAAGAGGTCGCGACGTATATTTTTTTTACCTCGAATTTCTCGTTGGATCGAGAAAATCGGAGCGGGACGCATGGAGAAGGGATGGCATGAAATAAAAATTCGACGCGCTATAAGACGGGTGCGATCATACCAGCACTAATGCACCGGATCCCATCAGAACTCCGCGGTGAAGCGTGCTTGGGCGAGAGTAGTACTAGGATGGGTGACCTCCTGGGAAGTCCTCGTGTTGCACCGCTTTTCTTTTTCGATTCTCTTATTCGATATTTTGCTTCGGGGGGCACTTGTAAGAAAAGTATGAGGTCGCGACGTATATTTTTTTTACCTCGAATTTCTCGTTGGATCGAGAAAATCGGAGCGGGACGCATGGAGAAGGGATGGCATGAAATAAAAATTCGACGCGCAATAAAACGGGTGCGATCATACCAGCACTAATGCACCGGATCCCATCAGAACTCCGCAGTTAAGCGTGCTTGGGCGAGAGTAGTACTAGGATGGGTGACCTCCTGGGAAGTCCTCGTGTTGCACCCCTTTTCTTTTTCGATTCTCTTATTCGATATTTTGCTTCGGGGGGCACTTGTAAGAAAAGTATGAGGTCGCGACGTATATTTTTTTTACCTCGAATTTCTCGTTGGATCGAGAAAATCAGAGCGCGACGCATGGAGAAGGGATGACAAGAAATAAAAATTCGACGCGCTATAAGACGGGTGCGATCATACCAGCACTAATGCACCGGATCCCATCAGAACTCCGCAGTTAAGCGTGCTTGGGCGAGAGTAGTACTAGGATGGGTGACCTCCTGGGAAGTCCTCGTGTTGCACCGCTTTTCTTTTTCGATTCTCTTATTCGATATTTTGCTTCGGGGGGCGCTTGTAAGAAAAGTATGAGGTCGCGACGTATATTTTTTTTACCTCGAATTTCTCGTTGGATCGAGAAAATCGGAGCGGGACGCATGGAGAAGGGATGGCAGGAAATAAAAATTCGACGCGCTATAAGACGGGTGCGATCATACCAGCACTAATGCACCGGATCCCATCAGAACTCCGCAGTTAAGCGTGCTTGGGCGAGAGTAGTACTAGGATGGGTGACCTCCTGGGAAGTCCTCGTGTTGCACCGCTTTTCTTTTTCGATTCTCTTATTCGATATTTTGCTTCGGGGGGCGCTTGTAAGAAAAGTATGAGGTCGCGACGTATATTTTTTTTACCTCGAATTTCTCGTTGGATCGAGAAAATCGGAGCGGGACGCATGGAGAAGGGATGGCAGGAAATAAAAATTCGACGCGCTATAAGACGGGTGCGATCATACCAGCACTAATGCACCGGATCCCATCAGAACTCCGCAGTTAAGCGTGCTTGGGCGAGAGTGGTACTAGGATGGGTGACCTCCTGGGAAGTCCTCGTGTTGCACCGCTTTTCTTTTTCGATTCTCTTATTCGATATTTTGCTTCGGGGGGCGCTTGTAAGAAAAGTATGAGGTCGCGACGTATATTTTTTTTACCTCGAATTTCTCGTTGGATCGAGAAAATCGGAGCGGGACGCATGGAGAAGGGATGGCATGAAATAAAAATTCGACGCGCAATAAGACGGGTGCGATCATACCAGCACTAATGCACCGGATCCCATCAGAACTCCGCAGTT
This sequence comes from Firmiana major, assembly GCA_033439115.1. NCBI lineage: Eukaryota > Viridiplantae > Streptophyta > Magnoliopsida > Malvales > Malvaceae > Firmiana > Firmiana major. The sequence continues at coordinate 46,219,360 of CM065911.1, forward strand.
AAGCGTGCTTGGGCGAGAGTAGTACTAGGATGGGTGACCTCCTCGGAAGTCCTCGTGTTGCACCCCTTTTCTTTTTCGATTCTCTTATTCGATATTTTGCTTCGGGGGGCACTTGTAAGAAAAGTATGAGGTCGCGACGTATATTTTTTTTACTCGAATTTCTCGTTGGATCGAGAAAATCGGAGCGGGACGCATGGAGAAGGGATGGCATGAAATAAAAATTCGACGCGCTATAAGACGGGTGCGATCATACCAGCACTAATGCACCGGATCCCATCAGAACTCCGCAGTTAAGCGTGCTTGGGCGAGAGTAGTACTAGGATGGGTGACCTCCTGGGAAGTCCTCGTGTTGCACCGCTTTTCTTTTTCGATTCTCTTATTCGATATTTTGCTTCGGGGGGCGCTTGTAAGAAAAGTATGAGGTCGCGACGTATATTTTTTTTACCTCGAATTTCTCGTTGGATCGAGAAAATCGGAGCGGGACGCATGGAGAAGGGATGGCAGGAAATAAAAATTCGACGCGCTATAAGACGGGTGCGATCATACCAGCACTAATGCACCGGATCCCATCAGAACTCCGCAGTTAAGCTTGCTTGGGCGAGAGTAGTACTAGGATGGGTGACCTCCTGGGAAGTCCTCGTGTTGCACCGCTTTTCTTTTTCGATTCTCTTATTCGATATTTTGCTTCGGGGGGCGCTTGTAAGAAAAGTATGAGGTCGCGACGTATATTTTTTTTACCTCGAATTTCTCGTTGGATCGAGAAAATCGGAGCGGGACGCATGGAGAAGGGATGGCAGGAAATAAAAATTCGAAGCGCTATAAGACAGGTGCGATCATACCAGCACTAATGCACCGGATCCCATCAGAACTCCGCAGTTAAGCGTGCTTGGGCGAGAGTAGTACTAGGATGGGTGACCTCTTGGGAAGTCCTCGTGTTGCACCGCTTTTCTTTTTCGATTCTCTTATTCGATATTTTGCTTCGGGGGGCGCTTGTAAGAAAAGTATGAGGTCGCGACGTATATTTTTTTTACCTCGAATTTCTCGTTGGATCGAGAAAATCGGAGCGGGACGCATGGAGAAGGGATGGCAGGAAATGAAAATTCGACGCGCTATAAGACGGGTGCGATCATACCAGCACTAATGCACCGGATCCCATCAGAACTCCGCAGTGAAGCGTGCTTGGGCGAGAGTAGTACTAGGATGGGTGACCTCCTGGGAAGTCCTCGTGTTGCACCGCTTTTCTTTTTCGATTCTCTAACTCGATATTTTGCTTCGGGGGGCGCTTGTAAGAAAAGTATGAGGTCGCGACGTATATTTTTTTTACCTCGAATTTCTCGTTGGATCGAGACAATCGGAGCGGGACGCATGGAGAAGGGATGGCAGGAAATAAAAATTCGACGCGCTATAAGACGGGTGCGATCATACCAGCACTAATGCACCGGATCCCATCAGAACTCCGCAGTTAAGCGTGCTTGGGCGAGAGTAGTACTAGGATGGGTGACCTCCTGGGAAGTCCTCGTGTTGCACCGCTTTTCTTTTTCGATTCTCTTATTCGATATTTTGCTTCGGGGGGCGCTTGTAAGAAAAATATGAGGTCGCGACGTATATTTTTTTTACCTCGAATTTCTCGTTGGATCGAGAAAATCGGAGCGGGACGCATGGAGAAGGGATGGCAGGAAATAAAAATTCGACGCGCTATAAGACGGGTGCGATCATACCAGCACTAATGCACCGGATCCCATCAGAACTCCGCAGTTAAGCGTGCTTGGGCGAGAGTAGTACTAGGATGGGTGACCTCCTGGGAAGTCCTCGTGTTGCACCGCTTTTCTTTTTCGATTCTCTTATTCGATATTTTGCTTCGGGGGGCACTTGTAAGAAAAGTATGAGGTCGCGACGTATATTTTTTTACCTCGAATTTCTCGTTGGATCGAGAAAATCGGAGCGGGACGCATGGAGAAGGGATGGCAGGAAATAAAAATTCGACGCGCAATAAGACGGGTGCGATCATACCAGCACTAATGCACCGGATCCCATCAGAACTCCGCAGTTAAGCGTGCTTGGGCGAGAGTAGTACTAGGATGGGTGACCTCCTGGGAAGTCCTCGTGTTGCACCCCTTTTCTTTTTCGATTCTCTTATTCGATATTTTGCTTCGGGGGGCACTTGTAAGAAAAGTAAGAGGTCGCGACGTATATTTTTTTTACCTCGAATTTCTCGTTGGATCGAGAAAATCGGAGCGGGACGCATGGAGAAGGGATGGCATGAAATAAAAATTCGACGCGCTATAAGACGGGTGCGATCATACCAGCACTAATGCACCGGATCCCATCAGAACTCCGCGGTGAAGCGTGCTTGGGCGAGAGTAGTACTAGGATGGGTGACCTCCTGGGAAGTCCTCGTGTTGCACCGCTTTTCTTTTTCGATTCTCTTATTCGATATTTTGCTTCGGGGGGCACTTGTAAGAAAAGTATGAGGTCGCGACGTATATTTTTTTTACCTCGAATTTCTCGTTGGATCGAGAAAATCGGAGCGGGACGCATGGAGAAGGGATGGCATGAAATAAAAATTCGACGCGCAATAAAACGGGTGCGATCATACCAGCACTAATGCACCGGATCCCATCAGAACTCCGCAGTTAAGCGTGCTTGGGCGAGAGTAGTACTAGGATGGGTGACCTCCTGGGAAGTCCTCGTGTTGCACCCCTTTTCTTTTTCGATTCTCTTATTCGATATTTTGCTTCGGGGGGCACTTGTAAGAAAAGTATGAGGTCGCGACGTATATTTTTTTTACCTCGAATTTCTCGTTGGATCGAGAAAATCAGAGCGCGACGCATGGAGAAGGGATGACAAGAAATAAAAATTCGACGCGCTATAAGACGGGTGCGATCATACCAGCACTAATGCACCGGATCCCATCAGAACTCCGCAGTTAAGCGTGCTTGGGCGAGAGTAGTACTAGGATGGGTGACCTCCTGGGAAGTCCTCGTGTTGCACCGCTTTTCTTTTTCGATTCTCTTATTCGATATTTTGCTTCGGGGGGCGCTTGTAAGAAAAGTATGAGGTCGCGACGTATATTTTTTTTACCTCGAATTTCTCGTTGGATCGAGAAAATCGGAGCGGGACGCATGGAGAAGGGATGGCAGGAAATAAAAATTCGACGCGCTATAAGACGGGTGCGATCATACCAGCACTAATGCACCGGATCCCATCAGAACTCCGCAGTTAAGCGTGCTTGGGCGAGAGTAGTACTAGGATGGGTGACCTCCTGGGAAGTCCTCGTGTTGCACCGCTTTTCTTTTTCGATTCTCTTATTCGATATTTTGCTTCGGGGGGCGCTTGTAAGAAAAGTATGAGGTCGCGACGTATATTTTTTTTACCTCGAATTTCTCGTTGGATCGAGAAAATCGGAGCGGGACGCATGGAGAAGGGATGGCAGGAAATAAAAATTCGACGCGCTATAAGACGGGTGCGATCATACCAGCACTAATGCACCGGATCCCATCAGAACTCCGCAGTTAAGCGTGCTTGGGCGAGAGTGGTACTAGGATGGGTGACCTCCTGGGAAGTCCTCGTGTTGCACCGCTTTTCTTTTTCGATTCTCTTATTCGATATTTTGCTTCGGGGGGCGCTTGTAAGAAAAGTATGAGGTCGCGACGTATATTTTTTTTACCTCGAATTTCTCGTTGGATCGAGAAAATCGGAGCGGGACGCATGGAGAAGGGATGGCATGAAATAAAAATTCGACGCGCAATAAGACGGGTGCGATCATACCAGCACTAATGCACCGGATCCCATCAGAACTCCGCAGTTAAGCGTGCTTGGGCGAGAGTAGTACTAGATGGGTGACCTCCTCGGAAGTCCTCGTGTTGCACCCCTTTTCTTTTTCGATTCTCTTATTCGATATTTTGCTTCGGGGGGCACTTGTAAGAAAAGTATGAGGTCGCGACGTATATTTTTTTTACTCGAATTTCTCGTTGGATCGAGAAAATCGGAGCGGGACGCATGGAGAAGGGATGGCATGAAATAAAAATTCGACGCGCTATAAGACGGGTGCGATCATACCAGCACTAATGCACCGGATCCCATCAGAACTCCGCAGTTAAGCGTGCTTGGGCGAGAGTAGTACTAGGATGGGTGACCTCCTGGGAAGTCCTCGTGTTGCACCGCTTTTCTTTTTCGATTCTCTTATTCGATATTTTGCTTCGGGGGGCACTTGTAAGAAAAGTATGAGGTCGCGACGTATATTTTTTTTACCTCGAATTTCTCGTTGGATCGAGAAAATCGGAGCGGGACGCATGGAGAAGGGATGGCATGAAATAAAAATTCGACGCGCAATAAGACGGGTGCGATCATACCAGCACTAATGCACCGGATCCCATCAGAACTCCGCAGCTAAGCGTGCTTGGGCGAGAGTAGTACTAGGATGGGTGACCTCCTGGGAAGTCCTCGTGTTGCACCCCTTTTCTTTTTCGATTCTCTTATTCGATATTTTGCTTCGGGGGGCACTTGTAAGAAAAGTATGAGGTCGCGACGTATATTTTTTTTACCTCGAATTTCTCGTTGGATCGAGAAAATCGGAGCGGGACGCATGGAGAAGGGATGGCAGGAAATAAAAATTCGACGCGCTATAAGACGGGTGCGATCATACCAGCACTAATGCACCGGATCCCATCAGAACTCCGCAGTTAAGCGTGCTTGGGCGAGGGTAGTACTAGGATGGGTGACCTCCTGGGAAGTCCTCGTGTTGCACCACTTTTCTTTTTCGATTCTCTTATTCGATATTTTGCTTCGGGGGGCGCTTGTAAGAAAAGTATGAGGTCGCGACGTATATTTTTTTTACCTCGAATTTCTCGTTGGATCGAGAAAATCGGAGCGGGACGCATGGAGAAGGGATGGCAGGAAATAAAAATTCGACGCGCTATAAGACGGGTGCGATCATACCAGCACTAATGCACCGGATCCCATCAGAACTCCGCAGTTAAGCGTGCTTGGGCGAGAGTAGTACTAGGATGGGTGACCTCCTGGGAAGTCCTCGTGTTGCACCCCTTTTCTTTTTCGATTCTCTTATTCGATATTTTGCTTCGGGGGGCACTTTTAAGAAAAGTATGAGGTCGCGACGTATATTTTTTTTACCTCGAATTTCTCGTTGGATCGAGAAAATCGGAGCGGGACGCATGGAGAAGGGATGGCATGAAATAAAAATTCGACGCGCTATAAGACGGGTGCGATCATACTAGCTCTAATGCACCGGATCCCATCAGAACTCCGCAGTTAAGCGTGCTTGGACGAGAGTAGTACTAGGATGGGTGACCTCCTGGGAAGTCCTCGTGTTGCACCGCTTTTCTTTTTCGATTCTCTTATTCGATATTTTGCTTCGGGGGGCACTTGTAAGAAAAGTATGAGGTCGCGACGTATATTTTTTTTACCTCGAATTTCTCGTTGGATCGAGAAAATCGGAGCGGGACGCATGGAGAAGGGATGGCATGAAATAAAAATTCGACGCGCAATAAGACGGGTGCGATCATACCAGCACTAATGCACCGGATCCCATCAGAACTCCGCGGTTAAGCGTGCTTGGGCGAGAGTAGTACTAGGATGGGTGACCTCCTGGGAAGTCCTCGTGTTGCACCGCTTTTCTTTTTCGATTCTCTTATTCGATATTTTGCTTCGGGGGGCACTTGTAAGAAAAGTATGAGGTCGCGACGTATATTTTTTTTACCTCGAATTTCTCGTTGGATCGAGAAAATCGGAGCGGGACGCATGGAGAAGGGATGGCATGAAATAAAAATTCGACGCGCAATAAAACGAGTGCGATCATACCAGCACTAATGCACCGGATCCCATCAGAACTCCACAGTTAAGCGTGCTTGGGCGAGAGTGGTACTAGGATGGGTGACCTCCTGGGAAGTCCTCGTGTTGTGCACCCCTTTTCTTTTTCGATTCTCTTATTCGATATTTTGCTTCGGGGGGCACTTGTAAGAAAAGTATGAGGTCGCGACGTATATTTTTTTTACCTCGAATTTCTCGTTGGATCGAGAAAATCAGAGCGGGACGCATGGAGAAGGGATGACAAGAAATAAAAATTCGACGCGCTATAAGACGGGTGCGATCATACCAGCACTAATGCACCGGATCCCATCAGAACTCCGCAGTTAAGCGTGCTTGGGCGAGAGTAGTACTAGGATGGGTGACCTCCTGGGAAGTCCTCGTGTTGCACCGCTTTTCTTTTTCGATTCTCTTATTCGATATTTTGCTTCGGGGGGCGCTTGTAAGAAAAGTATGAGGTCGCGACGTATATTTTTTTTACCTCGAATTTCTCGTTGGATCGAGAAAATCGGAGCGGGACGCATGGAGAAGGGATGGCAGGAAATAAAAATTCGACGCGCTATAAGACGGGTGCGATCATACCAGCACTAATGCACCGGATCCCATCAGAACTCCGCAGTTAAGCGTGCTTGGGCGAGAGTAGTACTAGGATGGGTGACCTCCTGGGAAGTCCTCGTGTTGCACCGCTTTTCTTTTTCGATTCTCTTATTCGATATTTTGCTTCGGGGGGCGCTTGTAAGAAAAGTATGAGGTCGCGACGTATATTTTTTTTACCTCGAATTTCTCGTTGGATCGAGAAAATCGGAGCGGGACGCATGGAGAAGGGATGGCAGGAAATAAAAATTCGACGCGCTATAAGACGGGTGCGATCATACCAGCACTAATGCACCGGATCCCATCAGAACTCCGCAGTTAAGCGTGCTTGGGCGAGAGTGGTACTAGGATGGGTGACCTCCTGGGAAGTCCTCGTGTTGCACCGCTTTTCTTTTTCGATTCTCTTATTCGATATTTTGCTTCGGGGGGCGCTTGTAAGAAAAGTATGAGGTCGCGACGTATATTTTTTTTACCTCGAATTTCTCGTTGGATCGAGAAAATCGGAGCGGGACGCATGGAGAAGGGATGGCATGAAATAAAAATTCGACGCGCAATAAGACGGGTGCGATCATACCAGCACTAATGCACCGGATCCCATCAGAACTCCGCAGTTAAGCGTGCTTGGGCGAGAGTAGTACTAGGATGGGTGACCTCCTCGGAAGTCCTCGTGTTGCACCCCTTTTCTTTTTCGATTCTCTTATTCGATATTTTGCTTCGGGGGGCACTTGTAAGAAAAGTATGAGGTCGCGACGTATATTTTTTTTACTCGAATTTCTCGTTGGATCGAGAAAATCGGAGCGGGACGCATGGAGAAGGGATGGCATGAAATAAAAATTCGACGCGCTATAAGACGGGTGCGATCATACCAGCACTAATGCACCGGATCCCATCAGAACTCCGCAGTTAAGCGTGCTTGGGCGAGAGTAGTACTAGGATGGGTGACCTCCTGGGAAGTCCTCGTGTTGCACCGCTTTTCTTTTTCGATTCTCTTATTCGATATTTTGCTTCGGGGGGCACTTGTAAGAAAAGTATGAGGTCGCGACGTATATTTTTTTTACCTCGAATTTCTCGTTGGATCGAGAAAATCGGAGCGGGACGCATGGAGAAGGGATGGCATGAAATAAAAATTCGACGCGCAATAAGACGGGTGCGATCATACCAGCACTAATGCACCGGATCCCATCAGAACTCCGCTGTTAAGCGTGCTTGGGCGAGAGTAGTACTAGGATGGGTGACCTCCTGGGAAGTCCTCGTGTTGCACCCTTTTTCTTTTTCGATTCTCTTATTCGATATTTTGCTTCGGGGGGCACTTGTAAGAAAAGTATGAGGTCGCGACGTATATTTTTTTACCTCGAATTTCTCGTTGGATCGAGAAAATCGGAGCGGGACGCATGGAGAAGGGATGGCAGGAAATAAAAATTCGACGCGCTATAAGACGGGTGCGATCATACCAGCACTAATGCACCGGATCCCATCAGAACTCCGCAGTTAAGCGTGCTTGGGCGAGGGTAGTACTAGGATGGGTGACCTCCTGGGAAGTCCTCGTGTTGCACCACTTTTCTTTTTCGATTCTCTTATTCGATATTTTGCTTCGGGGGGCACTTGTAAGAAAAGTATGAGGTCGCGACGTATATTTTTTTTACCTCGAATTTCTCGTTGGATCGAGAAAATCGGAGCGGGACGCATGGAGAAGGGATGGCATGAAATAAAAATTCGACGCGCAATAAGACGGGTGCGATCATACCAGCACTAATGCACCGGATCCCATCAGAACTCCGCTGTTAAGCGTGCTTGGGCGAGAGTAGTACTAGGATGGGTGACCTCCTGGGAAGTCCTCGTGTTGCACCCTTTTTCTTTTTCGATTCTCTTATTCGATATTTTGCTTCGGGGGGCACTTGTAAGAAAAGTATGAGGTCGCGACGTATATTTTTTTACCTCGAATTTCTCGTTGGATCGAGAAAATCGGAGCGGGACGCATGGAGAAGGGATGGCAGGAAATAAAAATTCGACGCGCTATAAGACGGGTGCGATCATACCAGCACTAATGCACCGGATCCCATCAGAACTCCGCAGTTAAGCGTGCTTGGGCGAGGGTAGTACTAGGATGGGTGACCTCCTGGGAAGTCCTCGTGTTGCACCACTTTTCTTTTTCGATTCTCTTATTCGATATTTTGCTTCGGGGGGCGCTTGTAAGAAAAGTATGAGGTCGCGACGTATATTTTTTTTACCTCGAATTTCTCGTTGGATCGAGAAAATCGGAGCGGGACGCATGGAGAAGGGATGGCAGGAAATAAAAATTCGACGCGCTATAAGACGGGTGCGATCATACCAGCACTAATGCACCGGATCCCATCAGAACTCCGCAGTTAAGCGTGCTTGGGCGAGAGTAGTACTAGGATGGGTGACCTCCTGGGAAGTCCTCGTGTTGCACCTCTTTTCTTTTTCGATTCTCTTATTCGATATTTTGCTTCGGGGGGCACTTTTAAGAAAAGTATGAGGTCGCGACGTATATTTTTTTTACCTCGAATTTCTCGTTGGATCGAGAAAATCGGAGCGGGACGCATGGAGAAGGGATGGCATGAAATAAAAATTCGACGCGCTATAAGACGGGTGCGATCATACTAGCACTAATGCACCGGATCCCATCAGAACTCCGCAGTTAAGCGTGCTTGGGCGAGAGTAGTACTAGGATGGGTGACCTCCTGGGAAGTCCTCGTGTTGCACCGCTTTTCTTTTTCGATTCTCTTATTCGATATTTTGCTTCGGGGGGCACTTGTAAGAAAAGTATGAGGTCGCGACGTATATTTTTTTTACCTCGAATTTCTCGTTGGATCGAGAAAATCGGAGCGGGACGCATGGAGAAGGGATGGCATGAAATAAAAATTCGACGCGCAATAAGACGGGTGCGATCATACCAGCACTAATGCACCGGATCCCATCAGAACTCCGCAGTTAAGCGTGCTTGGGCGAGAGTAGTACTAGGATGGGTGACCTCCTGGGAAGTCCTCGTGTTGCACCCCTTTTCTTTTTCGATTCTCTTATTCGATATTTTGCTTCGGGGGGCACTTGTAAGAAAAGTATGAGGTCGCGACGTATATTTTTTTTACCTCGAATTTCTCGTTGGATCGAGAAAATCGGAGCGGGACGCATGGAGAAGGGATGGCAGGAAATAAAAATTCGACGCGCTATAAGACGGGTGCGATCATACCAGCACTAATGCACCGGATCCCATCAGAACTCCGCAGTTAAGCGTGCTTGGGCGAGAGTAGTACTAGGATGGGTGACCTCCTGGGAAGTCCTCGTGTTGCACCGCTTTTCTTTTTCGATTCACTTATTCGATATTTTGCTTCGGGGGGCGCTTGTAAGAAAAGTATGAGGTCGCGACGTATATTTTTTTTACCTCGAATTTCTCGTTGGATCGAGAAAATCGGAGCGGGACGCATGGAGAAGGGATGGCAGGAAATAAAAATTCGACGCGCTATAAGACGGGTGCGATCATACCAGCACTAATGCACCGGATCCCATCAGAACTCCGCAGTTAAGCGTGCTTGGGCGAGAGTAGTACTAGGATGGGTGACCTCCTGGGAAGTCCTCGTGTTGCACCGCTTTTCTTTTTCGATTCTCTTATTCGATATTTTGCTTCGGGGGGCGCTTGTAAGAAAAGTATGAGGTCGCGACGTATATTTTTTTTACCTCGAATTTCTCGTTGGATCGAGAAAATCGGAGCGGGACGCATGGAGAAGGGATGGCAGGAAATAAAAATTCGACGCGCTATAAGACGGGTGCGATCATACCAGCACTAATGCACCGGATCCCATCAGAACTCCGCAGTTAAGCGTGCTTGGGCGAGAGTAGTACTAGGATGGGTGACCTCCTGGGAAGTCCTCGTGTTGCACCCCTTTTCTTTTTCGATTCTCTTATTCGATATTTTGCTTCGGGGGGCACTTGTAAGAAAAGTATGAGGTCGCGACGTATATTTTTTTTACCTCGAATTTCTCGTTGGATCGAGAAAATCGGAGCGGGACGCATGGAGAAGGGATGGCATGAAATAAAAATTCGACGCGCTATAAGACGGGTGCGATCATACTAGCACTAATGCACCGGATCCCATCAGAACTCCGCAGTTAAGCGTGCTTGGGCGAGAGTAGTACTAGGATGGGTGACCTCCTGGGAAGTCCTCGTGTTGCACCGCTTTTCTTTTTCGATTCTCTTATTCGATATTTTGCTTCGGGGGGCACTTGTAAGAAAAGTATGAGGTCGCGACGTATATTTTTTTTACCTCGAATTTCTCGTTGGATCGAGAAAATCGGAGCGGGACGCATGGAGAAGGGATGGCATGAAATAAAAATTCGACGCGCAATAAGACGGGTGCGATCATACCAGCACTAATGCACCGGATCCCATCAGAACTCCGCAGTTAAGCGTGCTTGGGCGAGAGTTGTACTAGGATGGGTGACCTCCTGGGAAGTCCTCGTGTTGCACCCCTTTTCTTTTTCGATTCTCTTATTCGATATTTTGCTTCGGGGGGCACTTGTAAGAAAAGTATGAGGTCGCGACGTATATTTTTTTTTACCTCGAATTTTTCGTTGGATCGAGAAAATCGGAGCGGGACGAATGGAGAAGGGATGGCAGGAAATAAAAATTTGACGCGCTATAAGACGGGTGCGATCATACCAGCACTAATGCACCGGATCCCATCAGAACTCCGCAGTTAAGCGTGCTTGGGCGAGAGTAGTACTAGGATGGGTGTACCTCCTGGGAAGTCCTCGTGTTGCACCGCTTTTCTTTTTCGATTCTCTTATTCGATATTTTGCTTCGGGGGGCGCTTGTAAGAAAAGTATGAGGTCGCGACGTATATTTTTTTTACCTCGAATTTCTCGTTGGATCGAGAAAATCGGAGCGGGACGCATGGAGAAGGGATGGCAGGAAATAAAAATTCGACGCGCTATAAGACGGGTGCGATCATACCAGCACTAATGCACCGGATCCCATCAGAACTCCGCAGTTAAGCGTGCTTGGGCGAGAGTAGTACTAGGATGGGTGACCTCCTGGGAAGTCCTCGTGTTGCACCCCTTTTCTTTTTCGATTCTCTTATTCGATATTTTGCTTCGGGGGGCACTTGTAAGAAAAGTATGAGGTCGCGACGTATATTTTTTTTACCTCGAATTTCTCGTTGGATCGAGAAAATCGGAGCGGGACGCATGGAGAAGGGATGGCATGAAATAAAAATTCGACGCGCTGTAAGACGGGTGCGATCATACCAGCACTAATGCACCGGATCCCATCAGAACTCCGCAGTTAAGCGTGCTTGGGCGAGAGTAGTACTAGGATGGGTGACCTCCTGGGAAGTCCTCGTGTTGCACCGCTTTTCTTTTTCGATTCTCTTATTCGATATTTTGCTTCGGGGGGCACTTGTAAGAAAAGTATGAGGTCGCGACGTATATTTTTTTTACCTCGAATTTCTCGTTGGATCGAGAAAATCGGAGCGGGACGCATGGAGAAGGGATGGCATGAAATAAAAATTCGACGCGCAATAAGATGGGTGCGATCATACCAGCACTAATGCACCGGATCCCATCAGAACTCCGTAGTTAAGCGTGCTTGGGCGAGAGTAGTACTAGGATGGGTGACCTCCTGGGAAGTCCTCGTGTTGCACCCCTTTTCTTTTTCGATTCTCTTATTCGATATTTTGCTTCGGGGGGCACTTGTAAGAAAAGTCTGAGGTCGCGACGTATATTTTTTTTACCTCGAATTTCTCGTTGGATCGAGAAAATCGGAGCGGGACGCATGGAGAAGGGATGACATGAAATAAAAATTCGACGCGCAATAAGACGGGTGCGATCATACCAGCACTAATGCACCGGATCCCATCAGAACTCCGCAGTTAAGCGTGCTTGGCCGAGAGTAGTACTAGGATGGGTGACCTCCTGGGAAGTCCTCGTGTTGCACCCCTTTTCTTTTTCGATTCTCTTATTCGATATTTTGCTTCGGGGGGCACTTGTAAGAAAAGCATGAGGTCGCGACGTATATTTTTTTTACCTCGAATTTCTCGTTGGATCGAGAAAATCGGAGCGGGACGCATGGAGAAGGGATGGCATGAAATAAAAATTCGACGCGCAATAAGACGGGTGCGATCATACCAGCACTAATGCACCGGATCCAATCAGAACTCCGCAGTTAAGCGTGCTTGGGCGAGAGTAGTGCTAGGATGGGTGACCTCCTGGGAAGTCCTCGTGTTGCACCCCTTTTCTTTTTCGATTCTCTTATTCGATATTTTGCTTCGGGGGGCACTTGTAAGAAAAGTATGAGGTCGCGACGTATATTTTTTTTACCTCGAATTTCTCGTTGGATCGAGAAAATCGGAACGGGACGCATGGAGAAGGGATGGCAGGAAATAAAAATTCGACGCGCTATAAGACGGGTGCGATCATACCAGCACTAATGCACCGGATCCCATCAGAACTCCGCAGTTAAGCGTGCTTGGGCGAGAGTAGTACTAGGATGGGTGACCTCCTGGGAAGTCCTCGTGTTGCACCGCTTTTCTTTTTCGATTCTCTTATTCGATATTTTGCTTCGGGGGGCGCTTGTAAGAAAAGTATGAGGTCGCGACGTATATTTTTTTTACCTCGAATTTCTCGTTGGATCGAGAAAATCGGAGCGGGACGCATGGAGAAGGGATGGCAGGAAATAAAAATTCGACGCGCTATAAGACGGGTGCGATCATACCAGCACTAATGCACCGGATCCCATCAGAACTCCGCAGTTAAGCGTGCTTGGGCGAGAGTAGTACTAGGATGGGTGACCTCCTGGGAAGTCCTCGTGTTGCACCGCTTTTCTTTTTCGATTCTCTTATTCGATATTTTGCTTCGGGGGGCGCTTGTAAGAAAAGTATGAGGTCGCGACGTATATTTTTTTTACCTCGAATTTCTCGTTGGATCGAGAAAATCGGAGCGGGACGCATGGAGAAGGGATGGCAGGAAATAAAAATTCGACGCGCTATAAGACGGGTGCGATCATACCAGCACTAATGCACCGGATCCCATCAGAACTCCGCAGTTAAGCGTGCTTGGGCGAGAGTAGTACTAGGATGGGTGACCTCCTGGGAAGTCCTCGTGTTGCACCCCTTTTCTTTTTCGATTCTCTTATTCGATATTTTGCTTCGGGGGGCACTTGTAAGAAAAGTATGAGGTCGCGACGTATATTTTTTTTACCTCGAATTTCTCGTTGGATCGAGAAAATCGGAGCGGGACGCATGGAGAAGGGATGGCATGAAATAAAAATTCGACGCGCTATAAGACGGGTGCGATCATACTAGCACTAATGTACCGGATCCCATCAGAACTTCGTAGTTAAGCGTGCTTGGGCGAGAGTAGTACTAGGATGGGTGACCTCCTGGGAAGTCCTCGTGTTGCACCGCTTTTCTTTTTCGATTCTCTTATTCGATATTTTGCTTCGGGGGGCACTTGTAAGAAAAGTATGAGGTCGCGACGTATATTTTTTTTACCTCGAATTTCTCGTTGGATCGAGAAAATCGGAGCGGGACGCATGGAGAAGGGATGGCATGAAATAAAAATTCGACGCGCAATAAGACGGGTGCGATCATACCAGCACTAATGCACCGGATCCCATCAGAACTCCGCAGTTAAGCGTGCTTGGGCGAGAGTTGTACTAGGATGGGTGACCTCCTGGGAAGTCCTCGTGTTGCACCCCTTTTCTTTTTCGATTCTCTTATTCGATATTTTGCTTCGGGGGGCACTTGTAAGAAAAGTATGAGGTCGCGACGTATATTTTTTTTACCTCGAATTTTTCGTTGGATCGAGAAAATCGGAGCGGGACGCATGGAGAAGGGATGGCATGAAATAAAAATTCGACGCGCTATAAGACGGGTGCGATCATACCAGCACTAATGCACCGGATCCCATCAGAACTCCGCAGTTAAGCGTGCTTGGGCGAGAGTAGTACTAGGATGGGTGACCTCCTGGGAAGTCCTCGTGTTGCACCGCTTTTCTTTTTCGATTCTCTTATTCGATATTTTGCTTCGGGGGGCGCTTGTAAGAAAAGTATGAGGTCGCGTCGTATATTTTTTTTACCTCGAATTTCTCGTTGGATCGAGAAAATCGGAGCGGGACGCATGGAGAAGGGATGGCAGGAAATAAAAATTCGACGCGCTATAAGACGGGTGCGATCATACCAGCACTAATGCACCGGATCCCATCAGAACTCCGCAGTTAAGCGTGCTTGGGCGAGAGTAGTACTAGGATGGGTGACCTCCTGGGAAGTCCTCGTGTTGCACCCCTTTTCTTTTTCGATTCTCTTATTCGATATTTTGCTTCGGGGGGCACTTGTAAGAAAAGTATGAGGTCGCGACGTATATTTTTTTTACCTCGAATTTCTCGTTGGATCGAGAAAATCGGAGCGGGACGCATGGAGAAGGGATGGCATGAAATAAAAATTCGACGCGCTATAAGACGGGTGCGATCATACTAGCACTAATGCACCGGATCCCATCAGAACTCCGCAGTTAAGCGTGCTTGGGCGAGAGTAGTACTAGGATGGGTGACCTCCTGGGAAGTCCTCGTGTTGCACCGCTTTTCTTTTTCGATTCTCTTATTCGATATTTTGCTTCGGGGGGCACTTGTAAGAAAAGTATGAGGTCGCGACGTATATTTTTTTTACCTCGAATTTCTCGTTGGATCGAGAAAATCGGAGCGGGACGCATGGAGAAGGGATGGCATGAAATAAAAATTCGACGCGCAATAAGACGGGTGCGATCATACCAGCACTAATGCACCGGATCCCATCAGAACTTCGCAGTTAAGCGTGCTTGGGCGAGAGTTGTACTAGGATGGGTGACCTCCTGGGAAGTCCTCGTGTTGCACCCCTTTTCTTTTTCGATTCTCTTATTCGATATTTTGCTTCGGGGGGCACTTGTAAGAAAAGTATGAGGTCGCGACGTATATTTTTTTTACCTCGAATTTTTCGTTGGATCGAGAAAATCGGAGCGGGACGCATGGAGAAGGGATGGCAGGAAATAAAAATTCGACGCGCTATAAGACGGGTGCGATCATACCAGCACTAATGCACCGGATCCCATCAGAACTCCGCAGTTAAGCGTGCTTGGGCGAGAGTAGTACTAGGATGGGTGACCTCCTGGGAAGTCCTCGTGTTGCACCGCTTTTCTTTTTCGATTCTCTTATTCGATATTTTGCTTCGGGGGGCGCTTGTAAGAAAAGTATGAGGTCGCGACGTATATTTTTTTTACCTCGAATTTCTCGTTGGATCGAGAAAATCGGAGCGGGACGCATGGAGAAGGGATGGCAGGAAATAAAAATTCGACGCGCTATAAGACGGGTGCGATCATACCAGCACTAATGCACCGGATCCCATCAGAACTCCGCAGTTAAGCGTGCTTGGGCGAGAGTAGTACTAGGATGGGTGACCTCCTGGGAAGTCCTCGTGTTGCACCCCTTTTCTTTTTCGATTCTCTTATTCGATATTTTGCTTCGGGGGGCACTTGTAAGAAAAGTATGAGGTCGCGACGTATATTTTTTTTACCTCGAATTTCTCGTTGGATCGAGAAAATCGGAGCGGGACGCATGGAGAAGGGATGGCATGAAATAAAAATTCGATGCGCTGTAAGACGGGTGCGATCATACCAGCACTAATGCACCGGATCCCATCAGAACTCCGCAGTTAAGCGTGCTTGGGCGAGAGTAGTACTAGGATGGGTGACCTCCTGGGAAGTCCTCGTGTTGCACCGCTTTTCTTTTTCGATTCTCTTATTCGATATTTTGCTTCGGGGGGCACTTGTAAGAAAAGTATGAGGTCGCGACGTATATTTTTTTTACCTCGAATTTCTCGTTGGATCGAGAAAATCGGAGCGGGACGCATGGAGAAGGGATGGCATGAAATAAAAATTCGACGCGCAATAAGACGGGTGCGATCATACCAGCACTAATGCACCGGATCCCATCAGAACTCCGCAGTTAAGCGTGCTTGGGCGAGAGTAGTACTAGGATGGGTGACCTCCTGGGAAGTCCTCGTGTTGCACCCCTTTTCTTTTTCGATTCTCTTATTCGATATTTTGCTTCGGGGGGCACTTGTAAGAAAAGTATGAGGTCGCGACGTATATTTTTTTTACCTCGAATTTCTCGTTGGATCGAGAAAATCGGAGCGGGACGCATGGAGAAGGGATGGCAGGAAATAAAAATTCGACGCGCTATAAGACGGGTGCGATCATACCAGCACTAATGCACCGGATCCCATCAGAACTCCGTAGTTAAGCGTGCTTGGGCGAGAGTAGTACTAGGATGGGTGACCTCCTGGGAAGTCCTCGTGTTGCACCGCTTTTCTTTTTCGATTCTCTTATTCGATATTTTGCTTCGGGGGGCGCTTGTAAGAAAAGTATGAGGTCGCGACGTATATTTTTTTTACCTCGAATTTCTCGTTGGATCGAGAAAATCGGAGCGGGACGCATGGAGAAGGGATGGCAGGAAATAAAAATTCGACGCGCTATAAGACGGGTGCGATCATACCAGCACTAATGCACCGGATCCCATCAGAACTCCGCAGTTAAGCGTGCTTGGGCGAGAGTAGTACTAGGATGGGTGACCTCCTGGGAAGTCCTCGTGTTGCACCGCTTTTCTTTTTCGATTCTCTTATTCGATATTTTGCTTCGGGGGGCGCTTGTAAGAAAAGTATGAGGTCGCGACGTATATTTTTTTTACCTCGAATTTCTCGTTGGATCGAGAAAATCGGAGCGGGACGCATGGAGAAGGGATGGCATGAAATAAAAATTCGACGCGCAATAAGACGGGTGCGATCATACCAGCACTAATGCACCGGATCCCATCAGAACTCCGCAGTTAAGCGTGCTTGGGCGAGAGTAGTACTAGGATGGGTGACCTCCTCGGAAGTCATCGTGTTGCACCCCTTTTCTTTTTCGATTCTCTTATTCGATATTTTGCTTCGGGGGGCACTTGTAAGAAAAGTATGAGGTCGCGACGTATATTTTTTTTACCTCGAATTTCTCGTTGGATCGAGAAAATCGGAGCGGGACGCATGGAGAAGGGATGGCATGAAATAAAAATTCGACGCGCTATAAGACGGGTGCGATCATACCAGCACTAATGCACCGGATCCCATCAGAACTCCGCAGTTAAGCGTGCTTGGGCGAGAGTAGTACTAGGATGGGTGACCTCCTGGGAAGTCCTCGTGTTGCACCGCTTTTCTTTTTCGATTCTCTTATTCGATATTTTGCTTCGGGGGGCACTTGTAAGAAAAGTATGAGGTCGCGACGTATATTTTTTTTACCTCGAATTTCTCGTTGGATCGAGAAAATCGGAGCGGGACGCATGGAGAAGGGATGGCATGAAATAAAAATTCGACGCGCAATAAGACGGGTGGGATCATACCAGCACTAATGCACCGGATCCCATCAGAACTCCGCAGTTAAGCGTGCTTGGGCGAGAGTAGTACTAGGATGGGTGACCTCCTGGGAAGTCCTCGTGTTGCACCCCTTTTCTTTTTCGATTCTCTTATTCGATATTTTGCTTCGGGGGGCACTTGTAAGAAAAGTATGAGGTCGCGACGTATATTTTTTTTACCTCGAATTTCTCGTTGGATCGAGAAAATCGGAGCGGGACGCATGGAGAAGGGATGGCAGGAAATAAAAATTCGACGCGCTATAAGACGGGTGCGATCATACCAGCACTAATGCACCGGATCCCATCAGAACTCCGCAGTTAAGCGTGCTTGGGCGAGAGTAGTACTAGGATGGGTGACCTCCTGGGAAGTCCTCGTGTTGCACCGCTTTTCTTTTTCGATTCTCTTATTCGATATTTTGCTTCGGGGGGCGCTTGTAAGAAAAGTATGAGGTCGCGACGTATATTTTTTTTACCTCGAATTTCTCGTTGGATCGAGAAAATCGGAGCGGGACGCATGGAGAAGGGATGGCATGAAATAAAAATTCGACGCGCAATAAGACGGGTGCGATCATACCAGCACTAATGCACCGGATCCCATCAGAACTCCGCAGTTAAGCGTGCTTGGGCGAGAGTAGTACTAGGATGGGTGACCTCCTCGGAAGTCCTCGTGTTGCACCCCTTTTCTTTTTCGATTCTCTTATTCGATATTTTGCTTCGGGGGGCACTTGTAAGAAAAGTATGAGGTCGCGACGTATATTTTTTTTACCTCGAATTTCTCGTTGGATCGAGAAAATCGGAGCGGGACGCATGGAGAAGGGATGGCATGAAATAAAAATTCGACGCGCTATAAGACGGGTGCGATCATACCAGCACTAATGCACCGGATCCCATCAGAACTCCGCAGTTAAGCGTGCTTGGGCGAGAGTAGTACTAGGATGGGTGACCTCCTGGGAAGTCCTCGTGTTGCACCGCTTTTCTTTTTCGATTCTCTTATTCGATATTTTGCTTCGGGGGGCACTTGTAAGAAAAGTATGAGGTCGCGACGTATATTTTTTTTACCTCGAATTTCTCGTTGGATCGAGAAAATCGGAGCGGGACGCATGGAGAAGGGATGGCATGAAATAAAAATTCGACGCGCAATAAGACGGGTGGGATCATACCAGCACTAATGCACCGGATCCCATCAGAACTCCGCAGTTAAGCGTGCTTGGGCGAGAGTAGTACTAGGATGGGTGACCTCCTGGGAAGTCCTCGTGCTGCACCCCTTTTCTTTTTCGATTCTCTTATTCGATATTTTGCTTCGGGGGGCACTTGTAAGAAAAGTATGAGGTCGCGACGTATATTTTTTTTACCTCGAATTTCTCGTTGGATCGAGAAAATCGGAGCGGGACGCATGGAGAAGGGATGGCAGGAAATAAAAATTCGACGCGCTATAAGACGGATGCGATCATACCAGCACTAATGCACCGGATCCCATCAGAACTCCGCAGTAAAGCGTGCTTGGGCGAGAGTAGTACTAGGATGGGTGACCTCCTGGGAAGTCCTCGTGTTGCACCCCTTTTCTTTTTCGATTCTCTTATTCGATATTTTGCTTCGGGGGGCACTTGTAAGAAAAGTATGAGGTCGCGACGTATATTTTTTTTACCTCGAATTTCTCGTTGGATCGAGAAAATCGGAGCGGGACGCATGGAGAAGGGATGGCATGAAATAAAAATTCGACGCGCAATAAGACGGGTGCGATCATACCAGCACTAATGCACCGGATCCCATTAGAACTCCGCAGTTAAGCGTGCTTGGGCGAGAGTAGTACTAGGATGGGTGACCTCCTGGGAAGTCCTCGTGTTGCACCCCTTTTCTTTTTCGATTCTCTTATTCGATATTTTGCTTCGGGGGGCACTTGTAAGAAAAGTATGAGGTCGCGACGTATATTTTTTTTACCTCGAATTTCTCGTTGGATCGAGAAAATCGGAGCGGGACGCATGGAGAAGGGATGGCATGAAATAAAAATTCGACGCGCTATAAGACGGGTGCGATCATACCAGCACTAATGCACCGGATCCCATCAGAACTCCGAAGTTAAGCGTGCTTGGGCGAGAGTAGTACTAGGATGGGTGACCTCCTAGGAAGTCCTCGTGTTGCACCCCTTTTCTTTTTCGATTCTCTTATTTGATATTTTGCTTCGGGGGGCACTTGTAAGAAAAGTATGAGGTCGCGACGTAAATTTTTTTTTACCTCGAATTTCTCGTTGGATCGAGAAAATCGGAGCAGGACGCATGGAGAAGGGATGGCAGGAAATAAAAATTCGACGCGCTACAAGACGGGTGCGATCATACCAGCACTAATGCACCGGATCCCATCAGAACTCCGCAGTTAAGCGTGCTTGGGCGAGAGTAGTACTAGGATGGGTGACCTCCTGGGAAGTCCTCGTGTTG
This sequence comes from Firmiana major, assembly GCA_033439115.1. Classification (NCBI taxonomy): domain Eukaryota; kingdom Viridiplantae; phylum Streptophyta; class Magnoliopsida; order Malvales; family Malvaceae; genus Firmiana; species Firmiana major. The sequence goes on from CM065911.1 coordinate 46,239,635, forward strand.
CACCCCTTTTCTTTTTCGATTCTCTTATTCGATATTTTGCTTCGGGGGGCACTTGTAAGAAAAGTATGAGGTCGCGACGTATATTTTTTTTACCTCGAATTTCTCGTTGGATCGAGAAAATCGGAGCGGGACGCATGGAGAAGGGATGGCAGGAAATAAAAATTCGACGCGCTATAAGACGGGTGCGATCATACCAGCACTAATGCATCGGATCCCATCAGAACTCCGCAGTTAAGCGTGCTTGGGCGAGAGTAGTACTAGGATGGGTGACCTCCTGGGAAGTTCTCGTGTTGCACCCCTTTTCTTTTTCGATTCTCTTATTCGATATTTTGCTTCGGGGGTCACTTGTAAGAAAAGTATGAGGTCGCGACGTATATTTTTTTTTACCTCGAATTTCTCGTTGGATCGAGAAAATCGGAGCGGGACGCATGGAGAAGGGATGGCAGGAAATAAAAATTCGACGCGCTATAAGACGGGTGCGATCATACCAGCACTAATGCACCGGATCCCATCAGAACTCCGCAGTTAAGCGTGCTTGGGCGAGAGTAGTACTAGGATGGGTGACCTCCTGGGAAGTCCTCGTGCTGCACCCCTTTTCTTTTTCGATTCTCTTATTCGATATTTTGCTTCGGGGGGCACTTGTAAGAAAAGTATGAGGTCGCGACGTATATTTTTTTTTACCTCGAATTTCTCGTTGGATCGAGAAAATCGGAGCGGGACGCATGGAGAAGGGATGGCAGGAAATAAAAATTCGACGCGCTATAAGACGGGTGTGATCATACCAGCACTAATGCACCGGATCCCATCAGAACTCCGCAGTTAAGCGTGCTTGAGCGAGAGTAGTACTAGGATGGGTGACCTCCTGGGAAGTCCTCGTGTTGCACCCCTTTTCTTTTTCGATTCTCTTATTCGATATTTTGCTTCGGGGGGCACTTGTAAGAAAAGTATGAGGTCGCGACGTATATTTTTTTTACCTCGAATTTCTCGTTGGATCGAGAAAATCAGAGCGGGACGCATGGAGAAGGGATGGCAGGAAATAAAAATTCGACGCGCTATAAGACGGGTGCGATCATACCAGCACTAATGCACCGGATCCCATCAGAACTCCGCAGTTAAGCGTGCTTGGGCGAGAGTAGTACTAGGATGGGTGACCTCCTGGGAAGTCCTCGTGTTGCACCCCTTTTCTTTTTCGATTCTCTTATTCGATATTTTGCTTCGGGGGGCACTTGTAAGAAAAGTATGAGGTCGCGACGTATATTTTTTTTACCTCGAATTTCTCGTTGGATCGAGAAAATCGGAGCGGGACGCATGGAGAAGGGATGGCATGAAATAAAAATTCGACGCGTTATAAGACGGGTGCGATCATACCAGCACTAATGCACCGGATCCCATCAGAACTCCGAAGTTAAGCGTGCTTGGGCGAGAGTAGTACTAGGATGGGTGACCTCCTAGGAAGTCCTCGTGTTGCACCCCTTTTCTTTTTCGATTCTCTTATTTGATATTTTGCTTCGGGGGGCACTTGTAAGAAAAGTATGAGGTCGCGACGTAAATTTTTTTTTACCTCGAATTTCTCGTTGGATCGAGAAAATCGGAGCAGGACGCATGGAGAAGGGATGGCAGGAAATAAAAATTCGACGCGCTACAAGACGGGTGCGATCATACCAGCACTAATGCACCGGATCCCATCAGAACTCCGCAGTTAAGCGTGCTTGGGCGAGAGTAGTACTAGGATGGGTGACCTCCTGGGAAGTCCTCGTGTTGCACCCCTTTTCTTTTTCGATTCTCTTATTCGATATTTTGCTTCGGGGGGCACTTGTAAGAAAAGTATGAGGTCGCGACGTATATTTTTTTTACCTCGAATTTCTCGTTGGATCGAGAAAATCGGAGCGGGACGCATGGAGAAGGGATGGCAGGAAATAAAAATTCGACGCGCTATAAGACGGGTGCGATCATACCAGCACTAATGCATCGGATCCCATCAGAACTCCGCAGTTAAGCGTGCTTGGGCGAGAGTAGTACTAGGATGGGTGACCTCCTGGGAAGTCCTCGTGTTGCACCCCTTTTCTTTTTCGATTCTCTTATTCGATATTTTGCTTCGGGGGTCACTTGTAAGAAAAGTATGAGGTCGCGACGTATATTTTTTTTTACCTCGAATTTCTCGTTGGATCGAGAAAATCGGAGCGGGACGCATGGAGAAGGGATGGCTGGAAATAAAAATTCGACGCGCTATAAGACGGGTGCGATCATACCAGCACTAATGCACCGGATCCCATCAGAACTCCGCAGTTAAGCGTGCTTGGGCGAGAGTAGTACTAGGATGGGTGACCTCCTGGGAAGTCCTCGTGCTGCACCCCTTTTCTTTTTCGATTCTCTTATTCGATATTTTGCTTCGGGGGGCACTTGTAAGAAAAGTATGAGGTCGCGACGTATATTTTTTTTTACCTCGAATTTCTCGTTGGATCGAGAAAATCGGAGCGGGACGCATGGAGAAGGGATGGCAGGAAATAAAAATTCGACGCGCTATAAGACGGGTGTGATCATACCAGCACTAATGCACCGGATCCCATCAGAACTCCGCAGTTAAGCGTGCTTGAGCGAGAGTAGTACTAGGATGGGTGACCTCCTGGGAAGTCCTCGTGTTGCACCCCTTTTCTTTTTCGATTCTCTTATTCGATATTTTGCTTCGGGGGGCACTTGTAAGAAAAGTATGAGGTCGCGACGTATATTTTTTTTACCTCGAATTTCTCGTTGGATCGAGAAAATCAGAGCGGGACGCATGGAGAAGGGATGGCAGGAAATAAAAATTCGACGCGCTATAAGACGGGTGCGATCATACCAGCACTAATGCACCGGATCCCATCAGAACTCCGCAGTTAAGCGTGCTTGGGCGAGAGTAGTACTAGGATGGGTGACCTCCTGGGAAGTCCTCGTGTTGCACCCCTTTTCTTTTTCGATTCTCTTATTCGATATTTTGCTTCGGGGGGCACTTGTAAGAAAAGTATGAGGTCGCGACGTATATTTTTTTTACCTCGAATTTCTCGTTGGATCGAGAAAATCGGAGCGGGACGCATGGAGAAGGGATGGCATGAAATAAAAATTCGACGCGCTATAAGACGGGTGCGATCATACCAGCACTAATGCACCGGATCCCATCAGAACTCCGCAGTTAAGCATGCTTGGGCGAGAGTAGTACTAGGATGGGTGACCTCCTGGGAAGTCCTCGTGTTGCACCCCTTTTCTTTTTCGATTCTCTTATTCGATATTTTGCTTCGGGGGGCACTTGTAAGAAAAGTATGAGGTCGCGACGTATATTTTTTTTACCTCGAATTTCTCGTTGGATCGAGAAAATCGGAGCGGGACGCATGGAGAAGGGATGGCAGGAAATAAAAATTCGACGCGGTATAAGACGGGTGCGATCATACCAGCACTAATGCACCGGATCCCATCAGAACTCCGCAGTTAAGCGTGCTTGGGCGAGAGTAGTACTAGTATGGGTGACCTCCTGGGAAGTCCTCGTGTTGCACCCCTTTTCTTTTTCGATTCTCTTATTCGATATTTTGCTTCGGGGGGCACTTTTAAGAAAAGTATGAGGTCGTGACGTATATTTTTTTTTACCTCGAATTTCTCGTTGGATCGAGAAAATCGGAGCGGGACGCATGGAGAAGGGATGGCAGGAAATAAAAATTCGACGCGCTATAAGACGGGTGCGATCATACCGGCACTAATGCACCGGATCCCATCAGAACTCCGCAGTTAAGCGTGCTTGGGCGAGAGTAGTACTAGGATGGGTGACCTCCTAGGAAGTCCTCGTGTTGCACCCTTTTTCTATTTCGATTCTCTTATTCGATATTTTGCTTCGGGGGGCACTTGTAAGAAAAGTATGAGGTCGCGACGTATATTTTTTTTACCTCGAATTTCTCGTTGGATCGAGAAAATCGGAGCAGGACGCATGGAGAAGGGATGGCAGGAAATAAAAATTCGACGCGCTACAAGACGGGTGCGATCATACCAGCACTAATGCACCGGATCCCATCAGAACTCCGCAGTTAAGCGTGCTTGGGCGAGAGTAGTACTAGGATGGGTGACCTCCTGAGAAGTCCTCGTGTTGCACCCCTTTTCTTTTTCGATTCTATTATTCGATATTTTGCTTCGGGGGGCACTTGTAAGAAAAGTATGAGGTCGCGACGTATATTTTTTTTACCTCGAATTTCTCGTTGGATCGAGAAAATCGGAGCGGGACGCATGGAGAAGGGATGGCAGGAAATAAAAATTCGACGCGCTATAAGACGGGTGCGATCATACCAGCACTAATGCACCGGATCCCATCAGAACTCCGCAGTTAAGCGTGCTTGGGCGAGAGTAGTACTAGGATGGGTGACCTCCTGGGAAGTCCTCGTGTTGCACCCCTTTTCTTTTTCGATTCTCTTATTCGATATTTTGCTTCGGGGGTCACTTGTAAGAAAAGTATGAGGTCGCGACGTATATTTTTTTTTACCTCGAATTTCTCGTTGGATCGAGAAAATCAGAGCGGGACGCATGGAGAAGGGATGGCAGGAAATAAAAATTCGACGCGCTATAAGACGGGTGCGATCATACCAGCACTAATGCACCGGATCCCATCAGAACTCCGCAGTTAAGCGTGCTTGGGCGAGAGTAGTACTAGGATGGGTGACCTCCTGGGAAGTCCTCGTGCTGCACCCCTTTTCTTTTTCGATTCTCTTATTCGATATTTTGCTTCGGGGGGCACTTGTAAGAAAAGTATGAGGTCGCGACGTATATTTTTTTTTACCTCGAATTTCTCGTTGGATCGAGAAAATAGGAGCGGGACGCATGGAGAAGGGATGGCAGGAAATAAAAATTCGACGCGCTATAAGACGGGTGTGATCATACCAGCACTAATGCACCGGATCCCATCAGAACTCCGCAGTTAAGCGTGCTTGAGCGAGAGTAGTACTAGGATGGGTGACCTCCTGGGAAGTCCTCGTGTTGCACCCCTTTTCTTTTTCGATTCTCTTATTCGATATTTTGCTTCGGGGGGCACTTGTAAGAAAAGTATGAGGTCGCGACGTATATTTTTTTTACCTCGAATTTCTCGTTGGATCGAGAAAATCAGAGCGGGACGCATGGAGAAGGGATGGCAGGAAATAAAAATTCGACGCGCTATAAGACGGGTGCGATCATACCAGCACTAATGCACCGGATCCCATCAGAACTCCGCAGTTAAGCGTGCTTGGGCGAGAGTAGTACTAGGATGGGTGACCTCCTGGGAAGTCCTCGTGTTGCACCCCTTTTCTTTTTCGATTCTCTTATTCGATATTTTGCTTCGGGGGGCACTTGTAAGAAAAGTATGAGGTCGCGACGTATATTTTTTTTACCTCGAATTTCTCGTTGGATCGAGAAAATCGGAGCGGGACGCATGGAGAAGGGATGGCATGAAACAAAAATTCGACGCGCTATAAGACGGGTGCGATCATACCAGCACTAATGCACCGGATCCCATCAGAACTCCGCAGTTAAGCATGCTTGGGCGAGAGTAGTACTAGGATGGGTGACCTCCTGGGAAGTCCTCGTGTTGCACCCCTTTTCTTTTTCGATTCTCTTATTCGATATTTTGCTTCGAGGGTCACTTGTAAGAAAAGTATGAGGTCGCGACGTATATTTTTTTTACCTCGAATTTCTCGTTGGATCGAGAAAATCGGAGCGGGACGCATGGAGAAGGGATGGCAGGAAATAAAAATTCGACGCGGTATAAGACGGGTGCGATCATACCAGCACTAATGCACCGGATCCCATCAGAACTCCGCAGTTAAGCGTGCTTGGGCGAGAGTAGTACTAGTATGGGTGACCTCCTGGGAAGTCCTCGTGTTGCACCCCTTTTCTTTTTCGATTCTCTTATTCGATATTTTGCTTCGGGGGGCACTTTTAAGAAAAGTATGAGGTCGTGACGTATATTTTTTTTTACCTCGAATTTCTCGTTGGATCGAGAAAATCGGAGCGGGACGCATGGAGAAGGGATGGCAGGAAATAAAAATTCGACGCGCTATAAGACGGGTGCGATCATACCGGCACTAATGCACCGGATCCCATCAGAACTCCGCAGTTAAGCGTGCTTGGGCGAGAGTAGTACTAGGATGGGTGACCTCCTAGGAAGTCCTCGTGTTGCACCCTTTTTCTATTTCGATTCTCTTATTCGATATTTTGCTTCGGGGGGCACTTGGAAGAAAAGTATGAGGTCGCGACGTATATTTTTTTTACCTCTAATTTTTCGTTGGATCGAGAAAATCGGAGCGGGACGCATGGAGAAGGGATGGCAGGAAATAAAAATTCGACGCGCTATAAGACGGGTGCGATCATACCAGCACTAATGCACCGGATCCCATCAGAACTCCGCAGTTAAGCGTGCTTGGGCGAGAGTAGTACTACGATGGGTGACCTCCTGGGAAGTCCTCGTGTTGCACCCCTTTTCTTTTTCGATTCTCTTATTCGATATTTTGCTTCGGGGGGCACTTGTAAGAAAAGTATGAGGTCGCGACGTAAATTTTTTTTTACCTCGAATTTCTCGTTGGATCGAGAAAATCAGAGCAGGACGCATGGAGAAGGGATGGCAGGAAATAAAAATTCGACGCGCTACAAGACGGGTGCGATCATACCAGCACTAATGCACCGGATCCCATCAGAACTCCGCAGTTAAGCGTGCTTGGGCGAGAGTAGTACTAGGATGGGTGACCTCCTGGGAAGTCCTCGTGTTGCACCCCTTTTCTTTTTCGATTCTCTTATTCGATATTTTGCTTCGGGGGGCACTTGTAAGAAAAGTATGAGGTCGCGACGTATATTTTTTTTACCTCGAATTTCTCGTTGGATCGAGAAAATCGGAGCGGGACGCATGGAGAAGGGATGGCAGGAAATAAAAATTCGACGCGCTATAAGACGGGTGCGATCATACCAGCACTAATGCACCGGATCCCATCAGAACTCCGCAGTTAAGCGTGCTTGGGCGAGAGTAGTACTAGGATGGGTGACCTCCTGGGAAGTCCTCGTGTTGCACCCCTTTTCTTTTTCGATTCTCTTATTCGATATTTTGCATCGGGGGTCACTTGTAAGAAAAGTATGAGGTCGCGACGTATATTTTTTTTTACCTCGAATTTCTCGTTGGATCGAGAAAATCGGAGCGGGACGCATGGAGAAGGGATGGCAGGAAATAAAAATTCGACGCGCTATAAGACGGGTGCGATCATACCAGCACTAATGCACCGGATCCCATCAGAACTCCGCAGTTAAGCGTGCTTGGGCGAGAGTAGTACTAGGATGGGTGACCTCCTGGGAAGTCCTCGTGTTGCACCCTTTTTCTTTTTCGATTCTCTTATTCGATATTTTGTTTCGGGGGGCACTTGTAAGAAAAGTATGAGGTCGCGACGTATATTTTTTTTTACCTCGAATTTCTCGTTGGATCGAGAAAATCGGAGCGGGACGCATGGAGAAGGGATGGCAGGAAATAAAAATTCGACGCGCTATAAGACGGGTGCGATCATACCAGCACTAATGCACCGGATCCCATCAGAACTCCGCAGTTAAGCGTGCTTGGGCGAGAGTAGTACTAGGATGGGTGACCTCCTGGGAAATCCTCGTGTTGCACCCTTTTTCTTTTTCGATTCTCTTATTCGATATTTTGCTTCGGGGGGCACTTGTAAGAAAAGTATGAGGTCGCGACGTATATTTTTTTTACCTCGAATTTCTCGTTGGATCGAGAAAATCGGAGCGGGACGCATGGAGAAGGGATGGCAGGAAATAAAAATTCGACGCGCCATAAGACTGGTGCGATCATACCAGCACTAATGCACTGGATCCCATCAGAACTCCGCAGTTAAGCGTGCTTGGGCGAGAGTAGTACTAGGATGGGTGACCTCCTGGGAAGTCCTCGTGTTGCACCCCTTTTCTTTTTCGATTCTCTTATTCGATATTTTGCTTCGGGGGGCACTTGTAAGAAAAGTATGAGGTCGCGACGTATATTTTTTTTACCTCGAATTTCTCGTTGGATCGAGAAAATCGGAGCGGGACGCATGGAGAAGGGATGGCATGAAATAAAAATTCGACGCGCTATAAGACGGGTGCGATCATACCAGCACTAATGCACCGGATCCCATCAGAACTCCGCAGTTAAGCATGCTTGGGCGAGAGTAGTACTAGGATGGGTGACCTCCTGGGAAGTCCTCGTGTTGCACCCCTTTTCTTTTTCGATTCACTTATTCGATATTTTGCTTCGGGGGGCACTTGTAAGAAAAGTATGAGGTCGCGACGTATATTTTTTTTACCTCGAATTTCTCGTTGGATCGAAAAAATCGGAGCGGGACGCATGGAGAAGGGATGGCAGGAAATAAAAATTCGACGCGCTATAAGACGGGTGCGATCATACCAGCACTAATGCACCGGATCCCATCAGAACTTCGCAGTTAAGCGTGCTTGGGCGAGAGTAGTACTAGTATGGGTGACCTCCTGGGAAGTCCTCGTGTTGCACCCCTTTTCTTTTTCGATTCTCTTATTCGATATTTTGCTTCGGGGGGCACTTGTAAGAAAAGTATGAGGTCGCGACGTATATTTTTTTTACCTCGAATTTCTCGTTGGATAGAGAAAATCGGAGCGGGACGAATGGAGAAGGGATGGCAGGAAATAAAAATTCGACGCGCTATAAGACGGGTTCGATCATACCAGCACTAATGCACCGGATCCCATCAGAACTCCGCAGTTAAGCGTGCTTGGGCGAGAGTAGTACTAGGATGGGTGACCTCCTGGGAAGTCCTCGTGTTGCACCCCTTTTCTTTTTCGATTCTCTTATTCGATATTTTGCTTCGGGGGGCACTTGTAAGAAAAGTATGAGGTCGCGACGTATATTTTTTTTTAAATCGAATTTCTCGTTGGATCGAGAAAATCGGAGCGGGACGCATGGAGAAGGGATGGCATGAAATAAAAATTCGACGCGCTATAAGACGGGTGCGATCATACCAGCACTAATGCACCGGATCCCATCAGAACTCCGCAGTTAAGCATGCTTGGGCGAGAGTAGTACTAGGATGGGTGACCTCCTGGGAAGTCCTCGTGTTGCACCCCTTTTCTTTTTCGATTCTCTTATTCGATATTTTGCTTCGGGGGGCACTTGTAAAAAAAGTATGAGGTCGCGACGTATATTTTTTTTACCTCGAATTTCTCGTTGGATCGAGAAAATCGGAGCGGGACGCATGGAGAAGGGATGGCAGGAAATAAAAATTCGACGCGGTATAAGACGGGTGCGATCATACCAGCACTAATGCACCGGATCCCATCAGAACTCCGCAGTTAAGCGTGCTTGGGCGAGAGTAGTACTAGGATGGGTGACCTCCTGGGAAGTCCTCGTGTTGCACCCCTTTTCTTTTTCGATTCTCTTATTCGATATTTTGCTTCGGGGGGCACTTGTAAGAAATGTATGAGGTCGCGACGTATATTTTTTTTTACCTCGAATTTCTCGTTGGATCGAGAAAATCGGAGCGGGACGCATGGAGAAGGGATGGCAGGAAATAAAAATTCGACGCGCTATAAGACGGGTGCGATCATACCAGCACTAATGCACCGGATCCCATCAGAACTCCGCAGTTAAGCGTGCTTGGGCGAGAGTAGTACTAGTATGGGTGACCTCCTGGGAAGTCCTCGTGTTGCACCCCTTTTCTTTTTCGATTCTCTTATTCGATATTTTGCTTCGGGGGGCACTTGTAAGAAAAGTATGAGGTCGTGACGTATATTTTTTTTTACCTCGAATTTCTCGTTGGATCGAGAAAATCGGAGCAGGACGCATGGAGAAGGGATGGCAGGAAATAAAAATTCGACGCGCTACAAGACGGGTGCGATCATACCAGCACTAATGCACCGGATCCCATCAGAACTCCGCAGTTAAGCGTGCTTGGGCGAGAGTAGTACTAGGATGGGTGACCTCCTGGGAAGTCCTCGTGTTGCACCCCTTTTCTTTTTCGATTCTCTTATTCGATATTTTGCTTCGGGGGTCACTTGTAAGAAAAGTATGAGGTCGCGACGTATATTTTTTTTTTACCTCGAATTTCTCGTTGGATCGAGAAAATCGGAGCGGGACGCATGGAGAAGGGATGGCAGGAAATAAAAATTCGACGCGCTATAAGACGGGTGCGATCATACCAGCACTAATGCACCGGATCCCATCAGAACTCCGCAGTTAAGCGTGCTTGGGCGAGAGTAGTACTAGGATGGGTGACCTCCTGGGAAGTCCTCGGGTTGCACCCCTTTTCTTTTTCGATTCTCTTATTCGATATTTTGCTTCGGGGGGCACTTGTAAGAAAAGTATGAGGTCGTGACGTATATTTTTTTTTACCTCGAATTTCTCGTTGGATCGAGAAAATCGGAGCAGGACGCATGGAGAAGGGATGGCAGGAAATAAAAATTCGACGCGCTACAAGACGGGTGCGATCATACCAGCACTAATGCACCGGATCCCATCAGAACTCCGCAGTTAAGCGTGCTTGGGCGAGAGTAGTACTAGGATGGGTGACCTCCTGGGAAGTCCTCGTGTTGCACCCCTTTTCTTTTTCGATTCTCTTATTCGATATTTTGCTTCGGGGGGCACTTGTAAGAAAAGTATGAGGTCGCGACGTATATTTTTTTTACCTCGAATTTCTCGTTGGATCGAGAAAATCGGAGCGGGACGCATGGAGAAGGGATGGCAGGAAATAAAAATTCGACGCGCTATAAGACGGGTGCGATCATACCAGCACTAATGCACCGGATCCCATCAGAACTCCGCAGTTAAGCGTGCTTGGGCGAGAGTAGTACTAGGATGGGTGACCTCCTGGGAAGTCCTCGTGTTGCACCCCTTTTCTTTTTCGATTCTCTTATTCGATATTTTGCTTCGGGGGTCACTTGTAAGAAAAGTATGAGGTCGCGACGTATATTTTTTTTACCTCGAATTTCTCGTTGGATCGAGAAAATCGGAGCGGGACGCATGGAGAAGGGATGGCAGGAAATAAAAATTCGACGCGCTATAAAACGGGTGCGATCATACCAGCACTAATGCACCGGATCCCATCAGAACTCCGCAGTTAAGCGTGCTTGGACGAGAGTAGTACTAGGATGGGTGACCTCCTGGGAAGTCCTCGTGTTGCACCCCTTTTCTTTTTCGATTCTCTTATTCGATATTTTGCTTCGGGGGGCACTTGTAAGAAAAGTATGAGGTCGCGACGTATATTTTTTTTTACCTCGAATTTCTCGTTGGATCGAGAAAATCGGAGCGGGACGCATGGAGAAGGGATGGCAGGAAATAAAAATTCGACGCGCTATAAGACGGGTGTGATCATACCAGCACTAATGCACCGGATCCCATCAGAACTCCGCAGTTAAGCGTGCTTGAGCGAGAGTAGTACTAGGATGGGTGACCTCTTGGAAAGTACTCGTGTTGCACCCCTTTTCTTTTTCGATTCTCTTATTCGATATTTTGCTTCGGGGGGCACTTGTAAGAAAAGTATGAGGTCGCGACGTATATTTTTTTTTACCTCGAATTTCTCGTTGGATCGAGAAAATCAGAGCGGGACGCATGGAGAAGGGATGGCAGGAAATAAAAATTCGACGCGCTATAAGACGGGTACGATCATACCAGCACTAATGCACCGGATCCCATCAGAACTCCGCAGTTAAGCGTGCTTGGGCGAGAGTAGTACTAGGATGGGTGACCTCCTGGAAAGTCCTCGTGTTGCACCCCTATTCTTTTTCGATTCTCTTATTCGATATTTTGCTTCGGGGGGCACTTGTAAGAAAAGTATGAGGTCGCGACGTATATTTTTTTTTAAATCGAATTTCTCGTTGGATCGAGAAAATCGGAGCGGGACGCATGGAGAAGGGATGGCATGAAATAAAAATTCGACGCGCTATAAGACGGGTGCGATCATACCAGCACTAATGCACCGGATCCCATCAGAACTCCGCAGTTAAGCATGCTTGGGCGAGAGTAGTACTAGGATGGGTGACCTCCTGGGAAGTCCTCGTGTTGCACCCCTTTTCTTTTTCGATTCTCTTATTCGATATTTTGCTTCGGGGGGCACTTGTAAGAAAAGTATGAGGTCGCGACGTATATTTTTTTTACCTCGAATTTCTCGTTGGATCGAGAAAATCGGAGCGGGACGCATGGAGAAGGGATGGCAGGAAATAAAAATTCGACGCGGTATAAGACGGGTGCGATCATACCAGCACTAATGCACCGGATCCCATCAGAACTCCGCAGTTAAGCGTGCTTGGGCGAGAGTAGTACTAGGATGGGTGACCTCCTGGGAAGTCCTCGTGTTGCACCCCTTTTCTTTTTCGATTCTCTTATTCGATATTTTGCTTCGGGGGGCACTTGTAAGAAATGTATGAGGTCGCGACGTATATTTTTTTTTACCTCGAATTTCTCGTTGGATCGAGAAAATCGGAGCGGGACGCATGGAGAAGGGATGGCAGGAAATAAAAATTCGACGCGCTATAAGACGGGTGCGATCATACCAGCACTAATGCACCGGATCCCATCAGAACTCCGCAGTTAAGCGTGCTTGGGCGAGAGTAGTACTAGTATGGGTGACCTCCTGGGAAGTCCTCGTGTTGCACCCCTTTTCTTTTTCGATTCTCTTATTCGATATTTTGCTTCGGGGGCCACTTGTAAGAAAAGTATGAGGTCGTGACGTATATTTTTTTTTACCTCGAATTTCTCGTTGGATCGAGAAAATCGGAGCAGGACGCATAGAGAAGGGATGGCAGGAAATAAAAATTCGACGCGCTATAAGACGGGTGCGATCATACCAGCACTAATGCACCGGATCCCATCAGAACTCCGCAGTTAAGCATGCTTGGGCGAGAGTAGTACTAGGATGGGTGACCTCCTGGGAAGTCCTCGTGTTGCACCCCTTTTCTTTTTCGATTCTCTTATTCGATATTTTGCTTCGGGGGGCACTTGTAAGAAAAGTATGAGGTCGCGACGTATATTTTTTTTACCTCGAATTTCTCGTTGGATCGAGAAAATCGGAGCGGGACGCATGGAGAAGGGATGGCAGGAAATAAAAATTCGACGCGGTATAAGACGGGTGCGATCATACCAGCACTAATGCACCGGATCCCATCAGAACTCCGCAGTTAAGCGTGCTTGGGCGAGAGTAGTACTAGGATGGGTGACCTCCTGGGAAGTCCTCGTGTTGCACCCCTTTTCTTTTTCGATTCTCTTATTCGATATTTTGCTTCGGGGGGCACTTGTAAGAAATGTATGAGGTCGCGACGTATATTTTTTTTTACCTCGAATTTCTCGTTGGATCGAGAAAATCGGAGCGGGACGCATGGAGAAGGGATGGCAGGAAATAAAAATTCGACGCGCTATAAGACGGGTGCGATCATACCAGCACTAATGCACCGGATCCCATCAGAACTCCGCAGTTAAGCGTGCTTGGGCGAGAGTAGTACTAGTATGGGTGACCTCCTGGGAAGTCCTCGTGTTGCACCCCTTTTCTTTTTCGATTCTCTTATTCGATATTTTGCTTCGGGGGCCACTTGTAAGAAAAGTATGAGGTCGTGACGTATATTTTTTTTTACCTCGAATTTCTCGTTGGATCGAGAAAATCGGAGCAGGACGCATAGAGAAGGGATGGCAGGAAATAAAAATTCGACGCGCTACAAGACGGGTGCGATCATACCAGCACTAATGCACCGGATCCCATCAGAACTCCGCAGTTAAGCGTGCTTGGGCGAGAGTAGTACTAGGATGGGTGACCTCCTGGGAAGTCCTCGTGTTGCACCCCTTTTCTTTTTCGATTCTCTTATTCGATATTTTGCTTCGGGGGTCACTTGTAAGAAAAGTATGAGGTCGCGACGTATATTTTTTTTTTACCTCGAATTTCTCGTTGGATCGAGAAAATCGGAGCGGGACGCATGGAGAAGGGATGGCAGGAAATAAAAATTCGACGCGCTATAAGACGGGTGCGATCATACCAGCACTAATGCACCGGATCCCATCAGAACTCCACAGTTAAGCGTACTTGGGCGAGAATAGTACTAGGATGGGTGACCTCCTGGGAAGTGCTCGGGTTGCACCCCTTTTCTTTTTCGATTCTCTTATTCGATATTTTGCTTCAGGGGGCACTTGTAAGAAAAGTATGAGGTCGCGACGTATATTTTTTTTTACCTCGAATTTCTCGTTGGATCGAGAAAATCGGAGCGGGACGCATGGAGAAGGGATGGCAGGAAATAAAAATTCGACGCGCTATAAGACGGGTGCGATCATACCAGCACTAATGCACCGGATCCCATCAGAACTCCGCAGTTAAGCGTGCTTGGGCGAGAGTAGTACTAGGATGGGTGACCTCCTGGGAAGTCCTCGTGTTGCACCCCTTTTCTTTTTCGATTCTCTTATTCGATATTTTGCTTCGGGGGGCACTTGTAAGAAATGTATGAGGTCGCGACGTATATTTTTTTTTATCTCGAATTTCTCGTTGGATCGAGAAAATCGGAGCGGGACGCATGGAGAAGGGATGGCAGGAAATAAAAATTCGACGCGCTATAAGACGGGTGCGATCATACCAGCACTAATGCACCGGATCCCATCAGAACTCCGCAGTTAAGCGTGCTTGGGCGAGAGTAGTACTAGTATGGGTGACCTCCTGGGAAGTCCTCGTGTTGCACCCCTTTTCTTTTTCGATTCTCTTATTCGATATTTTGCTTCGGGGGGCACTTGTAAGAAAAGTATGAGGTCGTGACGTATATTTTTTTTTACCTCGAATTTCTCGTTGGATCGAGAAAATCGGAGCAGGACGCATGGAGAAGGGATGGCAGGAAATAAAAATTCGACGCGCTACAAGACGGGTGCGATCATACCAGCACTAATGCACCGGATCCCATCAGAACTCCGCAGTTAAGCGTGCTTGGGCGAGAGTAGTACTAGGATGGGTGACCTCCTGGGAAGTCCTCGTGTTGCACCCCTTTTCTTTTTCGATTCTCTTATTCGATATTTTTCTTCGGGGGGCACTTGTAAGAAAAGTATGAGGTCGCGACGTATATTTTTTTTACCTCGAATTTCTCGTTGGATCGAGAAAATCGGAGCGGGACGCATGGAGAAGGGATGGCAGGAAATAAAAATTCGACGCGCTATAAGACGGGTGCGATCATACCAGCACTAATGCACCGGATCCCATCAGAACTCCGCAGTTAAGCGTGCTTGGGCGAGAGTAGTACTAGGATGGGTGACCTCCTGGGAAGTCCTCGTGTTGCACCCCTTTTCTTTTTCGATTCTCTTATTCGATATTTTGCTTCGGGGGTCACTTGTAAGAAAAGTATGAGGTCGCGACGTATATTTTTTTTACCTCTAATTTCTCGTTGGATCGAGAAAATCGGAGCGGGACGCATGGAGAAGGGATGGCAGGAAATAAAAATTCGACGCGCTATAAGACGGGTGCGATCATACCAGCACTAATGCACCGGATTCCATCAGAACTCCGCAGTTAAGCGTGCTTGGGCGAGAGTAGTACTAGGATGGGTGACCTCCTGGGAAGTCCTCGTGTTGCACCCCTTTTCTTTTTCGATTCTCTTATTCGATATTTTGCTTCGGGGGGCACTTGTAAGAAAAGTATGAGGTCGCGACGTATATTTTTTTTTACCTCGAATTTCTCGTTGGATCGAGAAAATCGGAGCGGGACGCATGGAGAAGGGATGGCAGGAAATAAAAATTCGACGCGCTATAAGACGGGTGTGATCATACCAGCACTAATGCACCGGATCCCATCAGAACTCCGCAGTTAAGCGTGCTTGAGCGAGAGTAGTACTAGGATGGGTGACCTCTTGGAAAGTCCTCGTGTTGCACCCCTTTTCTTTTTCGATTCTCTTATTCGATATTTTGCTTCGGGGGGCACTTGTAAGAAAAGTATGAGGTCGCGACGTATATTTTTTTTTACCTCGAATTTCTCGTTGGATCGAGAAAATCAGAGCGGGACGCATGGAGAAGGGATGGCAGGAAATAAAAATTCGACGCGCTATAAAATGGGTGCGATCATACCAGCACTAATGCACCGGATCCCATCAGAACTCCGCAGTTAAGCGTGCTTGGGCGAGAGTAGTACTAGGATGGGTGACCTCCTGGGAAGTCCTCGTGTTGCACCCCTTTTCTTTTTCGATTCTCTTATTCGATATTTTGCTTCGGGGGGCACTTTTAAGAAAAGTATGAGGTCGTGACGTATATTTTTTTTTACCTCGAATTTCTCGTTGGATCGAGAAAATCGGAGCGGGACGCATGGAGAAGGGATGGCAGGAAATAAAAATTCGACGCGCTATAAGACGGGTGCGATCATACCGGCACTAATGCACCGGATCCCATCAGAACTCCGCAGTTAAGCGTGCTTGGGCGAGAGTAGTACTAGGATGGGTGACCTCCTGGGAAGTCCTCGTGTTGCACCCCTTTTCTTTTTCGATTCTCTTATTCGATATTTTGCTTCGGGGGGCACTTGTAAGAAAAGTATGAGGTCGCGACGTATATTTTTTTTTACCTCGAATTTCTCGTTGGATCGAGAAAATCGGAGCGGGACGCATGGAGAAGGGATGGCAGGAAATAAAAATTCGACGCGCTATAAGACGGGTGTGATCATACCAGCACTAATGCACCGGATCCCATCAGAACTCCGCAGTTAAGCGTGCTTGAGCGAGAGTAGTACTAGGATGGGTGACCTCCTGGGAAGTCCTCGTGTTGCATCCCTTTTCTTTTTCGATTCTCTTATTCGATATTTTGCTTCGGGGGGCACTTGTAAGAAGAGTATGAGGTCGCGACGTATATTTTTTTTACCTCGAATTTCTCGTTGGATCGAGAAAATCGGAGCGGGACGCATGGAGAAGGGATGGCAGGAAATAAAAATTCGACGCGCTATAAGACGGGTGCGATCATACCAGCACTAATGCACCGGATCCCATCAGAACTCCGCAGTTAAGCGTGCTTGGGCGAGAGTAGTACTAGGATGGGTGACCTCCTGGGAAGTCCTCGTGTTGCACCCCTTTTCTTTTTCGATTCTCTTATTCGATATTTTGCTTCGGGGGTCACTTGTAAGAAAAGTATGAGGTCGCGACGTATATTTTTTTTTACCTCGAATTTCTCGTTGGATCGAGAAAATCGGAGCGGGACGCATGGAGAAGGGATGGCAGGAAATAAAAATTCGACGCGTTATAAGACGGGTGCGATCATACCAGCACTAATGCACCGGATCCCATCAGAACTCCGCAGTTAAGCGTGCTTGGGCGAGAGTAGTACTAGGATGGGTGACCTCCTGGGAAGTCCTCGTGTTGCACCCCTTTTCTTTTTCGATTCTCTTATTCGATATTTTGCTTCGGGGGGCACTTGTAAGAAAAGTATGAGGTCGCGACGTATATTTTTTTTTACCTCGAATTTCTCGTTGGATCGAGAAAATCGGAGCGGGACGCATGGAGAAGGGATGGCAGGAAATAAAAATTCGACGCGCTATAAGACGGGTGTGATCATACCAGCACTAATGCACCGGATCCCATCAGAACTCCGCAGTTAAGCGTGCTTGAGCGAGAGTAGTACTAGGATGGGTGACCTCTTGGAAAGTCCTCGTGTTGCACCCCTTTTCTTTTTCGATTCTCTTATTCGATATTTTGCTTCGGGGGGCACTTGTAAGAAAAGTATGAGGTCGCGACGTATATTTTTTTTTACCTCGAATTTCTCATTGGATCGAGAAAATCAGAGCAGGACGCATGGAGAAGGGATGGCAGGAAATAAAAATTCGACGCGCTATAAGACGGGTGCGTTCATACCAGCACTAATGCACCGGATCCCATCAGAACTCCGCAGTTAAGCGTGCTTGGGCGAGAGTAGTACTAGGATGGGTGACCTCCTGGGAAGTCCTCGTGTTGCACCCCTTTTCTTTTTCGATTCTCTTATTCGATATTTTGCTTCGGGGGGCACTTGTAAGAAAAGTATGAGGTCGCGACGTATATTTTTTTTACCTCGAATTTCTCGTTGGATCGAGAAAATCGGAGCGGGACGCATGGAGAAGGGATGGCAGGAAATAAAAATTCGACGCGCTATAAGACGGGTGTGATCATACCAGCACTAATGCACCGGATCCCATCAGAACTCCGCAGTTAAGCGTGCTTGAGCGAGAGTAGTACTAGGATGGGTGACCTCTTGGAAAGTCCTCGTGTTGCACCCCTTTTCTTTTTCGATTCTCTTATTCGATATTTTGCTTCGGGGGGCACTTGTAAGAAAAGTATGAGGTCGCGACGTATATTTTTTTTTACCTCGAATTTCTCATTGGATCGAGAAAATCAGAGCAGGACGCATGGAGAAGGGATGGCAGGAAATAAAAATTCGACGCGCTATAAGACGGGTGCGTTCATACCAGCACTAATGCACCGGATCCCATCAGAACTCCGCAGTTAAGCGTGCTTGGGCGAGAGTAGTACTAGGATGGGTGACCTCCTGGGAAGTCCTCGTGTTGCACCCCTTTTCTTTTTCGATTCTCTTATTCGATATTTTGCTTCGGGGGGCACTTGTAAGAAAAGTATGAGGTCGCGACGTATATTTTTTTTACCTCGAATTTCTCGTTGGATCGAGAAAATCGGAGCGGGACGCATGGAGAAGGGATGGCATGAAATAAAAATTCGACGCGCTATAAGACGGGTGCGATCATACCAGCACTAATGCACCGGATCCCATCAGAACTCCGCAGTTAAGCATGCTTGGGCGAGAGTAGTACTAGGATGGGTGACCTCCTGGGAAGTCCTCGTGTTGCACCCCTTTTCTTTTTCGATTCTCTTATTCGATATTTTGCTTCGGGGGGCACTTGTAAGAAAAGTATGAGGTCGCGACGTATATTTTTTTTACCTCGAATTTCTCGTTGGATAGAGAAAATCGGAGCGGGACGCATGGAGATGGGATGGCAGGAAATAAAAATTCGACGCGCTATAAGACGGGTTCGATCATACCAGCACTAATGCACCGGATCCCATCAGAACTCCGCAGTTAAGCGTGCTTGGGCGAGAGTAGTACTAGGATGGGTGACCTCCTGGGAAATCCTCGTGTTGCACCCCTTTTCTTTTTCGATTCTCTTATTCGATATTTTGCTTCGGGGGGCACTTGTAAGAAAAGTATGAGGTCGCGACGTATATTTTTTTTTAAATCGAATTTCTCGTTGGATCGAGAAAATCGGAGCGGGACGCATGGAGAAGGGATGGCAGGAAATAAAAATTCGACGCGCTATAAGACGGGTGTGATCATACCAGCACTAATGCACCGGATCCCATCAGAACTCCGCAGTTAAGCGTGCTTGGGCGAGAGTAGTACTAGGATGGGTGACCTCCTGGGATGTCCTCGTGTTGCACCCCTTTTCTTTTTCGATTCTCTTATTCGATATTTTGCTTCGGGGGGCACTTATAAGAAAAGTATGAGGTCGCGACGTATATTTTTTTTTACCTCGAATTTCTCGTTGGATCGAGAAAATCGGAGCTGGACGCATGGAGAAGGGATGGCATGAAATAAAATTTCGACGCGCTATAAGACGTGTGCGATCATACCAGCACTAATGCACCGGATCCCATCAGAACTCTGCAGTTAAGCGTGCTTGGGCGAGAGTAGTACTAGGATGGGTGACCTCCTGGGAAGTCCTCGTGTTGCACCCCTTTTCTTTTTCGATTCTCTTATTCGATATTTTGCTTCGGGGGTCACTTGTAAGAAAAGTATGAGGTCGCGACGTATATTTTTTTTTACCTCGAATTTCTCGTTGGATCGAGAAAATCAGAGCAGGACGCATGGAGAAGGGATGGCAGGAAATAAAAATTCGACGCGCTATAAGACGGGTGTGATCATACCAGCACTAATGCACCGGATCCCATCAGAACTCCGCAGTTAAGCGTGCTTGGGCGAGAGTAGTACTAGGATGGGTGACCTCCTGGGAAGTCCTCGTGTTGCACCCCTTTTCATTTTCGATTCTCTTATTCGATATTTTGCTTCGGGGGGCACTTGTAAGAAAAGTATGAGGTCGCGACGTATATTTTTTTTACCTCGAATTTCTCGTTGGATAGAGAAAATCGGAGCGGGACGCATGGAGATGGGATGGCAGGAAATAAAAATTCGACGCGCTATAAGACGGGTTCGATCATACCAGCACTAATGCACCGGATCCCATCAGAACTCCGCAGTTAAGCGTGCTTGGGCGAGAGTAGTACTAGGATGGGTGACCTCCTGGGATGTCCTCGTGTTGCACCCCTTTTCTTTTTCGATTCTCTTATTCGATATTTTGCTTCGGGGGGCACTTGTAAGAAAAGTATGAGGTCGCGACGTATATTTTTTTTTACCTCGAATTTCTCGTTGGATCGAGAAAATCGGAGCGGGACGCATGGAGAAGGGATGGCATGAAATAAAATTTCGACGCGCTATAAGACGTGTGCGATCATACCAGCACTAATGCACCGGATCCCATCAGAACTCCGCAGTTAAGCGTGCTTGGGCGAGAGTAGTACTAGGATGGGTGACCTCCTGGGAAGTCCTCGTGTTGCACCCCTTTTCATTTTCGATTCTCTTATTCGATATTTTTCTTCGGGGGGCACTTGTAAGAAAAGTATGAGGTCGCGACGTATATTTTTTTTACCTCGAATTTCTCGTTGGATCGAGAAAATCGGAGCGGGACGCATGGAGAAGGGATGGCAGGAAATAAAAATTCGACGCGCTATAAGACGGGTGCGATCATACCAGCACTAATGCACCGGATCCCATCAGAACGCCGCAGTTAAGCGTGCTTGGGCGAGAGTAGTACTAGGATGGGTGACCTCCTGGGAAGTCCTCGTGTTGCACCCCTTTTCTTTTTCAATTCTCTTATTCGATATTTTGCTTCGGGGGTCACTTGTAAGAAAAGTATGAGGGCGCGACGTATATTTTTTTTTACCTCGAATTTCTCGTTGGATCGAGAAAATCGGAGCGGGACGCATGGAGAAGGGATGGCAGGAAATAAAAATTCGACGCGCTATAAGACGGGTAAGATCATACCAGCACTAATGCACCGGATCCCATCAGAACTCCGCAGTTAAGCGTGCTTGGGCGAGAGTAGTACTAGGATGGGTGACCTCCTGGGAAGTCCTCGTGTTGCACCCCTTTTCTTTTTCGATTCTCTTATTCGATATTTTGCTTCGGGGGGCACTTGTAAGAAAAGTATGAGGTCGTGACGTATATTTTTTTTTACCTCGAATTTCTCGTTGGATCGAGAAAATCGGAGCAGGACGCATGGAGAAGGGATGGCAGGAAATAAAAATTCGACGGGCTACAAGACGGGTGCGATCATAGCAGCACTAATGCACCGGATCCCATCAGAACTCCGCAGTTAAGCGTGCTTGGGCGAGAGTAGTACTAGGATGGGTGACCTCCTGGGAAGTCCTCGTGTTGCACCCCTTTTCTTTTTCGATTCTCTTATTCGATATTTTGCTTCGGGGGGCACTTGTAAGAAAAGTATGAGGTCGCGACGTATATTTTTTTTACCTCGAATTTCTCGTTGGATCGAGAAAATCGGAGCGGGACGCATGGAGAAGGGATGGCAGGAAATAAAAATTCGACGCGCTATAAGACGGGTGCGATCATACCAGCACTAATGCACCGGATCCCATCAGAACTCCGCAGTTAAGCGTGCTTGGGCGAGAGTAGTACTAGGATGGGTGACCTCTTGGGAAGTCCTCGTGTTGCACCCCTTTTCTTTTTCGATTCTCTTATTCGATATTTTGCTTCGGGGGTCACTTGTAAGAAAAGTATGAGGTCGCGACGTATATTTTTTTTACCTCGAATTTCTCGTTGGATCGAGAAAATCGGAGCGGGACGCATGGAGAAGGGATGGCAGGAAATAAAAATTCGACGCGCTATAAGACGGGTGCGATCATACCAGCACTAATGCACCGGATCCCATCAGAACTCCGCAGTTAAGCGTGCTTGGGCGAGAGTAGTACTAGGATGGGTGACCTCTTGGAAAGTCCTCGTGTTGCACCCCTTTTCTTTTTCGATTCTCTTATTCGATATTTTGCTTCGGGGGTCACTTGTAAGAAAAGTATGAGGTCGCGACGTATATTTTTTTTTACCTCGAATTTCTCGTTGGATCGAGAAAATCGGAGCGGGACGCATGGAGAAGGGATGGCAGGAAATAAAAATTCGACGCGTTATAAGACGGGTGCGATCATACCAGCACTAATGCACCGGATCCCATCAGAACTCCGCAGTTAAGCGTGCTTGGGCGAGAGTAGTACTAGGATGGGTGACCTCCTGGGAAGTCCTCGTGTTGCACCCCTTTTCTTTTTCGATTCTCTTATTCGATATTTTGCTTCGGGGGGCACTTGTAAGAAAAGTATGAGGTCGCGACGTATATTTTTTTTACCTCGAATTTCTCGTTGGATCGAGAAAATCGGAGCGGGACGCATGGAGAAGGGATGGCAGGAAATAAAAATTCGACGCGCTATAAGACGGGTGTGATCATACCAGCACTAATGCACCGGATCCCATCAGAACTCCGCAGTTAAGCGTGCTTGAGCGAGAGTAGTACTAGGATGGGTGACCTCTTGGAAAGTCCTCGTGTTGCACCCCTTTTCTTTTTCGATTCTCTTATTCGATATTTTGCTTCGGGGGGCACTTGTAAGAAAAGTATGAGGTCGCGACGTATATTTTTTTTTACCTCGAATTTCTCATTGGATCGAGAAAATCAGAGCAGGACGCATGGAGAAGGGATGGCAGGAAATAAAAATTCGACGCGCTATAAGACGGGTGCGTTCATACCAGCACTAATGCACCGGATCCCATCAGAACTCCGCAGTTAAGCGTGCTTGGGCGAGAGTAGTACTAGGATGGGTGACCTCCTGGGAAGTCCTCGTGTTGCACCCCTTTTCTTTTTCGATTCTCTTATTCGATATTTTGCTTCGGGGGGCACTTATAAGAAAAGTATGAGGTCGCGACGTATATTTTTTTTACCTCGAATTTCTCGTTGGATCGAGAAAATCGGAGCGGGACGCATGGAGAAGGGATGGCATGAAATAAAAATTCGACGCGCTATAAGACGGGTGCGATCATACCAGCACTAATGCACCGGATCCCATCAGAACTCCGCAGTTAAGCATGCTTGGGCGAGAGTAGTACTAGGATGGGTGACCTCCTGGGAAGTCCTCGTGTTGCACCCCTTTTCTTTTTCGATTCTCTTATTCGATATTTTGCTTCGGGGGGCACTTGTAAGAAAAGTATGAGGTCGCGACGTATATTTTTTTTACCTCGAATTTCTCGTTGGATAGAGAAAATCGGAGCGGGACGCATGGAGATGGGATGGCAGGAAATAAAAATTCGACGCGCTATAAGACGGGTTCGATCATACCAGCACTAATGCACCGGATCCCATCAGAACTCCGCAGTTAAGCGTGCTTGGGCGAGAGTAGTACTAGGATGGGTGACCTCCTGGGAAATCCTCGTGTTGCACCCCTTTTCTTTTTCGATTCTCTTATTCGATATTTTGCTTCGGGGGGCACTTGTAAGAAAAGTATGAGGTCGCGACGTATATTTTTTTTTAAATCGAATTTCTCGTTGGATCGAGAAAATCGGAGCGGGACGCATGGAGAAGGGATGGCAGGAAATAAAAATTCGACGCGCTATAAGACGGGTGTGATCATACCAGCACTAATGCACCGGATCCCATCAGAACTCCGCAGTTAAGCGTGCTTGGGCGAGAGTAGTACTAGGATGGGTGACCTCCTGGGATGTCCTCGTGTTGCACCCCTTTTCTTTTTCGATTCTCTTATTCGATATTTTGCTTCGGGGGGCACTTATAAGAAAAGTATGAGGTCGCGACGTATATTTTTTTTTACCTCGAATTTCTCGTTGGATCGAGAAAATCGGAGCTGGACGCATGGAGAAGGGATGGCATGAAATAAAATTTCGACGCGCTATAAGACGTGTGCGATCATACCAGCACTAATGCACCGGATCCCATCAGAACTCTGCAGTTAAGCGTGCTTGGGCGAGAGTAGTACTAGCATGGGTGACCTCCTGGGAAGTCCTCGTGTTGCACCCCTTTTCTTTTTCGATTCTCTTATTCGATATTTTGCTTCGGGGGTCACTTGTAAGAAAAGTATGAGGTCGCGACGTATATTTTTTTTTACCTCGAATTTCTCGTTGGATCGAGAAAATCAGAGCAGGACGCATGGAGAAGGGATGGCAGGAAATAAAAATTCGACGCGCTATAAGACGGGTGTGATCATACCAGCACTAATGCACCGGATCCCATCAGAACTCCGCAGTTAAGCGTGCTTGGGCGAGAGTAGTACTAGGATGGGTGACCTCCTGGGAAGTCCTCGTGTTGCACCCCTTTTCATTTTCGATTCTCTTATTCGATATTTTGCTTCGGGGGGCACTTGTAAGAAAAGTATGAGGTCGCGACGTATATTTTTTTTACCTCGAATTTCTCGTTGGATAGAGAAAATCGGAGCGGGACGCATGGAGATGGGATGGCAGGAAATAAAAATTCGACGCGCTATAAGACGGGTTCGATCATACCAGCACTAATGCACCGGATCCCATCAGAACTCCGCAGTTAAGCGTGCTTGGGCGAGAGTAGTACTAGGATGGGTGACCTCCTGGGATGTCCTCGTGTTGCACCCCTTTTCTTTTTCGATTCTCTTATTCGATATTTTGCTTCGGGGGGCACTTGTAAGAAAAGTATGAGGTCGCGACGTATATTTTTTTTTACCTCGAATTTCTCGTTGGATCGAGAAAATCGGAGCGGGACGCATGGAGAAGGGATGGCATGAAATAAAATTTCGACGCGCTATAAGACGTGTGCGATCATACCAGCACTAATGCACCGGATCCCATCAGAACTCCGCAGTTAAGCGTGCTTGGGCGAGAGTAGTACTAGGATGGGTGACCTCCTGGGAAGTCCTCGTGTTGCACCCCTTTTCATTTTCGATTCTCTTATTCGATATTTTTCTTCGGGGGGCACTTGTAAGAAAAGTATGAGGTCGCGACGTATATTTTTTTTACCTCGAATTTCTCGTTGGATCGAGAAAATCGGAGCGGGACGCATGGAGAAGGGATGGCAGGAAATAAAAATTCGACGCGCTATAAGACGGGTGCGATCATACCAGCACTAATGCACCGGATCCCATCAGAACTCCGCAGTTAAGCGTGCTTGGGCGAGAGTAGTACTAGGATGGGTGACCTCCTGGGAAGTCCTCGTGTTGCACCCCTTTTCTTTTTCAATTCTCTTATTCGATATTTTGCTTCGGGGGTCACTTGTAAGAAAAGTATGAGGGCGCGACGTATATTTTTTTTTACCTCGAATTTCTCGTTGGATCGAGAAAATCGGAGCGGGACGCATGGAGAAGGGATGGCAGGAAATAAAAATTCGACGCGCTATAAGACTGGTAAGATCATACCAGCACTAATGCACCGGATCCCATCAGAACTCCGCAGTTAAGCGTGCTTGGGCGAGAGTAGTACTAGGATGGGTGACCTCCTGGGAAGTCCTCGTGTTGCACCCCTTTTCTTTTTCGATTCTCTTATTCGATATTTTGCTTCGGGGGGCACTTGTAAGAAAAGTATGAGGTCGTGACGTATATTTTTTTTTACCTCGAATTTCTCGTTGGATCGAGAAAATCGGAGCAGGACGCATGGAGAAGGGATGGCAGGAAATAAAAATTCGACGGGCTACAAGACGGGTGCGATCATAGCAGCACTAATGCACCGGATCCCATCAGAACTCCGCAGTTAAGCGTGCTTGGGCGAGAGTAGTACTAGGATGGGTGACCTCCTGGGAAGTCCTCGTGTTGCACCCCTTTTCTTTTTCGATTCTCTTATTCGATATTTTGCTTCGGGGGGCACTTGTAAGAAAAGTATGAGGTCGCGACGTATATTTTTTTTACCTCGAATTTCTCGTTGGATCGAGAAAATCGGAGCGGGACGCATGGAGAAGGGATGGCAGGAAATAAAAATTCGACGCGCTATAAGACGGGTGCGATCATACCAGCACTAATGCACCGGATCCCATTAGAACTCCGCAGTTAAGCGTGCTTGGGCGAGAGTAGTACTAGGATGGGTGACCTCCTGGGAAGTCCTCGTGTTGCACCCCTTTTCTTTTTCGATTCTCTTATTCGATATTTTGCTTCGGGGGTCACTTGTAAGAAAAGTATGAGGTCGCGACGTATATTTTTTTTACCTCGAATTTCTCGTTGGATCGAGAAAATCGGAGCGGGACGCATGGAGAAGGGATGGCAGGAAATAAAAATTCGACGCGCTATAAGACGGGTGCGATCATACCAGCACTAATGCACCGGATCCCATCAGAACTCCGCAGTTAAGCGTGCTTGGGCGAGAGTAGTACTAGGATGGGTGACCTCTTGGAAAGTCCTCGTGTTGCACCCCTTTTCTTTTTCGATTCTCTTATTCGATATTTTGCTTCGGGGGTCACTTGTAAGAAAAGTATGAGGTCGCGACGTATATTTTTTTTTACCTCGAATTTCTCGTTGGATCGAGAAAATCGGAGCGGGACGCATGGAGAAGGGATGGCAGGAAATAAAAATTCGACGCGTTATAAGACGGGTGCGATCATACCAGCACTAATGCACCGGATCCCATCAGAACTCCGCAGTTAAGCGTGCTTGGGCGAGAGTAGTACTAGGATGGGTGACCTCCTGGGAAGTCCTCGTGTTGCACCCCTTTTCTTTTTCGATTCTCTTATTCGATATTTTGCTTCGGGGGGCACTTGTAAGAAAAGTATGAGGTCGCGACGTATATTTTTTTTTACCTCGAATTTCTCGTTGGATCGAGAAAATCGGAGCGGGACGCATGGAGAAGGGATGGCAGGAAATAAAAATTCGACGCGCTATAAGACGGGTGTGATCATACCAGCACTAATGCACCGGATCCCATCAGAACTCCGCAGTTAAGCGTGCTTGAGCGAGAGTAGTACTAGGATGGGTGACCTCTTGGAAAGTCCTCGTGTTGCACCCCTTTTCTTTTTCGATTCTCTTATTCGATATTTTGCTTCGAGGGGCACTTGTAAGAAAAGTATGAGGTCGCGACGTATATTTTTTTTTACCTCGAATTTCTCGTTGGATCGAGAAAATCGGAGCGGGACGCATGGAGAAGGGATGGCAGGAAATAAAAATTCGACGCGTTATAAGACGGGTGCGATCATACCAGCACTAATGCACCGGATCCCATCAGAACTCCGCAGTTAAGCGTGCTTGGGCGAGAGTAGTACTAGGATGGGTGACCTCCTGGGAAGTCCTCGTGTTGCACCCCTTTTCTTTTTCGATTCTCTTATTCGATATTTTGCTTCGGGGGGCACTTGTAAGAAAAGTATGAGGTCGCGACGTATATTTTTTTTTACCTCGAATTTCTCGTTGGATCGAGAAAATCGGAGCGGGACGCATGGAGAAGGGATGGCAGGAAATAAAAATTCGACGCGCTATAAGACGGGTGTGATCATACCAGCACTAATGCACCGGATCCCATCAGAACTCCGCAGTTAAGCGTGCTTGAGCGAGAGTAGTACTAGGATGGGTGACCTCTTGGAAAGTCCTCGTGTTGCACCCCTTTTCTTTTTCGATTCTCTTATTCGATATTTTGCTTCGGGGGGCACTTGTAAGAAAAGTATGAGGTCGCGACGTATATTTTTTTTTACCTCGAATTTCTCATTGGATCGAGAAAATCAGAGCAGGACGCATGGAGAAGGGATGGCAGGAAATAAAAATTCGACGCGCTATAAGACGGGTGCGTTCATACCAGCACTAATGCACCGGATCCCATCAGAACTCCGCAGTTAAGCGTGATTGGGCGAGAGTAGTACTAGGATGGGTGACCTCCTGGGAAGTCCTCGTGTTGCACCCCTTTTCTTTTTCGATTCTCTTATTCGATATTTTGCTTCGGGGGGCACTTGTAAGAAAAGTATGAGGTCGCGACGTATATTTTTTTTACCTCGAATTTCTCGTTGGATCGAGAAAATCGGAGCGGGACGCATGGAGAAGGGATGGCAGGAAATAAAAATTCGACGCGCTATAAGACGGGTGTGATCATACCAGCACTAATGCACCGGATCCCATCAGAACTCCGCAGTTAAGCGTGCTTGAGCGAGAGTAGTACTAGGATGGGTGACCTCTTGGAAAGTCCCCGTGTTGCACCCCTTTTCTTTTTCGATTCTCTTATTCGATATTTTGCTTCGGGGGGCACTTGTAAGAAAAGTATGAGGTCGCGACGTATATTTTTTTTTACCTCGAATTTCTCATTGGATCGAGAAAATCAGAGCAGGACGCATGGAGAAGGGATGGCAGGAAATAAAAATTCGACGCGCTATAAGACGGGTGCGTTCATACCAGCACTAATGCACCGGATCCCATCAGAACTCCGCAGTTAAGCGTGCTTGGGCGAGAGTAGTACTAGGATGGGTGACCTCCTGGGAAGTCCTCGTGTTGCACCCCTTTTCTTTTTCGATTCTCTTATTCGATATTTTGCTTCGGGGGGCACTTGTAAGAAAAGTATGAGGTCGCGACGTATATTTTTTTTACCTCGAATTTCTCGTTGGATCGAGAAAATCGGAGCGGGACGCATGGAGAAGGGATGGCATGAAATAAAAATTCGACGCGCTATAAGACGGGTGCGATCATACCAGCACTAATGCACCGGATCCCATCAGAACTCCGCAGTTAAGCATGCTTGGGCGAGAGTAGTACTAGGATGGGTGACCTCCTGGGAAGTCCTCGTGTTGCACCCCTTTTCTTTTTCGATTCTCTTATTCGATATTTTGCTTCGGGGGGCACTTGTAAGAAAAGTATGAGGTCGCGACGTATATTTTTTTTACCTCGAATTTCTCGTTGGATAGAGAAAATCGGAGCGGGACGCATGGAGATGGGATGGCAGGAAATAAAAATTCGACGCGCTATAAGACGGGTTCGATCATACCAGCACTAATGCACCGGATCCCATCAGAACTCCGCAGTTAAGCGTGCTTGGGCGAGAGTAGTACTAGGATGGGTGACCTCCTGGGAAATCCTCGTGTTGCACCCCTTTTCTTTTTCGATTCTCTTATTCGATATTTTGCTTCGGGGGGCACTTGTAAGAAAAGTATGAGGTCGCGACGTATATTTTTTTTTAAATCGAATTTCTCGTTGGATCGAGAAAATCGGAGCGGGACGCATGGAGAAGGGATGGCAGGAAATAAAAATTCGACGCGCTATAAGACGGGTGTGATCATACCAGCACTAATGCACCGGATCCCATCAGAACTCCGCAGTTAAGCGTGCTTGGGCGAGAGTAGTACTAGGATGGGTGACCTCCTGGGATGTCCTCGTGTTGCACCCCTTTTCTTTTTCGATTCTCTTATTCGATATTTTGCTTCGGGGGGCACTTATAAGAAAAGTATGAGGTCGCGACGTATATTTTTTTTTACCTCGAATTTCTCGTTGGATCGAGAAAATCGGAGCTGGACGCATGGAGAAGGGATGGCATGAAATAAAATTTCGACGCGCTATAAGACGTGTGCGATCATACCAGCACTAATGCACCGGATCCCATCAGAACTCTGCAGTTAAGCGTGCTTGGGCGAGAGTAGTACTAGGATGGGTGACCTCCTGGGAAGTCCTCGTGTTGCACCCCTTTTCTTTTTCGATTCTCTTATTCGATATTTTGCTTCGGGGGTCACTTGTAAGAAAAGTATGAGGTCGCGACGTATATTTTTTTTTACCTCGAATTTCTCGTTGGATCGAGAAAATCAGAGCAGGACGCATGGAGAAGGGATGGCAGGAAATAAAAATTCGACGCGCTATAAGACGGGTGTGATCATACCAGCACTAATGCACCGGATCCCATCAGAACTCCGCAGTTAAGCGTGCTTGGGCGAGAGTAGTACTAGGATGGGTGACCTCCTGGGAAGTCCTCGTGTTGCACCCCTTTTCATTTTCGATTCTCTTATTCGATATTTTGCTTCGGGGGGCACTTGTAAGAAAAGTATGAGGTCGCGACGTATATTTTTTTTACCTCGAATTTCTCGTTGGATAGAGAAAATCGGAGCGGGACGCATGGAGATGGGATGGCAGGAAATAAAAATTCGACGCGCTATAAGACGGGTTCGATCATACCAGCACTAATGCACCGGATCCCATCAGAACTCCGCAGTTAAGCGTGCTTGGGCGAGAGTAGTACTAGGATGGGTGACCTCCTGGGATGTCCTCGTGTTGCACCCCTTTTCTTTTTCGATTCTCTTATTCGATATTTTGCTTCGGGGGGCACTTGTAAGAAAAGTATGAGGTCGCGACGTATATTTTTTTTTACCTCGAATTTCTCGTTGGATCGAGAAAATCGGAGCGGGACGCATGGAGAAGGGATGGCATGAAATAAAATTTCGACGCGCTATAAGACGTGTGCGATCATACCAGCACTAATGCACCGGATCCCATCAGAACTCCGCAGTTAAGCGTGCTTGGGCGAGAGTAGTACTAGGATGGGTGACCTCCTGGGAAGTCCTCGTGTTGCACCCCTTTTCATTTTCGATTCTCTTATTCGATATTTTTCTTCGGGGGGCACTTGTAAGAAAAGTATGAGGTCGCGACGTATATTTTTTTTACCTCGAATTTCTCGTTGGATCGAGAAAATCGGAGCGGGACGCATGGAGAAGGGATGGCAGGAAATAAAAATTCGACGCGCTATAAGACGGGTGCGATCATACCAGCACTAATGCACCGGATCCCATCAGAACTCCGCAGTTAAGCGTGCTTGGGCGAGAGTAGTACTAGGATGGGTGACCTCCTGGGAAGTCCTCGTGTTGCACCCCTTTTCTTTTTCAATTCTCTTATTCGATATTTTGCTTCGGGGGTCACTTGTAAGAAAAGTATGAGGGCGCGACGTATATTTTTTTTTACCTCGAATTTCTCGTTGGATCGAGAAAATCGGAGCGGGACGCATGGAGAAGGGATGGCAGGAAATAAAAATTCGACGCGCTATAAGACGGGTGCGATCATACCAGCACTAATGCACCGGATCCCATCAGAACTCCGCAGTTAAGCGTGCTTGGGCGAGAGTAGTACTAGGATGGGTGACCTCCTGGGAAGTCCTCGTGTTGCACCCCTTTTCTTTTTCGATTCTCTTATTCGATATTTTGCTTCGGGGGGCACTTGTAAGAAAAGTATGAGGTCGTGACGTATATTTTTTTTTACCTCGAATTTCTCGTTGGATCGAGAAAATCGGAGCAGGACGCATGGAGAAGGGATGGCAGGAAATAAAAATTCGACGGGCTACAAGACGGGTGCGATCATAGCAGCACTAATGCACCGGATCCCATCAGAACTCCGCAGTTAAGCGTGCTTGGGCGAGAGTAGTACTAGGATGGGTGACCTCCTGGGAAGTCCTCGTGTTGCACCCCTTTTCTTTTTCGATTCTCTTATTCGATATTTTGCTTCGGGGGGCACTTGTAAGAAAAGTATGAGGTAGCGACGTATATTTTTTTTACCTCGAATTTCTCGTTGGATCGAGAAAATCGGAGCGGGACGCATGGAGAAGGGATGGCAGGAAATAAAAATTCGACGCGCTATAAGACGGGTGCGATCATACCAGCACTAATGCACCGGATCCCATCAGAACTCCGCAGTTAAGCGTGCTTGGGCGAGAGTAGTACTAGGATGGGTGACCTCCTGGGAAGTCCTCGTGTTGCACCCCTTTTCTTTTTCGATTCTCTTATTCGATATTTTGCTTCGGGGGTCACTTGTAAGAAAAGTATGAGGTCGCGACGTATATTTTTTTTACCTCGAATTTCTCGTTGGATCGAGAAAATCGGAGCGGGACGCATGGAGAAGGGATGGCAGGAAATAAAAATTCGACGCGCTATAAGACGGGTGCGATCATACCAGCACTAATGCACCGGATCCCATCAGAACTCCGCAGTTAAGCGTGCTTGGGCGAGAGTAGTACTAGGATGGGTGACCTCCTGGGAAGTCCTCGTGTTGCACCCCTTTTCTTTTTCGATTCTCTTATTCGATATTTTGCTTCGGGGGGCACTTGTAAGAAAAGTATGAGGTCGCGACATATATTTTTTTTTACCTCGAATTTCTCGTTGGATCGAGAAAATCGGAGCGGGACGCATGGAGAAGGGATGGTAGGAAATAAAAATTCGACGTGCTATAAGACGTGTGTGATCATACCAGCACTAATGCACCGGATCCCATCAGAACTCCGCAGTTAAGCGTGCTTGAGCGAGAGTAGTACTAGGATGGGTGACCTCTTGGAAAGTCCTCGTGTTGCACCCCTTTTCTTTTTCGATTCTCTTATTCGATATTTTGCTTCGGGGGGCACTTGTAAGAAAAGTATGAGGTCACGACGTATATTTTTTTTTACCTCGAATTTCTCGTTGGATCGAGAAAATCAGAGCGGGACGCATGGAGAAGGGATGGCAGGAAATAAAAATTCGACGCGCTATAAAATGGGTGCGATCATACCAGCACTAATGCACCGGATCCCATCAGAACTCCGCAGTTAAGCGTGCTTGGGCGAGAGTAGTACTAGGATGGGTGACCTCCTGGAAAGTCCTCGTGTTGCACCCCTTTTCTTTTTCGATTCTCTTATTCGATATTTTGCTTCGGGGGGCACTTTTAAGAAAAGTATGAGGTCGTGACGTATATTTTTTTTTACCTCGAATTTCTCGTTGGATCGAGAAAATCGGAGCGGGACGCATGGAGAAGGGATGGCAGGAAATAAAAATTCGACGCGCTATAAGACGGGTGCGATCATACCGGCACTAATGCACCGGATCCCATCAGAACTCCGCAGTTAAGCGTGCTTGGGCGAGAGTAGTACTAGGATGGGTGACCTCCTGGGAAGTCCTCGTGTTGCACCCCTTTTCTTTTTCGATTCTCTTATTCGATATTTTGCTTCGGGGGGCACTTGTAAGAAAAGTATGAGGTCGCGACGTATATTTTTTTTTACCTCGAATTTCTCGTTGGATCGAGAAAATCGGAGCGGGACGCATGGAGAAGGGATGGCAGGAAATAAAAATTCGACGCGCTATAAGACGGGTGTGATCATACCAGCACTAATGCACCGGATCCCATCAGAACTCCGCAGTTAAGCGTGCTTGAGCGAGAGTAGTACTAGGATGGGTGACCTCCTGGGAAGTCCTCGTGTTGCACCCCTTTTCTTTTTCGATTCTCTTATTCGATATTTTGCTTCGGGGGGCACTTGTAAGAAGAGTATGAGGTCGCGACGTATATTTTTTTTACCTCGAATTTCTCGTTGGATCGAGAAAATCGGAGTGGGACGCATGGAGAAGGGATGGCAGGAAATAAAAATTCGACGCGCTATAAGACGGGTGCGATCATACCAGCACTAATGCACCGGATCCCATCAGAACTCCGCAGTTAAGCGTGCTTGGGCGAGAGTAGTACTAGGATGGGTGACCTCCTGGGAAGTCCTCGTGTTGCACCCCTTTTCTTTTTCGATTCTCTTATTCGATATTTTGCTTCGGGGGTCACTTGTAAGAAAAGTATGAGGTCGCGACGTATATTTTTTTTTACCTCGAATTTCTCGTTGGATCGAGAAAATCGGAGCGGGACGCATGGAGAAGGGATGGCAGGAAATAAAAATTCGACGCGCTATAAGACGGGTGCGATCATACCAGCACTAATGCACCGGATCCCATCAGAACTCCGCAGTTAAGCGTGCTTGGGCGAGAGTAGTACTAGGATGGGTGACCTCCTGGGAAGTTCTCGTGTTGCACCCCTTTTCTTTTTCGATTCTCTTATTCGATATTTTGCTTCGGGGGGCAATTGTAAGAAAAGTATGAGGTCGTGACGTATATTTTTTTTTACCTCGAATTTCTCGTTGGATCGAGAAAATCGGAGCAGGACGAATGGAGAAGGGATGGCAGGAAATAAAAATTCGACGCGCTACAAGACGGGTGCGATCATACCAGCACTAATGCACCGGATCCCATCAGAACTCCGCAGTTAAGCGTGCTTGGGCGAGAGTAGTACTAGGATGGGTGACCTCCTGGGAAGTCCTCGTGTTGCGCCCCTTTTCTTTTTCGATTCTCTTATTCGATATTTTGCTTCGGGGGGCACTTGTAAGAAAAGTATGAGGTCGCGACGTATATTTTTTTTACCTCGAATTTCTCGTTGGATCGAGAAAATCGGAGCGGGACGCATGGAGAAGGGATGGCAGGAAATAAAAATTCGACGCGCTATAAGACGGGTGCGATCATACCAGCACTAATGCACCGGATCCCATCAGAACTCCGCAGTTAAGCGTGCTTGGGCGAGAGTAGTACTAGGATGGGTGACCTCCTGGGAAGTCCTC
Organism: Firmiana major; assembly: GCA_033439115.1. Taxonomy (NCBI): domain Eukaryota; kingdom Viridiplantae; phylum Streptophyta; class Magnoliopsida; order Malvales; family Malvaceae; genus Firmiana; species Firmiana major. The sequence goes on from CM065911.1 coordinate 46,273,980, forward strand.
GTGTTGCACCCCTTTTCTTTTTCGATTCTCTTATTCGATATTTTGCTTCGGGGGTCACTTGTAAGAAAAGTATGAGGTCGCGACGTATATTTTTTTTACCTCGAATTTCTCGTTGGATCGAGAAAATCGGAGCGGGACGCATGGAGAAGGGATGGCAGGAAATAAAAATTCGACGCGCTATAAGACGGGTGCGATCATACCAGCACTAATGCACCGGATCCCATCAGAACTCCGCAGTTAAGCGTGCTTGGGCGAGAGTAGTACTAGGATGGGTGACCTCCTGGGAAGTTCTCGTGTTGCACCCCTTTTCTTTTTCGATTCTCTTATTCGATATTTTGCTTCGGGGGGCACTTGTAAGAAAAGTATGAGGTCGTGACGTATATTTTTTTTTACCTCGAATTTCTCGTTGGATCGAGAAAATCGGAGCAGGACGCATGGAGAAGGGATGGCAGGAAATAAAAATTCGACGCGCTACAAGACGGGTGCGATCATACCAGCACTAATGCACCGGATCCCATCAGAACTCCGCAGTTAAGCGTGCTTGGGCGAGAGTAGTACTAGGATGGGTGACCTCCTGGGAAGTCCTCGTGTTGCACCCATTTTCTTTTTCGATTCTTTTATTCGATATTTTGCTTCGGGGGGCACTTGTAAGAAAAGTATGAGGTCGTGACGTATATTTTTTTTTACCTCGAATTTCTCGTTGGATCGAGAAAATCGGAGCAGGACGCATGGAGAAGGGATGGCAGGAAATAAAAATTCGACGCGCTACAAGACGGGTGCGATCATACCAGCACTAATGCACCGGATCCCATCAGAACTCCGCAGTTAAGCGTGCTTGGGCGAGAGTAGTACTAGGATGGGTGACCTCCTGGGAAGTCCTCGTGTTGCACCCATTTTCTTTTTCGATTCTTTTATTCGATATTTTGCTTCGGGGGGCACTTGTAAGAAAAGTATGAGGTCGCGACGTATATTTTTTTTACCTCGAATTTCTCGTTGGATCGAGAAAATCGGAGCGGGACGCATGGAGAAGGGATGGCAGGAAATAAAAATTCGACGCGCTATAAGACGGGTGCTATCATACCAGCACTAATGCACCGGATCCCATCAGAACTCCGCAGTTAAGCGTGCTTGGGCGAGAGTAGTACTAGTATGGGTGACCTCCTGGGAAGTCCTCGTGTTGCACCCCTTTTCTTTTTCGATTCTCTTATTCGATATTTTGCTTCAGGGGGCACTTGTAAGAAAAGTATGAGGTCGTGACGTATATTTTTTTTTACCTCGAATTTCTCGTTGGATCGAGAAAATCGGAGCGGGACGCATGGAGAAGGGATGGCAGGAAATAAAAATTCGACGCGCTATAAGATGGGTGCGATCATACCAGCACTAATGCACCGGATCCCATCAGAACTCCGCAGTTAAGCGTGCCTGGGCGAGAGTAGTACTAGGTTGGGTGACCTCCTGGGAAGTCCTCGTGTTGCACCCTTTTTCTTTTTCGATTCTCTTATTCGATATTTTGCTTCGGGGGGCACTTGTAAGAAAAGTATGAGGTCGCGACGTATATTTTTTTTTACCTCGAATTTCTCGTTGGATCGAGAAAATCGGAGCGGGACACATGGAGAAGGGATAGCAGGAAATAAAAATTCGATGCGCTATAAGACGGGTGCGATCATACCAGCACTAATGCACCGGATCCCATCAGAACTCCGCAGTTAAGCGTGCTTGGGCGAGATTAGTGCTAGGATGGGTGACCTCCTGGGAAGTCCTCGTGTTGCACCCCTTTTCTTTTTCGATTCTCTTATTCGATATTTTGCTTCGGGGGGCACTTGTAAGAAAAGTATGAGGTCGCGACGTATATTTTTTTTTACCTCGAATTTCTCGTTGGATCGAGAAAATCGGAGCGGGACGCATGGAGAAGGGATGGCAGGAAAGAAAAATTCGACGCGCTATAAGACGGGTGCGATCATACCAGCACTAATGCACCGGATCCCATCAGAACTCCGCAGTTAAGCGTGCTTGGGCGAGAGTAGTACTAGGATGGGTGACCTCCTGGGAAGTCCTCGGGTTGCACCCCTTTTCTTTTTCGATTCTCTTATTCGATATTTTGCTTCGGGGGGCACTTGTAAGAAAAGTATGAGGTCGCGACGTATATTTTTTTTACCTCGAATTTCTCGTTGGATCGAGAAAATCGGAGCGGGACGCATGGAGAAGGGATGGCATGAAATAAAAATTCGACGCGCTATAAGACGGGTGCGATCATACCAGCACTAATGCACCGGATCCCATAAGAACTCCGCAGTTAAGCATGCTTGGGCGAGAGTAGTACTAGGATGGGTGACCTCCTGGGAAGTCCTCGTGTTGCACCCCTTTTCTTTTTCGATTCTCTTATTCGATATTTTTCTTCGGGGGGCACTTGTAAGAAAAGTATGAGGTCGCGACGTATATTTTTTTTTAAATCGAATTTCTCGTTGGATCGAGAAAATCGGAGCGGGACGCATGGAGAAGGGATGGCAGGAAATAAAAATTCGACGCGCTATAAGACGTGTGTGATCATACCAGCACTAATGCACCGGATCCCATCAGAACTCCGTAGTTAAGCGTGATTGGGCGAGAGTAGTACTAGGATGGGTGACCTCCTGGGATGTCCTCGTGTTGCACCCCTTTTCGTTTTCGATTCTCTTATTCGATATTTTGCTTCGGGGGGCACTTGTAAGAAAAGTATGAGGTCGCGACATATATTTTTTTTTTACCTCGAATTTCTCGTTGGATCGAGAAAATCGGAGCGGGACGCATGGAGAAGGGATGGCATGAAATAAAATTTCGACGCGCTATAAGACGTGTGCGATCATACCAGCACTAATGCACCGGATCCCATCAGAACTCCGCAGTTAAGCGTGCTTGGGCGAGAGTAGTACTAGGATGGGTGACCTCCTGGGAAGTCCTCGTGTTGCACCCCTTTTCTTTTTCGATTCTCTTATTCGATATTTTGCTTCGGGGGGCACTTGTAAGAAAAGTATGAGGTCGCGACGTATATTTTTTTTTACCTCGAATTTCTCGTTGGATCGAGAAAATCGGAGCGGGACGCATGGAGAAGGGATGGCAGGAAATAAAAATTCGACGCGCTATAAGACGGGTGCGATCATACCAGCACTAATGCACCGGATCCCATCAGAAGTCCGCAGTTAAGCGTGCTTGGGCGAGAGTAGTACTAGGATGGGTGACCTCCTGGGAAGTCCTCGTGTTGCACCCCTTTTCTTTTTCGATTCTCTTATTCGATATTTTGCTTCGGGGGGCACTTGTAAGAAAAGTATGAGGTCGCGACGTAAATTTTTTTTTACCTCGAATTTCTCGTTGGATCGAGAAAATCGGAGCAGGACGCATGGAGAAGGGATGGCAGGAAATAAAAATTCGACGCGCTACAAGACGGGTGCGATCATACCAGCACTAATGCACCGGATCCCATCAGAACTCCGCAGTTAAGCGTGCTTGGGCGAGAGTAGTACTAGGATGGGTGACCTCCTGGGAAGTCCTCGTGTTGCACCCCTTTTCTTTTTCGATTCTCTTATTCGATATTTTGCTTCGGGGGGCACTTGTAAGAAAAGTATGAGGTCGCGACGTATATTTTTTTTACCTCGAATTTCTCGTTAGATCGAGAAAATCGGAGCGGGACGCATGGAGAAGGGATGGCAGGAAATAAAAATTCGACGCGCTATAAGACGGGTGCGATCATACCAGCACTAATGCACCGGATCCCATCAGAACTCCGCAGTTTAGCGTGCTTGGGCGAGAGTAGTACTAGTATGGGTGACCTCCTGGGAAGTCCTCGTGTTGCACCCCTTTTCTTTTTCGATTCACTAATTCGATATTTTGCTTCGGGGGGCACTTTTAAGAAAAGTATGAGGTCGTGACGTATATTTTTTTTTACCTCGAATTTCTCGTTGGATCGAGAAAATCGGAGCGGGACGCATGGAGAAGGGATGGCAGGAAATAAAAATTCGACGCGCTATAAGACGGGTGCGATCATACCGGCACTAATGCACCGGATCCCATCAGAACTCCGCAGTTAAGCGTGCTTGGGCGAGAGTAGTACTAGGATGGGTGACCTCCTGGGAAGTCCTCGTGTTGCACCCTTTTTCTTTTTCGATTCTTTTATTCGATATTTTGCTTCGGGGGGCACTTGTAAGAAAAGTATGAGGTCGCGACGTATATTTTTTTTTACCTCGAATTTCTCGTTGGATCGAGAAAATCGGAGCGGGACGCATGGAGAAGGGATGGCAGGAAACAAAAATTCGACGCGCTATAAGACGGGTGCGATCATACCAGCACTAATGCACCGGATCCCATCAGAACTCCGCAGTTAAGCGTGCTTGGGCGAGAGTAGTACTAGTATGGGTGACCTCCTGGGAAGTCCTCGTGTTGCACCCCTTTTCTTTTTCGATTCTCTTGTTCGATATTTTGCTTCGGGGGGCACTTGTAAGAAAAGTATGAGGTCGTGACGTATATTTTTTTTTACCTCGAATTTCTCGTTGGATCGAGAAAATGGGAGCGGGACGCATGGAGAAGGGATGGCAGGAAATAAAAATTCGACGCGCTATAAGATGGGTGCGATCATACCAGCACTAATGCACCGGATCCCATCAGAACTCCGCAGTTAAGCGTGCTTGGGCGAGAGTAGTACTAGGATGGGTGACATCCTGGGAAGTCCTCGTGTTGCACCCTTTTTCTTTTTCGATTCTCTTATTCGATATTTTGCTTCGGGGGGCACTTGTAAGAAAAGTATGTGGTCGCGACGTATATTTTTTTTTACCTCGAATTTCTCGTTGGATCGAGAAAATCGGAGCGGGACGCATGGAGAAGGGATGGCAGGAAATAAAAATTCGATGCGCTATAAGACGGGTGCGATCATACCAGCACTAATGCACCGGATCCCATCAGAACTCCGCAGTTAAGCGTGCTTGGGCGAGATTAGTACTAGGATGGGTGACCTCCTGGGAAGTCCTCGTGTTGCACCCCTTTTCTTTTTCGATTCTCTTATTCGATATTTTGCTTCGGGGGGCACTTGTAAGAAAAGTATGAGGTCGCGACGTATATTTTTTTTTACCTCGAATTTCTCGTTGGATCGAGAAAATCGGAGCGGGACGCATGGAGAAGGGATGGCAGGAAATAAAAATTCGACGCGCTATAAGACGTGTGCGATCATACCAGCACTAATGCACCGGATTCCATCAGAACTCCGCAGTTAAGCGTGCTTGGGCGAGAGTAGTACTAGGATGGGTGACCTCCTGGGAAGTCCTCGTGTTGCACCCCTTTTCTTTTTCGATTCTCTTATTCGATATTTTGCTTCGGGGGTCACTTGTAAGAAAAGTATGAGGTCGCGACGTATATTTTTTTTTACCTCGAATTTCTCGTTGGATCGAGAAAATCGGAGCGGGATGCATGGAGAAGTCGACGCGCTATAAGACGGGTGCGATCATACCAGCACTAATGCACCGGATCCCATCAGAACTCCGCAGTTAAGCGTGCTTGGGCGAGAGTAGGACTAGGATGGGTGACCTCCTGGGAAGTCCTCGGGTTGCACCCCTTTTCTTTTTCGATTCTCTTATTCGATATTTTGCTTCGGGGGTCACTTGTAAGAAAAGTATGAGGTCGCGACGTATATTTTTTTTTACCTCGAATTTCTCGTTGGATCGAGAAAATCGGAGCGGGACGCATGGAGAAGGGATGGCAGGAAATAAAAATTCGACGCGCTATAAGACGGGTGCGATCATACCAGCACTAATGCACTGGATCCCATCAGAACTCCGCAGTTAAGTGTGCTTGGGCGAGAGTAGTACTAGGATGGGTGACCTCCTGGGAAGTCCTCGTGTTGCACCCCTTTTCTTTTTCGATTCTCTTATTCGATATTCTGCTTCGGGGGGCACTTGTAAGAAAAGTATGAGGTCGCGACGTATATTTTTTTTTACCTCGAATTTCTCGTTGGATCGAGAAAATCGGAGCGGGACGCATGGAGAAGGGATGGCAGGAAATAAAAATTCGACGCGCTATAAGACGGGTGCGATCATACCAGCACTAATGCACCGGATCCCATCAGAACTCCGCAATTAAGCGTGCTTGGGCGAGAGTAGTACTAGGATGGGTGACCTCCTGGGAAGTCCTCGTGTTGCACCCCTTTTCTTTTTCGATTCTCTTATTCGATATTTTGCTTCGGGGGGCACTTGTAAGAAAAGTATGAGATCGCGACGTATATTTTTTTTACCTCGAATTTCTCGTTGGATCGAGAAAATCGGAGCGGGACGCATGGAGAAGGGATGGCATGAAATAAAAATTCGACGCGCTATAAGACGGGTGCGATCATACCAGCACTAATGCACCGGATCCCATCAGAACTCCGCAGTTAAGCGTGCTTGGGCGAGAGTAGTACTAGGATGGGTGACCTCCTGGGAAGTCCTCGTGTTGCACCCCTTTTCTTTTTGGATTCTCTTATTCGATATTTTGCTTCGGGGGGCACTTGTAAGAAAAGTATGAGGTCGCGACGTATATTTTTTTTACCTCGAATTTCTCGTTAGATCGAGAAAATCAGAGCGGGACGCATGGAGAAGGGATGGCAGGAAATAAAAATTCGACGTGCTATAAGACGGGTGCGATCATACCAGCACTAATGCACCGGATCCCATCAGAACTCCGCAGTTAAGCGTGCTTGGGCGAGAGTAGTACTAGTATGGGTGACCTCCTGGGAAGTCCTCGTGTTGCACCCCTTTTCTTTTTCGATTTACTTATTCGATATTTTGCTTCGGGGGGCACTTTTAAGAAAAGTATGAGGTCGTGACGTATATTTTTTTTTACCTCGAATTTCTCGTTGGATCGAGAAAATCGGAGCGGGACGCATGGAGAAGGGATGGCAGGAAATAAAAATTCGACGCGCTATAAGACGGGTGCGATCATACCGGCACTAATGCACCGGATCCCATCAGAACTCCGCAGTTAAGCGTGCTTGGGCGAGAGTAGTACTAGGATGGGTGACCTCCTGGGAAGTCCTCGTGTTGCACCCTTTTTCTTTTTCGATTCTTTTATTCGATATTTTGCTTCGGGGGGCACTTGTAAGAAAAGTATGAGGTCGCGACGTATATTTTTTTTTACCTCGAATTTCTCGTTGGATCGAGAAAATCGGAGCGGGACGCATGGAGAAGGGATGGCAGGAAATAAAAATTCGACGCGCTATAAGACGGGTGCGATCATACCAGCACTAATTCACCGGATCCCATCAGAACTCCGCAGTTAAGCGTGCTTGGGCGAGAGTAGTACTAGTATGGGTGACCTCCTGGGAAGTCCTCGTGTTGCACCCCTTTTCTTTTTCGATTCTCTTATTCGATATTTTGCTTCGGGGGGCACTTGTAAGAAAAGTATGAGGTCGTGACATATATTTTTTTTTACCTCGAATTTCTCGTTGGATCGAGAAAATCGGAGCGGGACGCATGGAGAAGGGATGGCAGGAAATAAAAATTCGACGCGCTATAAGATGGGTGCGATCATACCAGCACTAATGCACCGGATCCCATCAGAACTCCGCAGTTAAGCGTGCTTGGGCGAGAGTAGTACTAGGATGGGTGACCTCCTGGGAAGTCCTCGTGTTGCACCCTTTTTCTTTTTCGATTCTCTTATTCGATATTTTGCTTCGGGGGGCACTTGTAAGAAAAGTATGACGTCGCGACGTATATTTTTTTTTACCTCGAATTTCTCGTTGGATCGAGAAAATCGGAGCGGGACGCATGGAGAAGGGATGGCAGGAAATAAAAATTCGATGCGCTATAAGACGGGTGCGATCATACCAGCACTAATGCACCGGATCCCATCAGAACTCCGCAGTTAAGCGTGCTTGGGCGAGATTAGTACTAGGATGGGTGACCTCCTGGGAAGTCCTCGTGTTGCACCCCTTTTCTTTTTCGATTCTCTTATTCGATATTTTGCTTCGGGGGGCACTTGTAAGAAAAGTATGAGGTCGCGACGTATATTTTTTTGTACCTCGAATTTCTCGTTGGATCGAGAAAATCGGAGCGGGACGCATGGAGAAGGGATGGCAGGAAATAAAAATTCGACGCGCTATAAGACGTGTGCGATCATACCAGCACTAATGCACCGGATTCCATCAGAACTCCGCAGTTAAGCGTGCTTGGGCGAGAGTAGTACTAGGATGGGTGACCTCCTGGGAAGTCCTCGTGTTGCACCCCTTTTCTTTTTCGATTCTCTTATTCGATATTTTACTTCGGGGGTCACTTGTAAGAAAAGTATGAGGTCGCGACGCATATTTTTTTTACCTCGAATTTCTCGTTGGATCGAGAAAATCGGAGCGGGACGCATGGAGAAGGGATGGCAGGAAATAAAAATTCGACGCGCTATAAGATGGGTGCGATCATACCAGCACTAATGCACCGGATCCCATCAGAACTCCGCAGTTAAGCGTGCTTGGGCGAGAGTAGTACTAGGATGGGTGACCTCCTGGGAAGTCCTCGGGTTGCACCCCTTTTCTTTTTCGATTCTCTTATTCGATATTTTGCTTCGGGGGGCACTTGTAAGAAAAGTATGAGGTCGCGACGTATATTTTTTTTTACCTCGAATTTCTCGTTGGATCGAGAAAATCGGAGCGGGACGCATGGAGAAGGGATGGCAGGAAATAAAAATTCGACGCGCTATAAGACGGGTGCGATCATACCAGCACTAATGCACCGGATCCCATCAGAACTCCGCAGTTAAGCGTGCTTGGGCGAGAGTAGTACTAGGATGGGTGACCTCCTGGGAAGTCCTCGTGTTGCACCCCTTTTCTTTTTCGATTCTCTTATTCGATATTTTGCTTCGGGGGGCACTTGTAAGAAAAGTATGAGGTCGCGACGTATATTTTTTTTTACCTCGAATTTCTCGTTGGATCGAGAAAATCGGAGCGGGACGCATGGAGAAGGGATGGCAGGAAATAAAAATTCGACGCGCTATAAGACGGGTGCGATCATACCAGCACTAATGCACCGGATCCCATCAGAACTCCGCAGTTAAGCGTGCTTGGGCGAGAGTAGTACTAGTATGGGTGACCTCCTGGGAAGTCCTCGTGTTGCACTCCTTTTCTTTTTCGATTCTCTTATTCGATATTTTGCTCCGGGGGGCACTTGTAAGAAAAGTATGAGGTCGTGACGTATATTTTTTTTTACCTCGAATTTCTCGTTGGATCGAGAAAATCGGAGCGGGACGCATGGAGAAGGGATGGCAGGAAATAAAAATTCGACGCGCTATAAGACGGGTGCGATCATACCAGCACTAATGCACCGGATCCCATCAGAACTTCGCAGTTAAGCGTGCTTGGGCGAGAGTAGTACTAGGATGGGTGACCTCCTGGGAAGTCCTCGTGTTACACCCTTTTTCTTTTTCGATTCTCTTATTCGATATTTTGTTTCGGGGGGCACTTGTAAGAAAAGTATGAGGTCGCGACGTATATTTTTTTTTACCTCGAATTTCTCGTTGGATCGAGAAAATCGGAGCGGGACGCATGGAGAAGGGATGGCAGGAAATAAAAATTCGACGCGCTATAAAACGGGTGCGATCATACCAGCACTAATGCACCGGATCCCATCAGAACTCCGCAGTTAAGCGTGCTTGGGCGAGAGTAGTACTAGGATGGGTGACCTCCTGGGAAGTCCTCAGGTTGCACCCCTTTTCTTTTTCGATTCACTTATTCGATATTTTGCTTCGGGGGGCACTTTTAAGAAAAGTATGAGGTCGTGACGTATATTTTTTTTTACCTCGAATTTCTCGTTGGATCGAGAAAATCGGAGCGGGACGCATGGAGAAGGGATGGCATGAAATAAAATTTCGACGCGATATAAGACGTGTGCGATCATACCAGCACTAATGCACCGGATCCCATCAGAACTCCGCAGTCAAGCGTGCTTGGGCGAGTGCAGTACTAGGATGGGTGACCTCCTGGGAAGTCCTCGTGTTGCACCCCTTTTCTTTTTCGATTCTCTTATTCGATATTTTGCTTCGGGGGGCACTTGTAAGAAAAGTATGAGGTCGCGACGTATATTTTTTTTTACCTCGAATTTCTCGTTGGATCGAGAAAATCGGAGCGGGACGCATGGAGTAGGGATGGCAGGAAATAAAAATTCGACGCGCTATAAGACGGGTGCGATCATACCAGCACTAATGCACCGGATCCCATCAGAACTCCGCAGTTAAGCGTGTTTGGGCGAGAGTAGTACTAGGATGGGTGACCTCCTGGGAAGTCCTCGTGTTGCACCCTTTTTCTATTTCGATTCTCTTATTCGATATTTTGCTTCGGGGGGCACTTGTAAGAAAAGTATGAGGTCGCGACGTATATTTTTTTTACCTCTAATTTTTCGTTGGATCGAGAAAATCGGAGCGGGACGCATGGAGAAGGGATGGCAGGAAATAAAAATTCGACGCGCTATAAGACGGGTGCGATCATACCAGCACTAATGCACCGGATCCCATCAGAACTCCGCAGTTAAGCGTGCTTGGGCGAGAGTTGTACTAGGATGGGTGACCTCCAGGGAAGTCCTCGTGTTACCCTTTTCTTTTTCGATTCTCTTATTCGATATTTTGCTTCGGGGGGCACTTGTAAGAAAAGTATGAGGTCGCGACGTATATTTTTTTTACCTCGAATTTTTCGTTGGATCGAGAAAATCGGAGCGGGACGCATGGAGAAGGGATGGCATGAAATAAAAATTCGACGCGCTATAAGACGGGTGCGATCATACCAGCACTAATGCACCGGATCCCATCAGAATTCCGCAGTTAAGCGTGCTTGGGCGAGAGTAGTACTAGGATGGGTGACCTCCTGGGAAGTCCTCGTGTTGCACCCCTTTTCTTTTTCGATTCTCTTATTCGATATTTTGCTTCGGGGGGCACTTTTAAGAAAAGTATGAGGTCGTGACGTATATTTTTTTTTACCTCGAATTTCTCGTTGGATCGAGAAAATCGGAGCGGGACGCATGGAGAAGGGATGGCATGAAATAAAATATCGACGCGATATAAGACGTGTGCGATCATACCAGCACTAATGCACCGGATCCCATCAGAACTCCGCAGTTAAGCGTGCTTGGGCAAGAGTAGTACTAGGATGGGTGACCTCCTGGGAATTCCTCGTGTTGCACCCCTTTTCTTTTTCGATTCTCTTATTCGATATTTTGCTTCGGGGGGCACTTGTAAGAAAAGTATGAGGTCGCAACGTATATTTTTTTTTACCTCGAATTTCTCGTTGGATCGAGAAAATCGGAGCGGGACGCATGGAGAAGGGATGGCAGGAAATAAAAATTCGACGTGCTATAAGACGGGTGCGATCATACCAGCACTAATGCACCGGATCCCATCAGAACTCCGCAGTTAAGCGTGCTTGGGCGAGAGTAGTACTAGGATGGGTGACCTCCTGGGAAGTCCTCGTGTTGCACCCCTTTTCTTTTTCGATTCTCTTATTCGATATTTTGCTTCGGGGGGCACTTGTAAGAAAAGTATGAGGTCGCGACGTATATTTTTTTTACCTCGAATTTTTCGTTGGATCGAGAAAATCGGAGCGGGACGCATGGAGAAGGGATGGCATGAAATAAAAATTCGACGCGCTATAAGACGGGTGCGATCATACCAGCATTAATGCACCGGATCCCATCAGAACTCCGCAGTTAAGCGTGCTTGGGCGAGAGTAGTACTAGGATGGGTGACCTCCTGGGAAGTCCTCGTGTTGCACCCCTTTTCTTTTTCGATTCTCTTATTCGATATTTTGCTTCGGGGGGCACTTGTAAGAAAAGTATGAGGTCGCGACGTATATTTTTTTTTACCTCGAATTTTTCGTTGGATCGAGAAAATCGGAGCGGGACGCATGGAGAGGGGATGGCATGAAATAAAATTTCGACGCGCTATAAGACGTGTGCGATCATACCAGCACTAATGCACCGGATCCCATCAGAACTCCGCAGTTAAGCGTGCTTGGGCGAGAGTAGTACTAGGATGGGTGACCTCTTGGGAAGTCCTCGTGTTGCACCCCTTTTCTTTTTCGATTCTCTTATTCGATATTTTGCTTCGGGGGGCACTTGTAAGAAAAGTATGAGGTCGCGACGTATATTTTTTTTTACCTCGAATTTTTCGTTGGATCGAGAAAATCGGAGCGGGACGCATGGAGAAGGGATGGCAGGAAATAAAAATTCGACGCGCTATAAGACGGGTGCGATCATACCAGCACTAATGCACCGGATCCCATCAGAACTCCGCAGTTAAGCGTGCTTGGGCGAGAGTAGTACTAGGATGGGTGACCTCTTGGGAAGTCCTCGTGTTGCACCCCTTTTCTTTTTCGATTCTCTTATTCGATATTTTGCTTCGGGGGGCACTTGTAAGAAAAGTATGAGGTCGCGACGTATATTTTTTTTTAACTCGAATTTTTCGTTGGATCGAGAAAATCGGAGCGGGACGCATGGAGAGGGGATGGCATGAAATAAAATTTCGACGCGCTATAAGACGTGTGCGATCATACCAGCACTAATGCACCGGATCCCATCAGAACTCCGCAGTTAAGCGTGCTTGGGCGAGAGTAGTACTAGGATGGGTGACCTCTTGGGAAGTCCTCGTGTTGCACCCCTTTTCTTTTTCGATTCTCTTATTCGATATTTTGCTTCGGGGGGCACTTGTAAGAAAAGTATGAGGTCGCGACGTATATTTTTTTTTAACTCGAATTTTTCGTTGGATCGAGAAAATCGGAGCGGGACGCATGGAGAAGGGATGGCATGAAATAAAAATTCGACGCGCTATAAGACGGGTGCGATCATACCAGCATTAATGCACCGGATCCCATCAGAATTCCGCAGTTAAGCGTGCTTGGGCGAGAGTAGTACTAGGATGGGTGACCTCCTGGGAAGTCCTCGTGTTGCACCCCTTTTCTTTTTCGATTCTCTTATTCGATATTTTGCTTCGGGGGGCACTTGTAAGAAAAGTATGAGGTCGCGACGTATATTTTTTTTTACCTCGAATTTTTCGTTGGATCGAGAAAATCGGAGCGGGACGCATGGAGAGGGGATGGCATGAAATAAAATTTCGACGCGCTATAAGACGTGTGCGATCATACCAGCACTAATGCACCGGATCCCATCAGAACTCCGCAGTTAAGCGTGCTTGGGCGAGAGTAGTACTAGGATGGGTGACCTCTTGGGAAGTCCTCGTGTTGCACCCCTTTTCTTTTTCGATTCTCTTATTCGATATTTTGCTTCGGGGGGCACTTGTAAGAAAAGTATGAGGTCGCGACGTATATTTTTTTTTACCTCGAATTTTTCGTTGGATCGAGAAAATCGGAGCGGGACGCATGGAGAAGGGATGGCAGGAAATAAAAATTCGACGCGCTATAAGACGGGTGCGATCATACCAGCACTAATGCACCGGATCCCATCAGAACTCCGCAGTTAAGCGTGCTTGGGCGAGAGTAGTACTAGGATGGGTGACCTCTTGGGAAGTCCTCGTGTTGCACCCCTTTTCTTTTTCGATTCTCTTATTCGATATTTTGCTTCGGGGGGCACTTGTAAGAAAAGTATGAGGTCGCGACGTATATTTTTTTTTAACTCGAATTTTTCGTTGGATCGAGAAAATCGGAGCGGGACGCATGGAGAGGGGATGGCATGAAATAAAATTTCGACGCGCTATAAGACGTGTGCGATCATACCAGCACTAATGCACCGGATCCCATCAGAACTCCGCAGTTAAGCGTGCTTGGGCGAGAGTAGTACTAGGATGGGTGACCTCTTGGGAAGTCCTCGTGTTGCACCCATTTTCTTTTTCGATTCTCTTATTCGATATTTTGCTTCGGGGGGCACTTGTAAGAAAAGTATGAGGTCGCGACGTATATTTTTTTTTACCTCGAATTTTTCGTTGGATCGAGAAAATCGGAGCGGGACGCATGGAGAAGGGATGGCAGGAAATAAAAATTCGACGCGCTATAAGACGGGTGCGATCATACCAGCACTAATGCACCGGATCCCATCAGAACTCCGCAGCTAAGCGTGCTTGGGCGAGAGTAGTACTAGGATGGGTGACCTCCTGGGAAGTCCTCGTGTTGCACCCCTTTTCTTTTTCGATTCTCTTATTCGATATTCTGCTTCGGGGGGCACTTGTAAGAAAAGTATGAGGTCGCGACGTATATTTTTTTTACCTCGAATTTTTCGTTGGATCGAGAAAATCGAAGCGGGACGCATGGAGAAGGGATGGCAGGAAATAAAAATTCGACGCGCTATAAGACGGGTGCGATCATACCAGCACTAATGCACCGGATCCCATCAGAACTTCGCAGTTAAGCGTGCTTGGGCGAGAGTTGTACTAGGATGGGTGACCTCCTGGGAAGTCCTCGTGTTGCACCCCTTTTCTTTTTCGATTCTCTTATTCGATATTTTACTTCGGGAGGCACTTGTAAGAAAAGTATGAGGTCGCGACGTATATTTTTTTTACCTCGAATTTCTCGTTGGATCGAGAAAATCGGAGCGGGACGCATGGAGAAGGGATTGCAGGAAATAAAAATTCGACGCGCTATAAGACGGGTGCGATCATACCAGCACTAATGCACCGGATCCCATCAGAACTCCGCAGTGAAGCGTGCTTGGGCGAGAGTAGTACTAGGATGGGTGACCTCCTGGGAAGTCCTCGTGTTGCACCCCTTTTCTTTTTCGATTCTCTTATTCGATATTTTGCTTCGGGGGGCACTTGTAAGAAAAGTATGAGGTCGCGACGTATATTTTTTTTTACCTCGAATTTCTCGTTGGATCGAGAAAATCGGAGCGGGACGCATGGAGAAGGGATGGCATGAAATAAAATTTCGACGCGATATAAGACGTGTGCGATCATACCAGCACTAATGCACCGGATCCAATTAGAACTCCGCAGTTAAGCGTGCTTGGGCGAGAGTAGTACTAGGATGGGTGACCTCCTGGGAAGTCCTCGTGTTGCACCCCTTTTCTTTTTCGATTCTCTTATTCGATATTTTGCTTCGGGGGGCACTTGTAAGAAAAGTATGAGGTCGCAACGTATATATTTTTTTACCTCGAATTTCTCGTTGGATCGAGAAAATCGGAGCGGGACGCATGGAGAAGGGATGGCAGGAAATAAAAATTCGACGCGCTATAAGACGGGTGCGATCATACCAGCACTAATGCACCGGATCCCATCAGAACTCCGCAGTTAAGCGTGTTTGGGCGAGAGTAGTACTAGGATGGGTGACCTCCTGGGAAGTCCTCGTGTTGCACCCTTTTTCTATTTCGATTCTCTTATTCGATATTTTGCTTCGGGGGGCACTTGTAAGAAAAGTATGAGGTCGCGACGTATATTTTTTTTACCTCTAATTTTTCGTTGGATCGAGAAAATCGGAGCGGGACGCATGGAGAAGGGATGGCAGGAAATAAAAATTCGACGCGCTATAAAACGGGTGCGATCATACCAGCACTAATGCACCGGATCCCATCAGAACTCCGCAGTTAAGCGTGCTTGGGCGAGAGTTGTACTAGGATGGGTGACCTCCTGGGAAGTCCTCGTGTTGCACCCCTTTTCTTTTTCGATTCTCTTATTCGATATTTTGCTTCGGGGGGCACTTGTAAGAAAAGTATGAGGTCGCGACGTATATTTTTTTTTACCTCGAATTTTTCGTTGGATCGAGAAAATCGGAGCGGGACGCATGGAGAGGGGATGGCACGAAATAAAATTTCGACGCGCTATAAGACGTGTGCGATCATACCAGCACTAATGCACCGGATCCCATCAGAACTCCGCAGTTAAGCGTGCTTGGGCGAGAGTAGTACTAGGATGGGTGACCTCTTGGGAAGTCCTCGTGTTGCACCCCTTTTCTTTTTCGATTCTCTTATTCGATATTTTGCTTCGGGGGGCACTTGTAAGAAAAGTATGAGGTCGCGACGTATATTTTTTTTTACCTCGAATTTTTCGTTGGATCGAGAAAATCGGAGCGGGACGCATGGAGAAGGGATGGCAGGAAATAAAAATTCGACGCGCTATAAGATGGGTGCGATCATACTAGCACTAATGCACCGGATCCCATCAGAACTCCGCAGTTAAGCGTGCTTGGGCGAGAGTAGTACTAGGATGGGTGACCTCCTGGGAAGTCCTCGTGTTGCACCCCTTTTCTTTTTCGATTCTCTTATTCGATATTTTGCTTCGGGGGGCACTTGTAAGAAAAGTATGAGGTCGCGACGTATATTTTTTTTACCTCGAATTTTTCGTTGGATCGAGAAAATCGGAGCGGGACGCATGGAGAAGGGATGGCAGGAAATAAAAATTCGACGCGCTATAAGACGGGTGCGATCATACCAGCACTAATGCACCGGATCCCATCAGAACTCCGCAGTTAAGCGTGCTTGGGCGAGAGTAGTACTAGTATGGGTGACCTCCTGGGAAGTCCTCGTGTTGCACTCCTTTTCTTTTTCGATTCTCTTATTCGATATTTTGCTCCGGGGGGCACTTGTAAGAAAAGTATGAGGTCGTGACGTATATTTTTTTTTACCTCGAATTTCTCGTTGGATCGAGAAAATCGGAGCGGGACGCATGGAGAAGGGATGGCAGGAAATAAAAATTCGACGCGCTATAAGACGGGTGCGATCATACCAGCACTAATGCACCGGATCCCATCAGAACTTCGCAGTTAAGCGTGCTTGGGCGAGAGTAGTACTAGGATGGGTGACCTCCTGGGAAGTCCTCGTGTTACACCCTTTTTCTTTTTCGATTCTCTTATTCGATATTTTGTTTCGGGGGGCACTTGTAAGAAAAGTATGAGGTCGCGACGTATATTTTTTTTTACCTCGAATTTCTCGTTGGATCGAGAAAATCGGAGCGGGACGCATGGAGAAGGGATGGCAGGAAATAAAAATTCGACGCGCTATAAAACGGGTGCGATCATACCAGCACTAATGCACCGGATCCCATCAGAACTCCGCAGTTAAGCGTGCTTGGGCGAGAGTAGTACTAGGATGGGTGACCTCCTGGGAAGTCCTCAGGTTGCACCCCTTTTCTTTTTCGATTCACTTATTCGATATTTTGCTTCGGGGGGCACTTTTAAGAAAAGTATGAGGTCGTGACGTATATTTTTTTTTACCTCGAATTTCTCGTTGGATCGAGAAAATCGGAGCGGGACGCATGGAGAAGGGATGGCAGGAAATAAAAATTCGACGCGCTATAAGACGGGTGCGATCATACCAGCACTAATGCACCGGATCCCATCAGAACTCCGCAGTTAAGCGTGTTTGGGCGAGAGTAGTACTAGGATGGGTGACCTCCTGGGAAGTCCTCGTGTTGCACCCTTTTTCTATTTCGATTCTCTTATTCGATATTTTGCTTCGGGGGGCACTTGTAAGAAAAGTATGAGGTCGCGAAGTATATTTTTTTTACCTCTAATTTTTCGTTGGATCGAGAAAATCGGAGCGGGACGCATGGAGAAGGGATGGCAGGAAATAAAAATTCGACGCGCTATAAAACGGGTGCGATCATACCAGCACTAATGCACCGGATCCCATCAGAACTCCGCAGTTAAGCGTGCTTGGGCGAGAGTTGTACTAGGATGGGTGACCTCCTGGGAAGTCCTCGTGTTGCACCACTTTTCTTTTTCGATTCTCTTATTCGATATTTTGCTTCGGGGGGCACTTGTAAGAAAAGTATGAGGTCGCGACGTATATTTTTTTTTACCTCGAATTTTTCGTTGGATCGAGAAAATCGGAGCGGGACGCATGGAGAGGGGATGGCACGAAATAAAATTTCGACGCGCTATAAGACGTGTGCGATCATACCAGCACTAATGCACCGGATCCCATCAGAACTCCGCAGTTAAGCGTGCTTGGGCGAGAGTAGTACTAGGATGGGTGACCTCTTGGGAAGTCCTCGTGTTGCACCCCTTTTCTTTTTCGATTCTCTTATTCGATATTTTGCTTCGGGGGGCACTTGTAAGAAAAGTATGAGGTCGCGACGTATATTTTTTTTTACCTCAAATTTTTCGTTGGATCGAGAAAATCGGAGCGGGACGCATGGAGAAGGGATGGCAGGAAATAAAAATTCGACGCGCTATAAGATAGGGTGCGATCATACCAGCACTAATGCACCGGATCCCATCAGAACTCCGCAGTTAAGCGCGCTTGGGCGAGAGTAGTACTAGGATGGGTGACCTCCTGGGAAGTCCTCGTGTTGCACCCCTTTTCTTTTTCGATTCTCTTATTCGATATTTTGCTTCGGGGGGCACTTGTAAGAAAAGTATGAGGTCGCGACGTATATTTTTTTTACCTCGAATTTTTCGTTGGATCGAGAAAATCGGAGCGGGACGCATGGAGAAGGGATGGCAGGAAATAAAAATTCGACGCGCTATAAGACGGGTGCGATCATACCAGCACTAATGCACCGGATCCCATCAGAACTCCGCAGTTAAGCGTGCTTGGGCGAGAGTAGTACTAGTATGGGTGACCTCCTGGGAAGTCCTCGTGTTGCACTCCTTTTCTTTTTCGATTCTCTTATTCGATATTTTGCTCCGGGGGGCACTTGTAAGAAAAGTATGAGGTCGTGACGTATATTTTTTTTTACCTCGAATTTCTCGTTGGATCGAGAAAATCGGAGCGGGACGCATGGAGAAGGGATGGCAGGAAATAAAAATTCGACGCGCTATAAAACGGGTGCGATCATACCAGCACTAATGCACCGGATCCCATCAGAACTCCGCAGTTAAGCGTGCTTGGGCGAGAGTAGTACTAGGATGGGTGACCTCCTGGGAAGTCCTCAGGTTGCACCCCTTTTCTTTTTCGATTCACTTATTCGATATTTTGCTTCGGGGGGCACTTTTAAGAAAAGTATGAGGTCGTGACGTATATTTTTTTTTACCTCGAATTTCTCGTTGGATCGAGAAAATCGGAGCGGGACGCATGGAGAAGGGATGGCATGAAATAAAATTTCGACGCGATATAAGACGTGTGCGATCATACCAGCACTAATGCACCGGATCCCATCAGAACTCCGCAGTTAAGCGTGCTTGGGCGAGTGCAGTACTAGGATGGGTGACCTCCTGGGAAGTCCTCGTGTTGCACCCCTTTTCTTTTTCGATTCTCTTATTCGATATTTTGCTTCGGGGGGCACTTGTAAGAAAAGTATGAGGTCGCGACGTATATTTTTTTTTACCTCGAATTTCTCGTTGGATCGAGAAAATCGGAGCGGGACGCATGGAGAAGGGATGGCAGGAAATAAAAATTCGACGCGCTATAAGACGGGTGCGATCATACCAGCACTAATGCACCGGATCCCATCAGAACTCCGCAGTTAAGCGTGTTTGGGCGAGAGTAGTACTAGGATGGGTGACCTCCTGGGAAGTCCTCGTGTTGCACCCTTTTTCTATTTCGATTCTCTTATTCGATATTTTGCTTCGGGGGGCACTTGTAAGAAAAGTATGAGGTCGCGACGTATATTTTTTTTACCTCTAATTTTTCGTTGGATCGAGAAAATCGGAGCGGGACGCATGGAGAAGGGATGGCAGGAAATAAAAATTCGACGCGCTATAAGACGGGTGCGATCATACCAGCACTAATGCACCGGATCCCATCAGAACTCCGCAGTTAAGCGTGCTTGGGCGAGAGTTGTACTAGGATGGGTGACCTCCTGGGAAGTCCTCGTGTTGCACCCCTTTTCTTTTTCGATTCTCTTATTCGATATTTTGCTTCGGGGGGCACTTGTAAGAAAAGTATGAGGTCGCGACGTATATTTTTTTTACCTCGAATTTTTCGTTGGATCGAGAAAATCGGAGCGGGACGCATGGAGAAGGGATGGCATGAAATAAAAATTCGACGCGCTATAAGACGGGTGCGATCATACCAGCACTAATGCACCGGATCCCATCAGAATTCCGCAGTTAAGCGTGCTTGGGCGAGAGTAGTACTAGGATGGGTGACCTCCTGGGAAGTCCTCGTGTTGCACCCCTTTTCTTTTTCGATTCTCTTATTCGATATTTTGCTTCGGGGGGCACTTTTAAGAAAAGTATGAGGTCGTGACGTATATTTTTTTTTACCTCGAATTTCTCGTTGGATCGAGAAAATCGGAGCGGGACGCATGGAGAAGGGATGGCATGAAATAAAATTTCGACGCGATATAAGACGTGTGCGATCATACCAGCACTAATGCACCGGATCCCATCAGAACTCCGCAGTTAAGCGTGCTTGGGCAAGAGTAGTACTAGGATGGGTGACCTCTTGGGAAGTCCTCGTGTTGCACCCCTTTTCTTTTTCGATTCTCTTATTCGATATTTTGCTTCGGGGGGCACTTGTAAGAAAAGTATGAGGTCGCAACGTATATTTTTTTTTACCTCGAATTTCTCGTTGGATCGAGAAAATCGGAGCGGGACGCATGGAGAAGGGATGGCAGGAAATAAAAATTCGACGCGCTATAAGACGGGTGCGATCATACCAGCACTAATGCACCGGATCCCATCAGAACTCCGCAGTTAAGCGTGCTTGGGCGAGAGTAGTACTAGGATGGGTGACCTCCTGGGAAGTCCTCGTGTTGCACCCCTTTTCTTTTTCGATTCTCTTATTCGATATTTTGCTTCGGGGGGCACTTGTAAGAAAAGTATGAGGTCGCGACGTATATTTTTTTTACCTCGAATTTTTCGTTGGATCGAGAAAATCGGAGCGGGACGCATGGAGAAGGGATGGCATGAAATAAAAATTCGACGCGCTATAAGACGGGTGCGATCATACCAGCACTAATGCACCGGATCCCATCAGAACTCCGCAGTTAAGCGTGCTTGGGCGAGAGTAGTACTAGGATGGGTGACCTCCTGGGAAGTCCTCGTGTTGCACCCCTTTTCTTTTTCGATTCTCTTATTCGATATTTTGCTTCGGGGGGCACTTGTAAGAAAAGTATGAGGTCGCGACGTATATTTTTTTTTACCTCGAATTTTTCGTTGGATCGAGAAAATCGGAGCGGGACGCATGGAGAGGGGATGGCATGAAATAAAATTTCGACGCGCTATAAGACGTGTGCGATCATACCAGCACTAATGCACCGGATCCCATCAGAACTCCGCAGTTAAGCGTGCTTGGGCGAGAGTAGTACTAGGATGGGTGACCTCTTGGGAAGTCCTCGTGTTGCACCCCTTTTCTTTTTCGATTCTCTTATTCGATATTTTGCTTCGGGGGGCACTTGTAAGAAAAGTATGAGGTCGCGACGTATATTTTTTTTTACCTCGAATTTTTCGTTGGATCGAGAAAATCGGAGCGGGACGCATGGAGAAGGGATGGCAGGAAATAAAAATTCGACGCGCTATAAAACGGGTGCGATCATACCAGCACTAATGCACCGGATCCCATCAGAACTCCGCAGTTAAGCGTGCTTGGGCGAGAGTAGTACTAGGATGGGTGACCTCCTGGGAAGTCCTCGTGTTGCACCCCTTTTCTTTTTCGATTCTCTTATTCGATATTTTGCTTCGGGGGGCACTTGTAAGAAAAGTATGAGGTCGCGACGTATATTTTTTTTTACCTCGAATTTTTCGTTGGATCGAGAAAATCGGAGCGGGACGCATGGAGAGGGGATGGCATGAAATAAAATTTCGACGCGCTATAAGACGTGTGCGATCATACCAGCACTAATGCACCGGATCCCATCAGAACTCCGCAGTTAAGCGTGCTTGGGCGAGAGTAGTACTAGGATGGGTGACCTCTTGGGATGTCCTCGTGTTGCACCCATTTTCTTTTTCGATTCTCTTATTCGATATTTTGCTTCGGGGGGCACTTGTAAGAAAAGTATGAGGTCGCGACGTATATTTTTTTTTACCTCGAATTTTTCGTTGGATCGAGAAAATCGGAGCGGGACGCATGGAGAAGGGATGGCAGGAAATAAAAATTCGACGCGCTATAAGACGGGTGCGATCATACCAGCACTAATGCACCGGATCCCATCAGAACTCCGCAGCTAAGCGTGCTTGGGCGAGAGTAGTACTAGGATGGGTGACCTCCTGGGAAGTCCTCGTGTTGCACCCCTTTTCTTTTTCGATTCTCTTATTCGATATTCTGCTTCGGGGGGCACTTGTAAGAAAAGTATGAGGTCGCGACGTATATTTTTTTTACCTCGAATTTTTCGTTGGATCGAGAAAATCGAAGCGGGACGCATGGAGAAGGGATGGCAGGAAATAAAAATTCGACGCGCTATAAGACGGGTGCGATCATACCAGCACTAATGCACCGGATCCCATCAGAACTCCGCAGTTAAGCGTGCTTGGACGAGAGTTGTACTAGGATGGGTGACCTCCTGGGAAGTCCTCGTGTTGCACCCCTTTTCTTTTTCGATTCTCTTATTCGATATTTTACTTCGGGAGGCACTTGTAAGAAAAGTATGAGGTCGCGACGTATATTTTTTTTACCTCGAATTTCTCGTTGGATCGAGAAAATCGGAGCGGGACGCATGGAGAAGGGATTGCAGGAAATAAAAATTCGACGCGCTATAAGACGGGTGCGATCATACCAGCACTAATGCACCGGATCCCATCAGAACTCCGCAGTGAAGCGTGCTTGGGCGAGAGTAGTACTAGGATGGGTGACCTCCTGGGAAGTCCTCGTGTTGCACCCCTTTTCTTTTTCGATTCTCTTATTCGATATTTTGCTTCGGGGGGCACTTGTAAGAAAAGTATGAGGTCGCGACGTATATTTTTTTTTACCTCGAATTTCTCGTTGGATCGAGAAAATCGGAGCGGGACGCATGGAGAAGGGATGGCATGAAATAAAATTTCGACGCGATATAAGACGTGTGCGATCATACCAGCACTAATGCACCGGATCCCATCAGAACTCCGCAGTTAAGCGTGCTTGGGCGAGAGTAGTACTAGGATGGGTGACCTCCTGGAAGTCCTCGTGTTGCACCCCTTTTCTTTTTCGATTCTCTTATTCGATATTTTGCTTCGGGGGGCACTTGTAAGAAAAGTATGAGGTCGCAACGTATATATTTTTTTACCTCGAATTTCTCGTTGGATCGAGAAAATCGGAGCGGGACGCATGGAGAAGGGATGGCAGGAAATAAAAATTCGACGCGCTATAAGACGGGTGCGATCATACCAGCACTAATGCACCGGATCCCATCAGAACTCCGCAGTTAAGCGTGTTTGGGCGAGAGTAGTACTAGGATGGGTGACCTCCTGGGAAGTCCTCGTGTTGCACCCTTTTTCTATTTCGATTCTCTTATTCGATATTTTGCTTCGGGGGGCACTTGTAAGAAAAGTATGAGGTCGCGACGTATATTTTTTTTACCTCTAATTTTTCGTTGGATCGAGAAAATCGGAGCGGGACGCATGGAGAAGGGATGGCAGGAAATAAAAATTCGACGCGCTATAAGACGGGTGCGATCATACCAGCACTAATGCACCGGATCCCATCAGAACTCCGCAGTTAAGCGTGCTTGGGCGAGAGTTGTACTAGGATGGGTGACCTCCTGGGAAGTCCTCGTGTTGCACCCCTTTTCTTTTTCGATTCTCTTATTCGATATTTTGCTTCGGGGGGCACTTGTAAGAAAAGTATGAGGTCGCGACGTATATTTTTTTTTACCTCGAATTTTTCGTTGGATCGAGAAAATCGGAGCGGGACGCATGGAGAGGGGATGGCATGAAATAAAATTTCGACGCGCTATAAGACGTGTGCGATCATACCAGCACTAATGCACCGGATCCCATCAGAACTCCGCAGTTAAGCGTGCTTGGGCGAGAGTAGTACTAGGATGGGTGACCTCTTGGGAAGTCCTCGTGTTGCACCCCTTTTCTTTTTCGATTCTCTTATTCGATATTTTGCTTCGGGGGGCACTTGTAAGAAAAGTATGAGGTCGCGACGTATATTTTTTTTTACCTCGAATTTTTCGTTGGATCGAGAAAATCGGAGCGGGACGCATGGAGAAGGGATGGCAGGAAATAAAAATTCGACGCGCTATAAGATGGGTGCGATCATACCAGCACTAATGCACCGGATCCCATCAGAACTCCGCAGTTAAGCGTGCTTGGGCGAGAGTAGTACTAGGATGGGTGACCTCCTGGGAAGTCCTCGTGCTGCACCCCTTTTCTTTTTCGATTCTCTTATTCGATATTTTGCTTCGGGGGGCACTTGTAAGAAAAGTATGAGGTCGCGACGTATATTTTTTTTACCTCGAATTTTTCGTTGGATCGAGAAAATCGAATCGGGACGCATGGAGAAGGGATTGCAGGAAATAAAAATTCGACGAGCTATAAGACGGGTGCGATCATACCAGCACTAATGCACCGGATCCCATCAGAACTCCGCAGTTAAGCGTGCTTGGGCGAGAGTTGTACTAGGATGGGTGACCTCCTGGGAAGTCCTCGTGTTGCACCCCTTTTCTTTTTCGATTCTCTTATTCGATATTTTACTTCGGGAGGCACTTGTAAGAAAAGTATGAGGTCGCGACGTATATTTTTTTTACCTCGAATTTCTCGTTGGATCGAGAAAATCGGAGCGGGACGCATGGAGAAGGGATTGCAGGAAATAAAAATTCGACGCGCTATAAGACGGGTGCGATCATACCAGCACTAATGCACCGGATCCCATCAGAACTCCGCAGTGAAGCGTGCTTGGGCGAGAGTAGTACTAGGATGGGTGACCTCCTGGGAAGTCCTCGTGTTGCACCCCTTTTCTTTTTCGATTCTCTTATTCGATATTTTGCTTCGGGGGGCACTTGTAAGAAAAGTATGAGGTCGCGACGTATATTTTTTTTTACCTCGAATTTCTCGTTGGATCGAGAAAATCGGAGCGGGACGCATGGAGAAGGGATGGCATGAAATAAAATTTCGACGCGATATAAGACGTGTGCGATCATACCAGCACTAATGCACCGGATCCCATCAGAACTCCGCAGTTAAGTGTGCTTGGGCGAGAGTAGTACTAGGATGGGTGACCTCCTAGGAAGTCCTCGTGTTGCACCCCTTTTCTTTTTCGATTCTCTTATTCGATATTTTGCTTCGGGGGGCACTTGTAAGAAAAGTATGAGGTCGCAACGTATATATTTTTTTACCTCGAATTTCTCGTTGGATCGAGAAAATCGGAGCGGGACGCATGGAGAAGGGATGGCAGGAAATAAAAATTCGACGCGCTATAAGACGGGTGCGATCATACCAGCACTAATGCACCGGATCCCATCAGAACTCCGCAGTTAAGCGTGTTTGGGCGAGAGTAGTACTAGGATGGGTGACCTCCTGGGAAGTCCTCGTGTTGCACCCTTTTTCTATTTCGATTCTCTTATTCGATATTTTGCTTCGGGGGGCACTTGTAAGAAAAGTATGAGGTCGCGACGTATATTTTTTTTACCTCTAATTTTTCGTTGGATCGAGAAAATCGGAGCGGGACGCATGGAGAAGGGATGGCAGGAAATAAAAATTCGACGCGCTATAAGACGGGTGCGATCATACCAGCACTAATGCACCGGATCCCATCAGAACTCCGCAGTTAAGCGTGCTTGGGCGAGAGTTGTACTAGGATGGGTGACCTCCTGGGAAGTCCTCGTGTTGCACCCCTTTTCTTTTTCGATTCTCTTATTCGATATTTTGCTTCGGGGGGCACTTGTAAGAAAAGTATGAGGTCGCGACGTATATTTTTTTTACCTCGAATTTTTCGTTGGATCGAGAAAATCGGAGCGGGACGCATGGAGAAGGGATGGCATGAAATAAAAATTCGACGTGCTATAAGACGGGTGCGATCATACCAGCACTAATGCACCGGATCCCATCAGAACTCCGCAGTTTAGCGTGCTTGGGCGAGAGTAGTACTAGGATGGGTGACCTCCTGGGAAGTCCTCGTGTTGCACCCCTTTTCTTTTTCGATTCTCTTATTCGATATTTTGCTTCGGGGGGCACTTGTAAGAAAAGTATGAGGTCGCGACGTATATTTTTTTTTACCTCGAATTTTTCGTTGGATCGAGAAAATCGGAGCGGGACGCATGGAGAGGGGATGGCATGAAATAAAATTTCGACGCGCTATAAGACGTGTGCGATCATACCAGCACTAATGCACCGGATCCCATCAGAACTCCGCAGTTAAGCGTGCTTGGGCGAGAGTAGTACTAGGATGGGTGACCTCTTGGGAAGTCCTCGTGTTGTACCCCTTTTCTTTTTCGATTCTCTTATTCGATATTTTGCTTCGGGGGGCACTTGTAAGAAAAGTATGAGGTCGCGACGTATATTTTTTTTTACCTCGAATTTTTCGTTGGATCGAGAAAATCGGAGCGGGACGCATGGAGAAGGGATGGCAGGAAATAAAAATTCGACGCGCTATAAGACGGGTGCGATCATACCAGCACTAATGCACCGGATCCCATCAGAACTCCGCAGTTAAGCGTGCTTGGGCTAGAGTAGTACTAGGATGGGTGACCTCCTGGGAAGTCCTCGTGTTGCACCCCTTTTCTTTTTCGATTCTCTTATTCGATATTTTGCTTCGGGGGGCACTTGTAAGAAAAGTATGAGGTCGCGACGTATATTTTTTTTACCTCGAATTTTTCGTTGGATCGAGAAAATCGAAGCGGGACGCATGGAGAAGGGATGGCAGGAAATAAAAATTCGACGCGCTATAAGACGGGTGCGATCATACCAGCACTAATGCACCGGATCCCATCAGAACTCCGTAGTTAAGCGTGCTTGGGCGAGAGTTGTACTAGGATGGGCGACCTCCTGGGAAGTCCTCGTGTTGCACCCCTTTTCTTTTTCGATTCTCTTATTCGATATTTTACTTCGGGAGGCACTTGTAAGAAAAGTATGAGGTCGCGACGTATATTTTTTTTACCTCGAATTTCTCGTTGGATCGAGAAAATCGGAGCGGGACGCATGGAGAAGGGATTGCAGGAAATAAAAATTCGACGCGCTATAAGACGGGTGCGATCATACCAGCACTAATGCACCGGATCCCATCAGAACTCCGCAGTTAAGCGTGCTTGGGCGAGAGTAGTACTAGGATGGGTGACCTCCTAGGAAGTCCTTGTGTTGCACCCCTTTTCTTTTTCGATTCTCTTATTCGATATTTTGCTTCGGGGGGCACTTGTAAGAAAAGTATGAGGTCGCGACGTATATTTTTTTTTACCTCGAATTTCTCGTTGGATCGAGAAAATCGGAGCGGGACGCATGGAGAAGGGATGGCAGGAAATAAAAATTCGACGCGCTATAAGACGGGTGCGATCATACCAGCACTAATGCACCGGATCCCATCAGAACTCCGCAGTTAAGCGTGCTTGGGCGAGAGTAGTACTAGGATGGGTGACCTCCTGGGAAGTCCTCGTGTTGCACCTTTTTTCTTTTTCGATTCTCTTATTCGATATTTTGCTTCGGGGGGCACTTGTAAGAAAAGTATGAGGTCGCGACGTATATTTTTTTTACCTCGAATTTCTCGTTGGATCGAGAAAATCGGAGCGGGACGCATGGAGATGGGATGGCATGAAATAAAAATTCGACGCGCTATAAGACGGGTGCGATCATACCAGCATTAATGCACTGGATCCCATCAGAACTCCGCAGTTAAGCGTGCTTGGGCGAGAGTAGTACTAGGATGGGTGACCTCCTGGGAAGTCCTCGTGTTGCACCCCTTTTCTTTTTCGATTCTCTTATTCGATATTTTGCTTCGGGGGGCACTTGTAAGAAAAGTATGAGGTCGCGACGTATATTTTTTTTTACCTCGAATTTCTCGTTGGATCGAGAAAATCGGAGCGGGACGCATGGAGAAGGGATGGCAGGAAATAAAAATTCGACGCGCTATAAGACGGGTGCGATCATACCAGCACTAATGCACCGGATCCCATCAGAACTCCGCAGTTAAGCGTGCTTGGGCGAGAGTAGTACTAGTATGGGTGACCTCCTGGGAAGTCCTCGTGTTGCACCCCTTTTCTTTTTCGATTCTCTTATTCGATATTTTGCTTCGGGGGGCACTTGTAAGAAAAGTATGAGGTCGTGACGTATATTTTTTTTTACCTCGAATTTCTCGTTGGATCGAGAAAATCGGAGCGGGACGCATGGAGAAGGGATGGCAGGAAATAAAAATTCGACGCGCTATAAGACGGGTGCGATCATACCAGCACTAATGCACCGGATCCCATCAGAACTCCGCAGTTAAGCGTGCTTGGGCGAGAGTAGTACTAGGATGGGTGACCTCCTGGGAAGTCCTCGTGTTGCACCTTTTTTCTTTTTCGATTCTCTTATTCGCTATTTTGCTTCGGGGGGCACTTGTAAGAAAAGTATGAGGTCGCGACGTATATTTTTTTTTCCTTGAATTTTTCGTTGGATCGAGAAAATCGGAGCGGGACGCATGGAGAGGGGATGGCATGAAATAAAATTTCGACGCGCTATAAGACGTGTGCGATCATACCAGCACTAATGCACCGGATCCCATCAGAACTCCGCAGTTAAGCGTGCTTGGGCGAGAGTAGTACTAGGATGGGTGACCTCTTGGGAAGTCCTCGTGTTGCACCCCTTTTCTTTTTCGATTCTCTTATTCGATATTTTGCTTCCGGGGGCACTTGTAAGAAAAGTATGAGGTCGCGACGTATATTTTTTTTTACCTCGAATTTTTCGTTGGATCTAGAAAATCGGAGCGGGACGCATGGAGAAGGGATGGCAGGAAATAAAAATTCGACGCGCTATAAGACGGGTGCGATCATACCAGCACTAATGCACCGGATCCCATCAGAACTCCGCAGTTAAGCGTGCTTGGGCGAGAGTAGTACTAGGATGGGTGACCTCCTGGGAAGTCCTCGTGTTGCACCCCTTTTCTTTTTCGATTCTCTTATTCGATATTTTGCTTCGGGGGGCACTTGTAAGAAAAGTATGAGGTCGCGACGTATATTTTTTTTACCTCGAATTTCTCGTTGGATCGAGAAAATCGGAGCGGGACGCATGGAGATGGGATGGCATGAAATAAAAATTCGACGCGCTATAAGACGGGTGCGATCATACCAGCATTAATGCACTGGATCCCATCAGAACTCCGCAGTTAAGCGTGCTTGGGCGAGAGTAGTACTAGGATGGGTGACCTCCTGGGAAGTCCTCGTGTTGCACCCCTTTTCTTTTTCGATTCTCTTATTCGATATTTTGCTTCGGGGGGCACTTGTAAGAAAAGTATGAGGTCGCGACGTATATTTTTTTTTACCTCGAATTTCTCGTTGGATCGAGAAAATCGGAGCGGGACGCATGGAGAAGGGATGGCAGGAAATAAAAATTCGACGCGCTATAAGACGGGTGCGATCATACCAGCACTAATGCACCGGATCCCATCAGAACTCCGCAGTTAACCGTGCTTGGGCGAGAGTAGTACTAGTATGGGTGACCTCCTGGGAAGTCCTCGTGTTGCACCCCTTTTCTTTTTCGATTCTCTTATTCGATATTTTGCTTCGGGGGGCACTTGTAAGAAAAGTATGAGATCGTGACGTATATTTTTTTTTACCTCGAATTTCTCGTTGGATCGAGAAAATCGGAGCGGGACGCATGGAGAAGGGATGGCAGGAAATAAAAATTCGACGCGCTATAAGACGGGTGCGATCATACCAGCACTAATGCACCGGATCCCATCAGAACTCCGCAGTTAAGCGTGCTTGGGCGAGAGTAGTACTAGGATGGGTGACCTCCTGGGAAGTCCTCGTGTTGCACCTTTTTTCTTTTTCGATTCTCTTATTCGATATTTTGCTTCGGGGGGCACTTGTAAGAAAAGTATGAGGTCGCGACGTATATTTTTTTTACCTCGAATTTCTCGTTGGATCGAGAAAATCGGAGCGGGACGCATGGAGATGGGATGGCATGAAATAAAAATTCGACGCGCTATAAGACGGGTGCGATCATACCAGCATTAATGCACTGGATCCCATCAGAACTCCGCAGTTAAGCGTGCTTGGGCGAGAGTAGTACTAGGATGGGTGACCTCCTGGGAAGTCCTCGTGTTGCACCCCTTTTCTTTTTCGATTCTCTTATTCGATATTTTGCTTCGGGGGGCACTTGTAAGAAAAGTATGAGGTCGCGACGTATATTTTTTTTTACCTCGAATTTTTCGTTGGATCGAGAAAATCGGAGCGGGACGCATGGGGAAGGGATGGCAGGAAATAAAAATTCGACGCGCTATAAGACTGTGCGATCATACCAGCACTAATGCACCGGATCCCATCAGAACTCCGCAGTTAAGCGTGCTTGGGCGAGAGTAGTACTAGGATGGGTGACCTCCTGGGAAGTCCTCGTGTTGCACCCCTTTTCTTTTTCGATTCTCTTATTCGATATTTTGCTTCGGGGGGCACTTGTAAGAAAAGTATGAGGTCGCGACGTATATTTTTTTTACCTCGAATTTTTCGTTGGATCGAGAAAATCGGAGCGGGACGCATGGAGAAGGGATGGCAGGAAATAAAAATTCGACGCGCTATAAGACGGGTGCGATCATACCAGCACTAATGCACCGGATCCCATCAGAACTCCGCAGTTAAGCGTGCTTGGGCGAGAGTTGTACTAGGATGGGTGACCTCCTGGGAAGTCCTCGTGTTGCACCCCTTTTCTTTTTCGATTCTCTTATTCGATATTTTACTTCGGGAGGCACTTGTAAGAAAAGTATGAGGTCGCGACGTATATTTTTTTTACCTCGAATTTCTCGTTGGATCGAGAAAATCGGAGCGGGACGCATGGAGAAGGGATTGCAGGAAATAAAAATTCGACGCGCTATAAGACGGGTGCGATCATACCAGCACTAATGCACCGGATCCCATCAGAACTCCGCAGTTAAGCGTGCTTGGGCGAGAGTAGTACTAGGATGGGTGACCTCCTGGGAAGTCCTCTTGTTGCACCCCTTTTCTTTTTCGATTCTCTTATTCGATATTTTGCTTCGGGGGGCACTTGTAAGAAAAGTATGAGGTCGCGAGGTATATTTTTTTTTACCTCGAATTTTTCGTTGGATCGAGAAAATCGGAGCGGGACGCATGGAGAGGGGATGGCATGAAATAAAATTTCGACGCGCCATAAGTCGTGTGCGATCATACCAGCACTAATGCACCGGATCCCATCAGAACTCCGCAGTTAAGCGTGCTTGGGCGAGAGTAGTACTAGGATGGGTGACCTCTTGGGAAGTCCTCGTGTTGCACCCCTTTTCTTTTTCGATTCTCTTATTCGATATTTTGCTTCGGGGGGCACTTGTAAGAAAAGTATGAGGTCGCGACGTATATTTTTTTTTACCTCGAATTTCTCGTTGGATCGAGAAAATCGGAGCGGGACGCATGGAGAAGGGATGGCAGGAAATAAAAATTCGACGCGCTATAAGACGGGTGCGATCATACCAGCACTAATGCCCCGGATCCCATCAGAACTCCGCAGTTAAGCGTGCTTGGGCGAGAGTTGTACTAGGATGGGTGACCTCCTGGGAAGTCCTCGTGTTGCACCCCTTTTCTTTTTCGATTCTCTTATTCGATATTTTGCTTCGGGGGGCACTTGTAAGAAAAGTATGAGGTCGCGACGTATATTTTTTTTAACTCGAATTTTTCGTTGGATCGAGAAAATCGGAGCGGGACGCATGGAGAAGGGATGGCATGAAATAAAAATTCGACGCGCTATAAGACGGGTGCGATCATACCAGCAGTAATGCACCGGATCCCATCAGAACTCCGCAGATAAGCGTGCTTGGGCGAGAGTAGTACTAGGATGGGTGACCTCCTGGGAAGTCCTCGTGTTGCACCCCTTTTCTTTTTCGATTCTCTTATTCGATATTTTGCTTCGGGGGGCACTTGTAAGAAAAGTATGAGGTCGAAACGTATATTTTTTTTTCCTCGAATTTTTCGTTGGATCGAGAAAATCGGAGCGGGACGCATGGAGAGGGGATGGCATGAAATAAAATTTCGACGCGCTATAAGACGTGTGCGATCATACCAGCACTAATGCACCGGATCCCATCAGAACTCCGCAGTTAAGCGTGCTTGGGCGAGAGTAGTACTAGGATGGGTGACCTCTTGGGAAGTCCTCGTGTTGCACCCCTTTTTCTTTTTCGATTCTCTTATTCGATATTTTGCTTCGGGGGGCACTTGTAAGAAAAGTATGAGGTCGCGACGTATATTTTTTTTTACCTCGAATTTTTCGTTGGATCGAGAAAATCGGAGCGGGACGCATGGAGAAGGGATGGCAGGAAATAAAAATTCGACGCGCTATAAGACGGGTGCGATCATACCAGCACTAATGCACCGGATCCCATCAGAACTCCGCAGTTAAGCGTGCTTGGGCGAGAGTAGTACTAGGATGGGTGACTTCCTGGGAAGTCCTCGTGTTGCACCCCTTTTCTTTTTCGATTCTCTTATTCGATATTTTGCTTCGGGGGGCACTTGTAAGAAAAGTATGAGGTCGCGACGTATATTTTTTTTACCTCGAATTTTTCGTTGGATCGAGAAAATCGAAGCGGGACGCATGGAGAAGGGATGGCAGGAAATAAAAATTCGACGCGCTATAAGACGGGTGCGATCATACCAGCACTAATGCACCGGATCCCATCAGAACTCCGCAGTTAAGCGTGCTTAGGCGAGAGTTGTACTAGGATGGGTGACCTCCTGGGAAGTCCTCGTGTTGCACCCCTTTTCTTTTTCGATTCTCTTATTCGATATTTTACTTCGGGAGGCACTTGTAAGAAAAGTATGAGGTCGCGACGTATATTTTTTTTACCTCGAATTTCTCGTTGGATCGAGAAAATCGGAGCGGGACGCATGGAGAAGGGATTGCAGGAAATAAAAATTCGACGCGCTATAAGACGGGTGCGATCATACCAGCACTAATGCACCGGATCCCATCAGAACTCCGCAGTTAAGCGTGCTTGGGCGAGAGTAGTACTAGGATGGGTGACCTCCTGGGAAGTCCTCGTGATGCACCCCTTTTCTTTTTCGATTCTCTTATTCGATATTTTGCTTCGGGGGGCACTTGTAAGAAAAGTATGAGGTCGCGACGTATATTTTTTTTTACCTCGAATTTCTCGTTGGATCGAGAAAATCGGTGCGGGACGCATGGAGAAGGGATGGCAGGAAATAAAAATTCGACGCGCTATAAGACGGGTGCGATCATACCAGCACTAATGCACCGGATCCCATCAGAACTCCGCAGTTAAGCGTGCTTGGGCGAGAGTTGTACTAGTATGGGTGACCTCCTGGGAAGTCCTCGTGTTGCACCCCTTTTCTATTTCGATTCTCTTATTCGATATTTTGCTTCGGGGGGCACTTGTAAGAAAAGTATGAGGTCGCGACGTATATTTTTTTTACCCCGAATTTTTCGTTGGATCGAGAAAATCGGAGCGGGACGCATGGAGAAGGGATGGCATGAAATAAAAATTCGACGCGCTATAAGACGGGTGCGATCATACCAGCAGTAATGCACCGGATCCCATCAGAACTCCGCAGATAAGCGTGCTTGGGCGAGAGTAGTACTAGGATGGGTGACCTCCTGGGAAGTCCTCGTGTTGCACCCCTTTTCTTTTTCGATTCTCTTATTCGATATTTTGCTTCGGGGGGCACTTGTAAGAAAAGTATGAGGTCGCGACGTATATTTTTTTTACCTCGAATTTTATCGTTGGATCGAGAAAATCGGAGCGGGACGCATGGAGAGGGGATGGCATGAAATAAAATTTCGACGCGCTATAAGACGTGTGCGATTATACCAGCACTAATGCACCGGATCCCATCAGAACTCCGCAGTTAAGCGTGCTTGGGCGAGAGTAGTACTAGGATGGGTGACCTCTTGGGAAGTCCTCGTGTTGCACCCCTTTTCTTTTTCGATTCTTTTATTCGATATTTTGCTTCGGGGGGCACTTGTAAGAAAAGTATGAGGTCGCGACGTATATTTTTTTTTACCTCGAATTTTTCGTTGGATCGAGAAAATCGGAGCGGGACGCATGGAGAAGGGATGGCAGGAAATAAAAATTCGACGCGCTATAAGACGGGTGCGATCATACCAGCACTAATGCACCGGATCCCATCAGAACTCCGCAGTTAAGCGTGCTTGGGCGAGAGTAGTACTAGGATGGGTGACCTCCTGGGAAGTCCTCGTGTTGCACCCCTTTTCTTTTTCGATTCTCTTATTCGATATTTTGCTTCGGGGGGCACTTGTAAGAAAAGTATGAGGTCGCGACGTATATTTTTTTTACCTCGAATTTTTCGTTGGATCGAGAAAATCGGAGCGGGACGCATGGAGAAGGGATGGCAGGAAATAAAAATTCGACGCGCTATAAGACGGGTGCGATCATACCAGCACTAATGCACCGGATCCCATCAGAACTCCGCAGTTAAGCGTGCTTGGGCGAGAGTTGTACTAGGATGGGTGACCTCCTGGGAAGTCCTCGTGTTGCACCCCTTTTCTTTTTCGATTCTCTTATTCGATATTTTACTTCGGGAGGCACTTGTAAGAAAAGTATGAGGTCGCGACGTATATTTTTTTTACCTCGAATTTCTCGTTGGATCGAGAAAATCGGAGCGGGACGCATGGAGAAGGGATTGCAGGAAATAAAAATTCGACGCGCTATAAGACGGGTGCGATCATACCAGCACTAATGCACCGGATCCCATCAGAACTCCGCAGTTAAGCGTGCTTGGGCGAGAGTAGTACTAGGATGGGTGACCTCCTGGGAAGTCCTCGTGTTGCACCCCTTTTCTTTTTCGATTCTCTTATTCGATATTTTGCTTCGGGGGGCACTTGTAAGAAAAGTATGAGGTCGCGAGGTATATTTTTTTTTACCTCGAATTTTTCGTTGGATCGAGAAAATCGGAGCGGGACGCATGGAGAGGGGATGGCATGAAATAAAATTTCGACGCGCTATAAGACGGGTGCGATCATACCAGCACTAATGCACCGGATCCCATCAGAACTTCGCAGTTAAGCGTGCTTGGGCGAGAGTAGTACTAGGATGGGTGACCTCCTGGGAAGTCCTCGTGTTGCACCCCTTTTCTTTTTCGATTCTCTTATTCGATATTTTGCTTCGGGGGGCACTTGTAAGAAAAGTATGAGGTCGCGACGTATATTTTTTTTACCTCGAATTTTTTGTTGGATCGAGAAAATCGGAGCGGGACGCAAGGAGAAGGGATGGCAGGAAATAAAAATTCGACGCGCTATAAGACGGGTGCGATCATACCAGCACTAATGCACCGGATCCCATCAGAACTCCGCAGTTAAGCGTGCTTGGGCGAGAGTTGTACTAGTATGGGTGACCTCCTGGGAAGTCCTCGTGTTGCACCCCTTTTCTATTTCGATTCTCTTATTCGATATTTTGCTTCGGGGGGCACTTGTAAGAAAAGTATGAGGTCGCGACGTATATTTTTTTTACCCCGAATTTTTCGTTGGATCGAGAAAATCGGAGCGGGACGCATGGAGAAGGGATGGCATGAAATAAAAATTCGACGCGCTATAAGACGGGTGCGATCATACCAGCAGTAATGCACCGGATCCCATCAGAACTCCGCAGATAAGCGTGCTTGGGCGAGAGTAGTACTAGGATGGGTGACCTCCTGGGAAGTCCTCGTGTTGCACCCCTTTTCTTTTTCGATTCTCTTATTCGATATTTTGCTTCGGGGGGCACTTGTAAGAAAAGTATGAGGTCGCGACGTATATTTTTTTTACCTCGAATTTTTCGTTGGATCGAGAAAATCGGAGCGGGACGCATGGAGAGGGGATGGCATGAAATAAAATTTCGACGCGCTATAAGACGTGTGCGATTATACCAGCACTAATGCACCGGATCCCATCAGAACTCCGCAGTTAAGCGTGCTTGGGCGAGAGTAGTACTAGGATGGGTGACCTCTTGGGAAGTCCTCGTGTTGCACCCCTTTTCTTTTTCGATTCTTTTATTCGATATTTTGCTTCGGGGGGCACTTGTAAGAAAAGTATGAGGTCGCGACGTATATTTTTTTTTACCTCGAATTTTTCGTTGGATCGAGAAAATCGGAGCGGGACGCATGGAGAAGGGATGGCAGGAAATAAAAATTCGACGCGCTATAAGACGGGTGCGATCATACCAGCACTAATGCACCGGATCCCATCAGAACTCCGCAGTTAAGCGTGCTTGGGCGAGAGTAGTACTAGGATGGGTGACCTCCTGGGAAGTCCTCGTGTTGCACCCCTTTTCTTTTTCGATTCTCTTATTCGATATTTTGCTTCGGGGGGCACTTGTAAGAAAAGTATGAGGTCGCGACGTATATTTTTTTTACCTCGAATTTTTCGTTGGATCGAGAAAATCGGAGCGGGACGCATGGAGAAGGGATGGCAGGAAATAAAAATTCGACGCGCTATAAGACGGGTGCGATCATACCAGCACTAATGCACCGGATCCCATCAGAACTCCGCAGTTAAGCGTGCTTGGGCGAGAGTTGTACTAGGATGGGTGACCTCCTGGGAAGTCCTCGTGTTGCACCCCTTTTCTTTTTCGATTCTCTTATTCGATATTTTACTTCGGGAGGCACTTGTAAGAAAAGTATGAGGTCGCGACGTATATTTTTTTTACCTCGAATTTCTCGTTGGATCGAGAAAATCGGAGCGGGACGCATGGAGAAGGGATTGCAGGAAATAAAAATTCGACGCGCTATAAGACGGGTGCGATCATACCAGCACTAATGCACCGGATCCCATCAGAACTCCGCAGTTAAGCGTGCTTGGGCGAGAGTAGTACTAGGATGGGTGACCTCCTGGGAAGTCCTCGTGTTGCACCCCTTTTCTTTTTCGATTCTCTTATTCGATATTTTGCTTCGGGGGGCACTTGTAAGAAAAGTATGAGGTCGCGAGGTATATTTTTTTTTACCTCGAATTTTTCGTTGGATCGAGAAAATCGGAGCGGGACGCATGGAGAGGGGATGGCATGAAATAAAATTTCGACGCGCTATAAGACGGGTGCGATCATACCAGCACTAATGCACCGGATCCCATCAGAACTCCGCAGTTAAGCGTGCTTGGGCGAGAGTAGTACTAGGATGGGTGACCTCCTGGGAAGTCCTCGTGTTGCACCCCTTTTCTTTTTCGATTCTCTTATTCGATATTTTGCTTCGGGGGGCACTTGTAAGAAAAGTATGAGGACGCGACGTATATTTTTTTTACCTCGAATTTTTCGTTGGATCGAGAAAATCGGAGCGGGACGCATGGAGAAGGGATGGCAGGAAATAAAAATTCGACGCGCTATAAGACGGGTGCGATCATACCAGCACTAATGCACCGGATCCCATCAGAACTCCGCAGTTAAGCGTGCTTGGGCGAGAGTTGTACTAGGATGGGTGACCTCCTTGGAAGTCCTCGTGTTGCACCCCTTTTCTTTTTCGATTCTCTTATTCGATATTTTACTTCGGGAGGCACTTGTAAGAAAAGTATGAGGTCGCGACGTATTTTTTTTTACCTCGAATTTCTCGTTGGATCGAGAAAATCGGAGCGGGACGCATGGAGAAGGGATTGCAGGAAATAAAAATTCGACGCGCTATAAGACGGGTGCGATCATACCAGCACTAATGCACCGGATCCCATCAGAACTCCGCAGTTAAGCGTGCTTGGGCGAGAGTAGTACTAGGATGGGTGACCTCCTGGGAAGTCCTCGTGTTGCACCCCTTTTCTTTTTCGATTCTCTTATTCGATATTTTGCTTCGGGGGGCACTTGTAAGAAAAGTATGAGGTCGCGACGTATATTTTTTTTTACCTCGAATTTCTCGTTGGATCGAGAAAATCGGAGCGGGACGCATGGAGAAGGGATGGCATGAAATAAAAATTCGACGCGCTATAAGGCGGGTGCGATCATACCAGCACTAATGCACCGGATCCCATCAGAACTTCGCAGTTAAGCGTGCTTGGGCGAGAGTAGTACTAGGATGGGTGACCTCCTGGGAAGTCCTCGTGTTGCACCCCTTTTCTTTTTCGATTCTCTTATTCGATATTTTGCTTCGGGGGGCACTTGTAAGAAAAGTATGAGGTCGCGACGTATATTTTTTTTTTACCTCGAATTTTTCGTTGGATCGAGAAAATCGGAGCGGGACGCATGGAGAGGGGATGGCATGAAATAAAATTTCGACGCGCTATAAGACGTGTGCGATTATACCAGCACTAATGCACCGGATCCCATCAGAACTCCGCAGTTAAGCGTGCTTGGGCGAGAGTTGTACTAGGATGGGTGACCTCCTGGGAAGTCCTCGTGTTGCACCCCTTTTCTTTTTCGATTCTCTTATTCGATATTTTGCTTCGGGGGGCACTTGTAAGAAAAGTATGAGGTCGCGAGGTATATTTTTTTTTACCTCGAATTTTTCGTTGGATCGAGAAAATCGGAGCGGGACGCATGGAGAGGGGATGGCATGAAATAAAATTTCGACGCGCTATAAGACGTGTGCGATTATACCAGCACTAATGCACCGGATCCCATCAGAACTCCGCAGTTAAGCGTGCTTGGGCGAGAGTAGTACTAGGATGGGTGACCTCTTGGGAAGTCCTCGTGTTGCACCCCTTTTCTTTTTCGATTCTTTTATTCGATATTTTGCTTCGGGGGGCACTTGTAAGAAAAGTATGAGGTCGCGACGTATATTTTTTTTTACCTCGAATTTTTCGTTGGATCGAGAAAATCGGAGCGGGACGCATGGAGAAGGGATGGCAGGAAATAAAAATTCGACGCGCTATAAGACGGGTGCGATCATACCAGCACTAATGCACCGGATCCCATCAGAACTCCGCAGTTAAGCGTGCTTGGGCGAGAGTAGTACTAGGATGGGTGACCTCCTGGGAAGTCCTCGTGTTGCACCCCTTTTCTTTTTCGATTCTCTTATTCGATATTTTGCTTCGGGGGGCACTTGTAAGAAAAGTATGAGGTCGCGACGTATATTTTTTTTACCTCGAATTTTTCGTTGGATCGAGAAAATCGGAGCGGGACGCATGGAGAAGGGATGGCAGGAAATAAAAATTCGACGCGCTATAAGACGGGTGCGATCATACCAGCACTAATGCACCGGATCCCATCAGAACTCCGCAGTTAAGCGTGCTTGGGCGAGAGTTGTACTAGGATGGGTGACCTCCTGGGAAGTCCTCGTGTTGCACCCCTTTTCTTTTTCGATTCTCTTATTCGATATTTTACTTCGGGAGGCACTTGTAAGAAAAGTATGAGGTCGCGACGTATATTTTTTTTACCTCGAATTTCTCGTTGGATCGAGAAAATCGGAGCGGGACGCATGGAGAAGGGATTGCAGGAAATAAAAATTCGACGCGCTATAAGACGGGTGCGATCATACCAGCACTAATGCACCGGATCCCATCAGAACTCCGCAGTTAAGCGTGCTTGGGCGAGAGTAGTACTAGGATGGGTGACCTCCTGGGAAGTCCTCGTGTTGCACCCCTTTTCTTTTTCGATTCTCTTATTCGATATTTTGCTTCGGGGGGCACTTGTAAGAAAAGTATGAGGTCGCGACGTATATTTTTTTTACCTCGAATTTTTCGTTGGATCGAGAAAATCGGAGCGGGACGCATGGAGAAGGGATGGCAGGAAATAAAAATTCGACGCGCTATAAGACGGGTGCGATCATACCAGCACTAATGCACCGGATCCCATCAGAACTCCGCAGTTAAGCGTGCTTGGGCGAGAGTTGTACTAGGATGGGTGACCTCCTGGGAAGTCCTCGTGTTGCACCCCTTTTCTTTTTCGATTCTCTTATTCGATATTTTACTTCGGGAGGCACTTGTAAGAAAAGTATGAGGTCGCGACGTATATTTTTTTTACCTCGAATTTCTCGTTGGATCGAGAAAATCGGAGCGGGACGCATGGAGAAGGGATTGCAGGAAATAAAAATTCGACGCGCTATAAGACGGGTGCGATCATACCAGCACTAATGCACCGGATCGCATCAGAACTCCGCAGTTAAGCGTGCTTGGGCGAGAGTAGTACTAGGATGGGTGACCTCCTGGGAAGTCCTCGTGTTGCACCCCTTTTCTTTTTCGATTCTCTTATTCGATATTTTGCTTCGGGGGGCACTTGTAAGAAAAGTATGAGGTCGCGACGTATATTTTTTTTTACCTCGAATTTCTCGTTGGATCGAGAAAATCGGAGCGGGACGCATGGAGAAGGGATTGCATGAAATAAAAATTCGACGCGCTATAAGGCGGGTGCGATCATACCAGCACTAATGCACCGGATCCCATCAGAACTTCGCAGTTAAGCGTGCTTGGGCGAGAGTAGTACTAGGATGGGTGACCTCCTGGGAAGTCCTCGTGTTGCACCCCTTTTCTTTTTCGATTCTCTTATTCGATATTTTGCTTCGGGGGGCACTTGTAAGAAAAGTATGAGGTCGCGACGCATATTTTTTTTTTACCTCGAATTTCTCGTTGGATCGAGAAAATCGGAGCGGGACGCATGGAGAAGGGATGGCATGAAATAAAAATTCGACGCGCTATAAGACGGGTGCGATCATACCAGCAATATGCACCGGATCCCATCAGAACTCCGCAGTTAAGCGTGCTTGGGCGAGAGTAGTACTAGGATGGGTGACCTCCTGGGAAGTCCTCGTGTTGCACCCCTTTTCTTTTTCGATTCTCTTATTCGATATTTTGCTTCGGGGGGCACTTGTAAGAAAAGTATGAGGTCGCGACGTATATTTTTTTTTACCTCGAATTTCTCATTGGATCGAGAAAATCGGAGCGGGACGCATGGAGAACGGATGGCATGAAATAAAAATTCGACGCGCTATGAAACGGGTGCGATCATACCAGCAATATGCACCGGATCCCATCAGAACTCCGCAGTTAAGCGTGCTTGGGCGAGAGTAGTACTAGGATGGGTGACCTCCTGGGAAGTCCTCGTGTTGCACCCCTTTTC
>CM065911.1:46319787-46322287 GCA_033439115.1 Firmiana major
CGATTCTCTTATTCGATATTTTGCTTCGGGGGGCACTTGTAAGAAAAGTATGAGGTCGCGACGTATATTTTTTTTTACCTCGAATTTTTCGTTGGATCGAGAAAATCGGAGCGGGACGCATGGAGAGGGGATGGCATGAAATAAAATTTCGACGCGCTATAAGACGTGTGCGATCATACCAGCACTAATGCACCGGATCCCATCAGAACTCCGCAGTTAAGCGTGCTTGGGCGAGAGTAGTACTAGGATGGGTGACCTC
Source organism: Firmiana major (assembly GCA_033439115.1). Lineage (NCBI taxonomy): Eukaryota > Viridiplantae > Streptophyta > Magnoliopsida > Malvales > Malvaceae > Firmiana > Firmiana major. The sequence goes on from CM065911.1 coordinate 46,320,047, forward strand.
TTGGGAAGTCCTCGTGTTGCACCCCTTTTCTTTTTCGATTCTCTTATTCGATATTTTGCTTCGGGGGGCACTTGTAAGAAAAGTATGAGGTCGCGACGTATATTTTTTTTACCTCGAATTTTTCGTTGGATCGAGAAAATCGGAGCGGGACGCATGGAGAAGGGATGGCAGGAAATAAAAATTCGACGCGCTATAAGACGGGTGCGATCATACCAGCACTAATGCACCGGATCCCATCAGAACTCCGCAGTTAAGCGCGCTTGGGCGAGAGTTGTACTAGGATGGGTGACCTCCTGGGAAGTCCTCGTGTTGCACCCCTTTTCTTTTTCGATTCTCTTATTCGATATTTTACTTCGGGAGGCACTTGTAAGAAAAGTATGAGGTCGCGACGTATATTTTTTTTACCTCGAATTTCTCGTTGGATCGAGAAAATCGGAGCGGGACGCATGGAGAAGGGATTGCAGGAAATAAAAATTCGACGCGCTATAAGACGGGTGCGATCATACCAGCACTAATGCACCGGATCCCATCAGAACTCCGCAGTTTAGCGTGCTTGGGCGAGAGTAGTACTAGTATGGGTGACCTCCTGGGAAGTCCTCGTGTTGCACCCCTTTTCTTTTTCGATTCACTAATTCGATATTTTGCTTCGGGGGGCACTTTTAAGAAAAGTATGAGGTCGTGACGTATATTTTTTTTTACCTCGAATTTCTCGTTGGATCGAGAAAATCGGAGCGGGACGCATGGAGAAGGGATGGCAGGAAATAAAAATTCGACGCGCTATAAGACGGGTGCGATCATACCAGCACTAATGCACCGGATCCCATCAGAACTCCGCAGTTAAGCGTGCTTGGGCGAGAGTTGTACTAGGATGGGTGACCTCCTGGGAAGTCCTCGTGTTGCACCCCTTTTCTTTTTCGATTCTCTTATTCGATATTTTACTTCGGGAGGCACTTGTAAGAAAAGTATGAGGTCGCGACGTATATTTTTTTTACCTCGAATTTCTCGTTGGATCGAGAAAATCGGAGCGGGACGCATGGAGAAGGGATTGCAGGAAATAAAAATTCGACGCGCTATAAGACGGGTGCGATCATACCAGCACTAATGCACCGGATCGCATCAGAACTCCGCAGTTAAGCGTGCTTGGGCGAGAGTAGTACTAGGATGGGTGACCTCCTGGGAAGTCCTCGTGTTGCACCCCTTTTCTTTTTCGATTCTCTTATTCGATATTTTGCTTCGGGGGGCACTTGTAAGAAAAGTATGAGGTCGCGACGTATATTTTTTTTAACCTCGAATTTCTCGTTGGATCGAGAAAATCGGAGCGGGACGCATAGAGAAGGGATTGCATGAAATAAAAATTCGACGCGCTATAAGGCGGGTGCGATCATACCAGCACTAATGCACCGGATCCCATCAGAACTTCGCAGTTAAGCGTGCTTGGGCGAGAGTAGTACTAGGATGGGTGACCTCCTGGGAAGTCCTCGTGTTGCACCCCTTTTCTTTTTCGATTCTCTTATTCGATATTTTGCTTCGGGGGGCACTTGTAAGAAAAGTATGAGGTCGCGACGCATATTTTTTTTTTACCTCGAATTTCTCGTTGGATCGAGAAAATCGGAGCGGGACGCATGGAGAAGGGATGGCATGAAATAAAAATTCGACGCGCTATAAGACGGGTGCGATCATACCAGCACTAATGCACCAGATCCCATCAGAACTCCGCAGTTAAGCGTGCTTGGGCGAGAGTAGTACTAGGATGGGTGACCTCATGGGAAGTCCTCGTGTTGCACCCCTTTTCTTTTTCGATTCTATTATTCGATATTTTGCTTCGGGGGCACTTGTAAGAAAAGTATGAGGTCGCGACGTATATTTTTTTTTACCTCGAATTTCTCGTTGGATCGAGAAAATCGGAGCGGGACGCATGGAGAAGGGATGGCATGAAATAAAAATTCGACGCGCTATAAGACGGGTGCGATCATACCAGCAATATGCACCGGATCCCATCAGAACTCCGCAGTTAAGCGTGCTTGGGCGAGAGTAGTACTAGGATGGGTGACCTCCTGGGAAGTCCTCGTGTTGCACCCCTTTTCTTTTTCGATTCTCTTATTCGATATTTTGCTTCGGGGGGCACTTGTAAGAAAAGTATGAGGTCGCGACGTATATTTTTTTTTACCTCGAATTTCTCGTTGGATCGAGAAAATCGGAGCGGGACGCATGGAGAACGGATGGCATGAAATAAAAATTCGA